>JAOTQP010000099.1:3510156-3554232 GCA_026413545.1 Cichladusa arquata | reverse complement strand
TTTTTTCCTCCTTTTTTTTTTTTTTTTTTTTTTGGCGGGGTGGGGGATGTGTGTGTGTGTGTGCATAATTTTACATTTTCATGGGTTATAATCATAACCCAGGATCTTGCTCTTGGGCACAACTCAGAGCCCATCATTCCACCAGTGCAGAATTTGACATTTCTCTGTACTGAATCTCAGGGGCCTTGTTACTGCCCAGTTACTGAACTTTGCTGACTTTTTGTTCAAATCTACAATTCTTCACTGCCAGGGCCTGAGTGTGATAATCTGCTGCTCAGCACCATCAGGAAATGTTAACAACTTATAACTCAAATCCTCTTCCCAGCTGTTATAAATATGCTGGACAGCAAAGATCCAACCTCCAAGCCTTATGTAACTACTAATAAATTCCCTCAAGGTTAAAGATGAGCTTGCACTCCTACCTCATTTTGCACTTTGGCCAATTATTTCTCCTCTTCTGTACCTTCTCATCACATATCACAAGAGGATGTGCAGACCAGGAAATATCCTGTGAGACACTTACAAACAGGCAGCAGGAGCTGCAAACACAGAGATTCAATAATTACTGGTGCTTGTGTGCATGCTTAATGTAGGGATAAAATGAGTAATCAATCAGAAACTGTGATACATGGCAGATGAGAGCAGATAGGAAAACAAGGGAAATGAAAAGTTGTAGCTTGGCTCCTCTGGTTATGGAACAAAGATAAGGCTTTCAGTGCTGCTCATCAGTCACACTATAATTCTTCCCACCTCAGATGCAACATCAGATAAATATATTTCCATAGAAAATCCATCTTGAATCAGATCCTGCTGTTTAAAAAAGGAAAAAAAAAGTATACTGAGGTCTTTCCTTGAAAAATGTTCTGGAAAACCTGCCCTGCTTGAGCCCATGTTTCAATGACAGTTAATACTGGCATCTAGATATTTTTTAGAACTACAAAGAGCTGTTTTCAGTGTATGATGCCACATATGGGACTAAAGGCTGTATTAGCTCCCTACCAAGCGATTTTGGGAGCATCTTAGATAGCTGGACCCAACTAGAGTGGGTTTTGTTCTAGGGTGTTGTAGAAAATTGTCCCCCCCGCAGAAGTTAACATTCATTGTTTCTTTTCCAGCTTTGTCCCTGACATTCCCATGAGCAGTTGATAGCAAATTTCTTTCCTTTTAGATGTCTTTTCTAAACATCAACTTCTGTTTAGACATTTGTTTTGAAGAAACCATTACCCTTTGCATTTTTACCCTAAATGATGTTATTTGTATTTAAAAATGTCAAAACTTCTGCAAGGAGTCCCTGCTCTATAATGAGATATTTCCTAAGGTGTCAGCACTCATTAGTGCTGCAGCAAAGGCAGACTGGTACAGTTATCACAGTTCAAAGTGATAGTGCTATTGCGAGCATTTGATTATTTAAAAAGTGCCTTTTGTTAATATTCTCTGTTCCTATGTTCATATTCTCTGGCTTGGAGGCATTTAAGCAAACTTTCTTGAATCAAATATCTAAATAAGAACCATATTCTCAGCTTGCCCCTTGATTTTCATGTGAACAGGGATAGGTTCTACTAGCTGCACTTTTAGGAAAAACTGATGGTTAGAGCTTTTAGCTTTAAGAGGAAACTATTCCAACTGAAATATAAAACTGCTGCCTCCACTTACAACCAGTATTTAATTATTGTTCCTTCCAGCTCCCACACCTCCATGTGTGCAAATGGAATGCAGCTCACACATGTAATTAACAGGAAACTCACATCAAATAAGAAATTGCCTTCAGTCAGACTTCAGAAGGGAGCCCTTGCTAGAGCTGCAGAGACAGCAAGTGGAACACTTGCTCTGAAGTGCTCGAGTTTTCACTCAAGGTGCTATTTTCTCACAGATCTGAACTCAGGCTTCTCTACCACATCCAGGGATGTCTGACACGGGTCTGCCCAAATCCTTCTGTAACACCATCAACCCCATTGACAATCTTCTCATCTTAATTTAAAACCTGTTCCTGAAGAAAAAAACCCTGCCTTTTATCATGGCAGTTTTGCTGTGACTGTGATGTTTCCTCCACCACTCCTTATAGAAATTGGATAGCCTACAGGTGCAGCATAATGAACAGGAGCTGTGTGCAGTCTATCTCCAGGTTTTCCAGCAAGGTGACACTGAAAGACTTTCATTTTTAAGTTGTATAAAATTGGCTTCCTTACTGAGCTCCAAGGTATGAAACAGTTCGTGTTTTGACAGCTTATTTAACAGGCTTTGCTGACTTCACAGGCAGTTTTATCTTTGGCCAGGAAGCAAAGCAACCAGGGACAACCAGCTCCAGGAGGGAGGAAAGGGCTAAAATAATGAAATAAGAAATAGAAATGATTCATACTTTGTAAGAAGAAAGGGAAAAAACCTATTCTCTAATTAAAAAAGAAGTAATTTCAAATTTCTGCTTCGCTTTCCCTTCTGCAACAGCTCTAATATTCACTGCAATTTGCTCCAAACTCCTGTTATTCTAAGGCACATGTCACAATTCTCCTGCCTAATTAAACAGAAAGAACTCTCTGAGTCATGTCCAAGGATGCCCTGCAGTCCTGCTAACACATTCTCACACGTGTTGGAAAGGCTTTCACTCTAAAACAGAATTTTATCTACTTGCATGTGGCCAAACCACTCACTCCCCTGTCTGCATTTCCTTTTAGAGGATTCCCCTTTAACCCTTCAATATTTCACATTTCCTCGAAGAGCAGCCTTGAGCATTTTCTGTCATGGGAAGTTTTTTCATGATTTAAACAAGAGATTTAAGAGTTTGAAGGGAAAACAGGACAGAACTTGAGCAGGAAAAGCAGCCTAGAACTAAATGAATCCACCAAGTCTCTTTCCACTGTACAGGCAACAGAATTAAAGCAAAAGTTATTAAAAGTCAGAGATGAACATGGAGCCATCTCCAGCACAGAAGCAGTTCTGAGAACTGTGGTAAAGAGTTTCAGAAATCAATAGTATATTAAGCCACAAAATATGAGACTTAAATGTTCATCTCTGTAATTACCCCTCATGATTCAAAAGCTTTGTTCAAAACTCTTACCTTCTGTTCAACCAGGCTGTGTGTTTTGATTTTCTCTCTAGCAATTTTTCAGAGTTTATGAGAATTTTCCATAACCAGGACTTTCAAACTGGGTGGTTTTTAACCTGAGCTCCACCTGGGGCAACCTCAGGGCCCCAGGTGACAGAGGTGGCAGCAAGGCTCACAGCACATTTCACCTTCTCCACACTCCCCAGGTTGGGTATTAGGAAATATTCCTCCACTAAAAGAGTGGTTAAACATTGAACAGGCTGACCAGGATCCATAATGAGTAGATGTGGCCCTTCACAATGTGGTTTAGTGGGTGTTTGAAGGTTGGATTCAATCTTGGAGGGTTTTTCCAACCTTAATGATTGCTACAATTCTAAATGTTCACTAACTGCACTTAAATTAGCAAAGCACAATGGAATGACACTTTAGGAGGTGTTTACATGGTGTGATATAATGACATTTCCATGCTGTATAATTGCAGAAAATATTACAAGTTAAATCATTGATCGGTTTGAAAAGCATATGTTGACCTTTCTTAGCTAATCAATTCCTTCTAAAAATAAAAATAGATTTTTTTTTAAACTAAGAATAAGGATCTCATACAAAAGGACTGAATCAAAGTACAGAAACATGGCAGGTTCATGCAAATAGCACAGAAAAAAAGCATATCAGAATCCAAAGCTCCTCTACTTCAATTTGCATCTTTTGTGCAATTTCCACTTTAAAAGCTCAGTTCCATTGAACAGAGCCAAGAATTACTCATTAAGTACTGCCAGGTATGAGAAACTTGGGAAATAACTGAGACTCTTATGAAAGATTACAATGAAATAATGTGGGATCATTCATTTTACTGAGCATCACTGTTCAAACCCCTCTGCTGTCATTGCCATGCACCATGCAAGGTTTATAATGAACTTGTACACAAATGGTAATTAGGAGTTTCTTGCAGGTTTGAAGAACAGGAAGGGTTTGGTGAGCTGTGGCAAACACTCTGCTAAGACACGTGTCCTTTTTGTGGCGTGGTTTACTCCCAGGATTGATGCTGGTGCAGCTACAGGAGGATGCCTGATGTGGATCCAACCTGCTCCTGCACTGAAGACTGAATCAGCTGTAACTTGAACAGCTCCACACAGTTCTATCAGCTGTAAATGTGGCTGACATGCCTTAAAAACATTTTATATAGAGTTACAAAACATCCACGCCAATCTGATAAACACCTTTGGCAGTGCCCAGTTCTGCTTCCCATGAAAAGCTCATTTAGAGGAGGCATTACCCACAGGGCTAACAGAGTCATTTATAACAAACTGAGCCCAGTAACTTCCCTGTCACCACAGAAAAAGAGAAATATGAAATTTGAAATATGCTGGACATACCCCAACAGCTCCATGCTGATTCAAACAGAGACTTACTCCTATTTACTAAATATTAATGTTAAACAGAATGTTAAATACATTCTTCCAACTCAGATTTTCCAGTATGACCTGATCAATTCCTTGTCAATACTTTGCACACTTCACACATTTTTGTATCACCTGTCCATTTTAATGTTTGCCTTGGTAACATCGAATTTCTTTGCTGTGCAAGAGAAAGCCATTCCCTGAGTAGTCCCATGAGTATTAATTACTCACCTCACTAATTTCAGTAGAGAGAGAAGTCAGATAGCTGCCAGACCCCAAGACTTGCCTACAATTAATGAACCCTGTGGAAAAGGTGTAAAATGCTGCACCACTGCCTAAAATCCTCCACACATCCAGGTGTGCTCCCTGCTCTTGTACAGCACAGCACAGGAGGCTTTAAAAAACAAAGATCAAAACCAATCAAAGAGAGTACAAATCTGAGTGGTTCATTCCTATATTTATATTCCTTTTTCTCACCAATTGAAGGCTTTAAAACATGGGGGTAAGGAGTGTGGAAGCTGCTGTACCTGTGACCTCCTTGCACACAGTCACAGAAAATTGTCTGCCTGCTGTGCAGTGTGGCTCACAGCAATAAAGAAACTTTGCAGTTAACAATTGCCTACATTCTGAAAAAAAAAAAAAAAAAATCCTCCCGAAACTCCAAACAACCAAAAACCCCTCCTTCCCACAAAAATCCCCCCAACTAATTTTTTTGAGGCTATAAACTTATAATTTCAATTCTAATCATAAAATCACACACATTTATAGATCACATCTACATTTGAGTGCACAAAGATTTAGGAAGAGAACAATAAAGACAAAGAAGAATAAACTAGAGGCCCACTAAGTTTCAAAGCATTGTTTGCCATGAGTTTTAATAGAATTTAATAGAATTACTGACTAAACCAAAACCAATGGACTTCTTAAAAACTACATGGAGAGAAAAAAGAACCAATTTAATGTGTAAGTCTGGAAATCTTTCAACTATCACTCTATTTTTCCCTCTTTACATACTGTAGCTATCCCTTCACAGACACACTTAATTGACTGGAACAATTCTACTTGGCTTCAGTGACTTTATAATTTGTCATAACCACCCCACGAGCTGTGGAGGAGACAGACTCTTCCTCATACTGCCAAAACAATCCTCTGAAATATGGTTTGGTTTAATCAAAGTATAATTAATGCCTTGAATTTTAATTATTTCTGCTGTGATCTGGAAATGAAAATATTCCTCTGCCAGAACAACACATTTAATAGGAAATGGACATGCTTTGTATTAATTCCCACTCTATATCATCTTCAGGAATGAGTTCCTTTGATTGAACAGAACAGAACCTGGGGACAAAAAAAAGTAACCCACAAAGCTACAGCTGTCAGAATATAGATTTACTTGTTGAAAATGGAATTAATTCATTTTATGCAAAAATAAAGCTGAAATCTGTTTTCTGAATGCTAAAAGCTATTTGAGATTTTCCCTTTTATCTAGAGATGTGACTTGGAAAAAAATCATGGCTAACAGGGAAGAAATATTGAATGACACATTGACATGAAAATATTTTTGTTAAATGTGCATGTGCTAAATTTTAATTCTGCTCTGCAGAGACTTGAGAAGAAAAAAAAATCCCTGCTGAAATAAATACAGGGCACTTTCTCTTCAGAGCAGTGATTCCATGACAGGTTGCTTGGAAAATAGTGGAAATATGTAATATGCAAATTGTAAAGTGTATTGATGATTTGTTTTTTGTCAAATGTGACATGGTTAACATGATTCAGTACTGCTGACCAAAATTTAACAGGTGACAGAATACTGCAGCCAGGGGAAAACTAAACCAGTTCATTCAGTACTTACAACTTCACTATTAGACACTCTTAATTTATTCCTTTCTGAACTTGTTGACTATTGCTCCTTTGGGAAAGAAAAACCCACATATTCCAAACACAGAAACAGAAAAAATTGAATAGCAAGTCACAGAAAATAAATAAACAAATTAATAAAAATTATCTAAGATCTCTCAAAGGCACCACCAGTTTTCTGCTGGTGCAGAAAATCTTTCAGTTTAATTTGCAGATTCATGGGGTCCTTTATAAGACCATGAGAGGGGGTTTTGGTTGCACTAATTAATTCAGGGGTTTTTTTATTAGCTAAATTTCATGGCTCAAAATGTGTTTTGAAATGACAGTATGGTATTTCTATCACTGGAAATGAATATGGAGTATATAAAGGATTTATAAGACAGTCTCCTTTGTACTAAATCAATGATCTAAAAAAAGATAAGCCATTGTTGCCACATCTGCCTTTCTTTCTTCTCCTACCTTTGTTTCCATTTATATCTCCTTGGGATTCCTTCCCTGACTCCCAGAGGAGCTCTTCACAATCAAACCTAAAATGAATTCAAACAGTGACTCTAAACATTAATTCCCCCAGGTTCAGAATGAAATACCAATATATGCCAAAAAATCTTACACATTCAGAAACACAGAGCTACAAAACATATGCAGTAACATATGCCTTGAAACGAGCAGTGCAGCTATTTTAAATATTGAAATGTTTTTAATTTTTGAAGACACAAAAACAGCTGAACCAGTAGCAACATCATTAAAAATCTGGCAGTCGAAGTTTTCAAATGTTAAATATTAAAATGTCTTACAAATGCATCCACTATAGACCTAACACAACCCAGCAGTAATTGACATTTACCCCAGATTACCTCCTGCCTTTAACAGGAGCTTTTCTGATATGCATTGAATTAATGTAGGAATTGCAAAAATAATTGCAATATCCTTGGGCATTTGCTCTAAAACATTAATTTATTCAAATAATGAAATGCAAATGTTACACCAAGACACAATCCACCTGCTTTAGTGTGCAAGGGGAAGGTTTTCCTCAGCCTTTTCCTCCTCTAAAATCTGGTACTGCACCTGAAAAAACCTCTTTGTGTCAGACATGGCCCAACTCAGCAGGGAAACAGCAAAATTCCATTTTGCTGCTCCAAAAACGAGGAGCTGCCCATGAGGAATGGGATATGGCAAACTATCCCTGAGCACAGGACCCAGCTCTGTGTTCCTGATTCCATGGATGGGACTTTGATCATCCTCAATGCAGAGAGAAAACTCCTTTCTCCTTGGCAATCACTGAAATCCTTTCCCTTCCTTTCCCTTTCCCTTTCCCTTTCCCTTTCCCTTTCCCTTTCCCTTTCCCTTTCCACTGTGCCCTGGGTTTGGATCCAGAGTTTCTGAACCTGCTACAGGAGCCAAAATTGTGAATTTGAAAGGATGAAACAGCTGATGGGGTTTATATTCTACTTCACCATACACACATTAAACTCGAATTCATAAAAATATGAATTTGGCAGGCTTGTATTGGCTCTCATGGGACACAACTCCATTTATTTTTCCATGGATTTGCTCCTCTCCCCAGCTCTGAGCACAGCTGAGGTGTAGCTCTGTACCTTGGGGCTATATCAAGTTCTATTTTCATGCTGTCTACCAGAACATAATTAAAAAAAAACAACAAAAAACCAAAACAAAAAACCTTTTTCCCCCCAGTTTTCATTTTTCCTGCAGAACTAATTTGACTACCTTAAACATATCTGCTCTTCAGTTACTCAGAGGAAATATTCCAATTTTTGCAAGGAGTGCTCATCAATAAGGTTTGTAGCCTCGATGCAGCAGAAGGAAATTGAGAATGAACTTCAGTTGGAATTCACATTTTGTTTTCTTGAAAGTGTTTAAAAGTGTGAAAATCAATGAAATTTCCTCTCTCTTGCACTACTGCAATACCTTCACATGAAAAGTGAATGTTTTGTTTGAATTTCTGATTAACAGCACCTGTAATCCAACAGGGATTCTGCAGTAATTCCTGTTTGGTGTGTGCTCTGTCCCAGTCTCAGCTCCAGAACACAGAATTCTCTCAGCCTCAAACTCTAATCTCGGGCTGGGTTTGAAAGATAAATCCCCAACACTACTCCTCCACCTATGGATCACCCACAAATTTACTTTGAAATATGGAAATGTCAATATATAAGCTAATATGAAACTATGTATCATGCATAATGTATTAATACACACATTATATAATATACAATATAGGTATATATATATTTTAGCTTGTTAGGAGTAGAATAGAAAATTTAGTGTCATAAGGGATGTGGTATTTTGTTAAACAGCACCACATTTCACCAGATCATGAGATAAATAACAAAGAATTTGTATAAATACAAAGTTAACCTTGTTCATTTCACACCACCAAATGGAAAAAAAAAAGCAATTCAACTAAAAAAAAATATTTTTGCTTGTTGCCAGGAAGAAAATGCTACTGGAAGCTTTGATGCTTGTGGCAAATGGTATCAGTCATCATTAATTTGACTAAAAGTGTCAGTTTTGCATTATTTGACAGGCACTTCTAGTTGGGGCTTATTTTCTGAGAACATTTTGACAAGTGTATCACAGTACAAGCATTTCTAAACACAAAGAAGTTTAGGAAGCAGTCAGAGTGATGCAGAGCAGAGAGGTGTTTGGGTTAACTCCCCAGGAGCCTGGAGAGCAGAATGCCAAAACTGAGATCAATATTTCCTGAGCAATAGCAAACACACACACAGAAACTGTCCTCAAGTTTTGCATGTGAGGGTGTGAGCACAAGTAATGTAATTTATTCTACATTTTTAGAGGGTTTTTCTTGTTGTTGTTGATCAGCACTGTGCTTGTTTGTGAATAAAAAAGGAAGAATGAACAGATGATACTGAGGACTGCAGATATTAAAAATTGGCTGGACTGAGGATGCTTCACTGCAACCAGCTGGCAGATTTGACAGACAGAGCTTGGCAGAAGCAGTGGAGTGGTGGCACATGAACATCTTCCAGGCATTTTGGCACCCTGAGAGTTGGGTGCACTTCCTTAAGGACAGCCCTTCCAGCCCCACCCAGTGCAGCAGAAAGGAAGATGACAGCACCCCAAATTCCAGCACGAAATGCAACCAGCATCCCTCAGGCTGGAAATGTCTGTGAGCCGCCTCTGCTCACCAAAAACCTCCAGTGGAGGAGGAAATTCATCAAGTCTGAGCGCATTCATTCACCTCTAAAAGGGAAAACTTTCCTCCCCACTTTTTCCCAGATATCTGCTGGTGTTCTCAGGTCCCAGGCTATTTTTGGCAGGGCTGTTCCAGCACAGAACATTCAATAGCCCCTGAGGTTGCCTTCAGCATTCAGCTCTGGGTGAACTGGCAGGAGGTTCAGCAGCACAGCCTTAGATAATGGGTTGCCCTGGCAACATTCCTGCCTGCTGCCAAATTCTGGAGATCAACTTTAAAAGCTGATCTCAAACCAAGGTGCTTTTCCAAAAAAATCTCTAAGCTCTTATTAAAAAAAAAAAAAAAAAAAGAAAAAAAAAAGAAAAAAAAAAGAAAAAAGCAAACATGATGCCACCATATTACTCCTAAAAAAGAAAAAAAAGAAAAAAAAGTCCCACATAAAAGGAGGCAGTCCCTGCTCTCCATGTCTGCATTTACTTCCAGAGTTGTTACTCCAGCTCTTCTGACCTCAGTATTGGCTTCTCTTCTCCTAAAATGCTACATTTCCACTATGAATTTGCCTGGCTTAAAATCAAGCATGCAATATTTATATACTCCTAGTCGAGCATGCAGAAGATAAAAATGCCATTTCTGAGGCAAGCAGCAGAGTTTAAAAGGAATTTCTGCTACTGTGGGTTTTCAAAAGCACCTTTGGTCACTGCCCTGCGCCCCTGTGAACCTCTGCAGAACTCAAACCAGAAGTTTCCCACTAACTAAATTTTTTTTTCGTCTGGAAGTTCTGAGCAGGAGAAATAGTTGCCCTAATTTTATGAAATTTAGGGCAGTGTGAAAAAACCCCAGACCTATCAAACAGGTTTTATTAATACAGAAGGTAATGCAGAAAAGAGTGGAGTTAAATTTATAATGGAGTTTGAATGCCATTCACAAACTGCAGCGATGGCACAATTTTATCATTATATTCCAATTCACAGAGCTTTTGGATTTGGGTTTCCAATTCCCAGCTCTAAGTTCTCAATATATTTAAACTACATTACAATGAAAAAAAACCCCAATAATCTACATCAATTCAAACATCCTATCACACAGGGAGAGAATGCCAGGAAATACACTGTATAAAGGGGTTTTTTTCCAAGAATGTCAATCTCTTTCCACTCAGTCTTCAAAAATCATCCACGCTTAGAAGCAGCTAAAAATGAGAGATGCAGCTGAACAACCACTGACACTTCAGATAAGAAATATCCTCAGCATCTTCAAAAGCCTCTCAGTGATGGACATTTCTATGGATCTCTCCCAGTGTTCACTGGCAGGCAAATGCAATAATCCCTGTGTCAGCTGGCAAGGCAGCAGCAGAACTGCTCTGCACAGACTCTGCCCTGCACATCTCACTTCTCCACGCCTGGAATGAGCTGCCTGTGTCTGACCCTGGCACTGCTCAGCACTCAGCAAATCCTCCAGCACACACCAGCACCGTGCCCTGGTTGGCATAAATTCCATTTAGTCACTACATGGATGGTGAAATCCTGTGAAATAGGAGGAAGCTGCCTTTAGCAATTTCGTGTTGGGGAACATAATGCTTTCCCCAAAAGTTTTAGTTCACTGAGTTCCAATGGGAACAAAATAATGGAGCACATCAGGCCAGGCTGATTCGTGCATAAGTTGCAATTCGGATTGCCTGACAAAGTATTTTAAACAATGTATTTTGGCAAAATACCTCATTCTAGGTGGCTCATTATACAAATAACATCAACTAAGAGCAGAATAATTGCTTTGCCTCATCCCTTTCTGCACTGAGTGCGTGCATTATTATTGTATGTACTTTCCTAAAGCAAACAACCTCCTTCACTGGCTATTAAAAAGTCTTTTCAACTACTTGAATCATAAACCTCCCCGGTTCTGAGCGTGCTCTGCTTTACACAGGGGTCTTGTTTGTACTTCCTATAATTCTGTGTCTGCACATCTGCAAATGTGCTTATTTGTGAGCAGATTTTAGCAACACACACCGGGATCCTTGGGGGAAAGTTCAAGGATAATGCTCCTCACGCACAAGCAGCACAACAGAGCTCTTTTAAAGACACATTGTTTGCAGTGATTTAAAGAAATAAGCCTGTCTTTAAAAGCTCTATAAAAACTTCAGGCTCTCATAAATCCCAGTGACAGTGGTGCTCATAGGCTCCAATGGTTACTGGCATGTTTTGAGCATGCAAAAAAATAGGGAAGAAATATCTTTGGGATATTTGGCTCTGCCACCCGTGGCTTCCCTTCTCCACTCCTCCTTCTCCCATCTCTGGTGGGTTTTCGGGACTTTGGGGGAAGAGTTTGTGTCTGGTTTTGCCCTGGGATGCTCAGAACCAGGGAAGTTTTAAGAGAAGATTAACAAGGCAAAGTCAGTTATTCCCACCTCTCCTTTCACAGCATCTCTTATACTGAAACCCACCATATGAAAAAATAATCCCAAGAGTGGGTGGACTCTGTCCTGGTTTAGCAGACTGGAAATATTCAGCAAAACTGGTGAAGTTGTGCCAAATTTTCCAAAGATGGTGGGATTTATGTTTGAGTGCTTTAGGAAGTTGGGTAATTGTTAATACAGGCTCCTTTCTGGTCTCTGTGGAGGTTCAGGCTGAATTTTAGAAAAGGTTCTTCCCCCAGAGGGTGCTGGGCACTGCCCAGGCTCTCCAGGGAACGGGCACAGCCCTGAGGCTGCCAGAGCTCCAGGAGGGTTTGGAAAAAAGGGACAGGGGGGATTTTTGGGGTGTCTGTGCAGGGCCAGGAGTAGGAATGAATGATCCCTGTGGGTCCCTTCCAACTTAGGGTATTCCATTATTCTATTAAAAAGTCCTAAAAAATAACCTGGAGTTCAAGAAAAATGTGCCTGCAGTGAAATTTAAGAAACTAATTCCAGACAAGAGATCAGTAGGAATTTTGCCAGTTTCATTCTCAGATTTAAGATCCAAAACCTCTCCATCCTATCCCATAACAGAACTAAAATTGTGGCAGTTTAAAAAATTCTCCCATGACTGATGCAATCAGCTGCCAATGTCTCACTGAAAATGTATAGCAATGACATATATATATATATGTGTGTGTGTGTGTGAGAGAGTGTGTATATATATATATATATATATATACATATATTTAAAATGCACATAAATTATACACAGTGTGGGTGCTGCAGAGAGACATTTCCAAAAGGAAACAAGCATCTTCCAACTTTGGAGATGGTGTTACATGTTTCACAAGAAAGTAGATTTTGGGATTTTTTTTTTAGTAAAAATACAAAAATATGCCCATTTTATTTTGATGGTCTTGATCTTAAGGCAATAAAAAAAGCATCACAGAACCACTCATCTATCCTTAATATAGTTATTTTCTATCTGAACCAGTTCAGCAGTTGATGAAAACACAAACCTTTGAGTTTCTGCTCTCCCCCAGCTCAGAGTGATTTTAAATCAGGGTTTCCACAGAATTGTGTTTTCCTTTGGCATCAGCCATTTCTGAGAGCATCCCCAGAGCCTGACAGGCTGCACAGCATTCTGCCTTTTCACTAAAACAATTCTGAACATGTCTTTTTATAAGGGGAGATTAATTAATTGGCAATGAGACTTTAAGAAATACAAAAGTTGAGGAGGCAAAGAAAAGTGATGCACAATTCCTTGAGTACCTTGTTTTAAGAATAAAATACAAGTCCACCAAATAAAATACAGGTTGCACCAAACTATTCTGGTCCATGGCATTATTTTCCAGTAAATCAAATATCCTGCCCTAAAATGTCTGCACTGAAGTCACCCTCACCATGGTCAGAGTGTGCTGATGAGACAGAAATATTGCTTTACTTTCTTTTGAGGAATGATTCTGCTCAGGGGTGTATCCTGGCTGGGAAGCAGACTGGAGATTTTGGCCTGTGGTTCTGGGTTGGGACGACAGGCACTTCTTGGAATAATCCAGGTATTTTCTGTCCCAGTGTATTTCCTTCTGGGTGACTCACAGAAGGACATGGACAACGGTCAGGTCAAGTTAATTATTGAGGTAATCAGCTCTCTGGTCTTTGCTTTAAAGAGAGAAGGGTTACAGCATAAAGGTAATTTCTATATTGCAAAGTAAAGATAGGGGAATATTGCTTTTCTAAGAAATCATTTAAAAATTTCTGAAGAGGCTCTCAGAGCTTTGGATCAAAGATAATGAAAAAACACCCAGTACATCTTCTCATTATGACTTCTAGACCAATACTCTGGCATTTTCATCAGAGAAATCCCAATTTTTCAACAGATTGCTTTTGCTTATTAGGAATTGAATTATTCCTTATCTGTAGCTGCACACCCTCACAGACCTGATTTGGTACAAGGAGACAAGAGAGACATTGAAATCTACCTCAAATACTTAAAAATATCAGGAAGTATCTCATTACCTTGACTTTTATGGCTGATCAAACAGAGCAAATGGTAGTCTGCAGTTGTTGAATACAAGCTTATTTCTCTCTGCCCAAAAATGTTTTCACAACTGTAAGTAATGAAAGCTGTGCCCAAAAGTAGCCAAGAGAGCACTTCCAGTTCTGCAGCACAGCTTCAGCAGCACAAATAATCACTTCAGACTGGGTATTTCTGACAATTTAATTTACTACACAACATTTGCAAGCTGACAGCCTGTGCCATGGAATTAAGAAAGAGATGCCTGGCAAGATTTATGTGCTGGGGAGAGCCCACTGGAACCTAATAGGTTTTTGACAGGACTGAAGAATTGAACAAACTTAGTGACTCTACTAGTGGTTCATATAATTTCCTGACTAAAGTTTTTTTAAGAAGTTCTAAAATTATGTTTATTTGCTTTTAAAACAACCAATTCAGGGCATTCCAAATTCCAAATGGCATTATCTGCATTACATAGATTATCAGTGGAAGTTTATGGATTACACAACACAACACAGGAATTTCCACCTGGCTGTGTTCAGATCCCACTGCCAAATTAAAAAACGTAGGAAATGTGCCTTCAGCCTAGGGATAAATAATATAGGAAAAATAGCAAAAGTGGCTTTGAGGAAAATCAGGAAGAGAGAGAAAATAATATTAATTAATATTATAATAATTAATAATTAATATAATAATATTAAAGCCTCGAGCTAAAGCAAAATAAAGTAGGGAAAGTCTTGAGTCATGCTATGGAATTCAGCACTGAATTCTTTATAGGAATGACAGCACAACCAAGCACAGAAAAAAAGAAGAGTTTGGAGTTAAAGAAAGTGGGTCTGTTCATACAAAAGCTGTGTCCTTTGCAGGGCAATGGATGATCTATTTATCTATTTCAAGTACTTTAAATCTTTCTAAAGAGAACATCACGTAAGGACAATTTTGCACTGACCTGGACCACGTGCCTGAGATCTTCCCACTTCAGATTATCTCATTAAAAAGGGTGATGGCAGCTCTGATCCATTTTACATCATTTTACACTGCTGACAGTAATTTAAAGAGGCTCCAACAAAAAAAAAAAAACAAAACCAAAAAACCCAAAAAACAAAAACAACAAAAAAACCCCCAAACAAAACAAAAAAATTCCAACCTTCTTTTTTAAAGTGTGTTTCTTTTATCCTTGGGCTGAAGGGGTTCCAAACCTGTGGCAGAGCCCAGGCAGCATTTCAGGCATTTCATTGCCACCAGGCAGAGCCTGTTTGCCTGGGGACACTTTCAGGTGCCACACAAACCACATTAGTGGCTTGAAAAGTCTTTACTGTGTCTTTCAAACCCACATGCCTCCTCTGAGAGGCTCAGCTGGGATGTGCCCTGCACTGCAAAACTCTCCATGGGTGTTATGGGCTGATTCACAAAACCTGAGCTGGGCTCAGGACCAGCAGCAGTTGAGGAACTCTATTTAAATTTGTAAAGACTAGTAAAGAACTTTTATTTTGCCTCATTCCCCTTTTGCTTTTATATACTGCTGACAGATATCAGCATCACAGGTGAATAATGAATCCAAACTGCTTGAAGAAGGGGGACACAAAGCAAAGCCTCTCCTTAAATCACAGCAACACTGAGTAAAACTATTAGTTCCTACATGCTGAGAATTCAAACACTGTATTTGTTTTACATAGACACTTTTTTTTTTCCTCTTCAGACACAGCCAGGCAAGGCTGTGCACTTTCAGGACAGCTCTGCCATTAAACCTAACACGTGTAGCTGAAGATGCAGCTTTTTGTGCTTTACCCTGAGTCCTGCAAAGCTGATTTGTGCAGATTAATGAGTCACCTATGTGCTGGCAATGCCACAGAATGTTTTATGCAGAGTTAATCAAAATATTGACCAAAATAAGATATTTAAGTTAAAGAATTCTCTGCTTTTGAGCTAGGTGAAAAGGCAACTGGAATTTTGCAAGTTGTGCCAGGAAGAATATAGTTCCTGTAGTGGTATTAAAAAAGCCAGACAGAATAATCTTCTCTTGTTTGTTAAAGCTTCTTTGACTTGACCAAGTTGGTGAAAAGAAGGTTATTAAAGATCCTGATATATAAATAATGCGAATCCTGACACAGATTTTTGGAATTTCAGCATTGCTTCCTGCAGAAGGTGAAAGATGTGTTATTTTCCAGAGGACTGGGTGTCCTGGCAATCCAGCAATGCCTTTGCTGCGTGTAAGTGAGAGGTCTGCAAGGCAGAATGATTAGACTGTCAGCCAGAAGAACAATGAGCTGTGTTCCAGCACACAGAAAGCAATTTCAGAGGGGAAAACCACCTCAATGGAGCAGCAAGAAGCAGTTATTAAGTAAGGAGAGGCAAATAGCTTTTCTTATCCCACTGCTTTCTCCCATAACATTTTCATTAGCATGACACATAAAATTATGAAATAAAGCACTAATATAATCAACTGCTGGCAGTGATTAAAAAGCAATCCCATGTCCAAGGCTTTTCTGCATGTTTCCATGGTTAGCTGAATTGAGTATTTTAGAGCAGTGGGATTTGGGAGTTACATTTTTCCTGCAATCACTAATTCCACATTAGCACCACCACATTTACACACTTGGTTCTTTAAAGACAATTGTATTTTACATGAAAATGGTGATAGCATACAATATTCCTGAATGTTCAGAAAAGTGTAAAGCCATCAGGCCCTCACTAACAAGTGTATTAGCAGTAACTTAATTTAGGAAATTAATGCCTGTTACTCCAACTGTGCCAAACAACTTAATATATATTCTAAAGCTAAAGTTCTCTATAACCCCTGATGTGCAAATTGAGACCTCAAAATGATTTGGTACAATCAGCCTTGTAAATTGACACAATCAGCCAAGAGCATCTCTCTCATTTGTGACATATGCTGAACGGTATTAGTTAGATATTACCAATTTATTTCAGCAGAAGCTTAATTTCAGGAGGCTTGCTTGCCTTAATTTCTCCCGAAACAGCTTCCTGGTAGTGTACTTGCAATATGATTTAATTTATTACAGCAGAGCTGTCTTTGCCATAGAATTTCTATAGTTAATGTATGCAGCTGCAAGTGTTTTCCTTAATCAAGGAGAAAAGGGCCACTTTCCATTGCCAGATGTCATCAGAGCACAAGCACCCAGCAGGGATGGGTGTTCCTGTCCTGCTCTGATTTCTACACTCACCAGAGGACCTTTCAGGAAATGGTGCCACTTGACATTATCACCCAAGCACCAGAAATTCCTGCTGGCCAGCTCAGGGCTGGAGAGTTCCCATCTCCCAAACATGCAGCATTGACCACCTGCATCCCACTCAAACACCCCAAACTGAGCTGGGAAACTGGAAATGGAGTTAAAGCTTTTGTCTGCAGCTTTTAACACTGAAACTCTGTCACACCTACAGGAATTCCTCTCCCATCACTGGGGCTTGGGGTGGCACAAACCACAGCAAAACTCAGGTTCAAGATTAAGAGATAAGGAACTGCATCAAATAGGATTGTTGGTGAAATTCTGACAAAAAATAAAACAGCATAATTTACACTAAAAAAATATATGATATTCTCAATCACACCCCTGTCTTAAGCCATAACTGTATTTTTCAGCCATTTAATGCTAAACAGTCAGATTTAATATGTTGGTTTCTGTACTTCTGTTTCCCTTGAGCAGGCTGTGTATCTCTGGGCCTTTGGGAATCTGTTATTAATAGGCTTCGTCTCAGAATATTGTATGTTAGATTCAGTAATCTGTGTTTTCTGGGGGTTTCATGCCATCCCTCTCCCCCTGAAATTTGCTATCACTTGCAAATATAATCACCATGTTGTTCAGTATCTTTTTTATTATCAATAAACAGATATGAAGATAAAACTTATTACATTTTCCTGTCTATTCTCAGATTTCATCTTATGGTACAGTACTTACATGTGCATCTATTTCTTCCCCCAGAATATATGAAAACACTTACTAAAAATTCCTTACACACCAAAATAGAAATGCTGAGTCTCTCTACTCTAAAAATTGCAAGCATGAAAGAATCAAAGTGGTTTTTTGCATGATAAGGATAAGACTTGAGTGTTTTAAATGTAGTTTTGAATTTTTATATTCTGGGCCAGTGTCACACAGTGAAAGTGCAGCTCCAAGGTGTTTTGGCAGCTGACAGCAGCTAGAGCCAGGCTGAACAACAATAATATTGTGATGTGGATCTGTAAGGCTTTTTGTCCAAGTAAAAATTGAGTTATTGTGTGCTTTTACAGGTGACATGAGCAAAGGAGTGGTGTCAGGATGCTGGAGACAGGTTGTTGACAAGGATATTGGTCCACAGCACCTTTTTCAGATGAGCTTTGACTGTGATGCTTTTGAGCATATGATTTTAAAAATTATTCTGTCCTCTGCATTCTTATGGAATCACAAAGGAGAGATAAACATCTGGGAAAGTTGGTAGGAAAAGCAATGGCAATTGGGAGGGAAACTGAAGGTAGGGAAAAGGTTGATGGATTATTATGGTACCAAACCCCAGCAGTGAGAGCCTCAACTTGTAAAAAATGGCACTGTTCCCTTGTTGATGTAAAGGCAAAGCAGCTGCTGCTCCAGAATTCCTCTTTGCACCCCTGCAGAGACACAAACCAGCTTGGGTGTGTGCCTGTGCTCCAGTCCATGTGTGCACTGCAAGTCAGGCATTAAGGACAAAGACACGAAATAATTGTCTCAGCCTCTCCAACACCTGCCCCAGGCTGCTCATTTTCCCAGGAAAAATGGAGGAGCTCTCCAACCCCTGAACTCAGGGATTCAGGAGAGATGCAGGACTACATATTTTAAGGGGTTTTATTGACATACAGCACATTTGTGGGATTAAAATCTAAATACTCCTAAGAGCATTCTACAATGCACAGAAATACAGCTGCCTCCAGGATTCCCCTCTCCTGCAATTAAAGGTGCCATTTATTACTTTTTAAGAGGCAAAGAACAAGAGTCACATTAAAAAACCTTCCCAGAGAAGACTGACCTTGGGCATAAGTCCTTGCTCTGCCAAGGCTTTCAGATGGCAAATGACACAGAGCTGTGCTGACAAGTGTCAAATCCACATTCTGGGCTTTGTTGAGGGTTTGCAGATCCTTTTCATAATCCTTCACATCCAACAGTAATAACTGGGGGTTAAAGAGGGGTTATTGTTGTCACTGAGTGTGCAGAAAATTCAAGTATTTTCTGCAAGAACCTGACTATCAGGATCCTTTTACAGCTGGGGAATATTGACCATCATATGCTTGTTTGATCCATCTGTTTCATGTAATAAATGCAAGTTGCAGCTGCAATTCTACTTCTTGCTGGTAGCTACTGCTAATTTACTAGTGGTTATCAGGTAAGCAGCACCTTTAACTCAACACACCCAAATAGTGCCAGGTTTGCACAACCCTGCCCCACCAGCATGAGAAAGATGTTGATTAACTGAAGAGAGTTCACAGAAATAAAAATCTGTACAAATTATTTTTATACATCCACATTTTTTCCATTCTTTTATATCTTGTTCTCGACCTGTGACAGGTGTTTCAAGTCATGAGTCTGAGCTTTATTTTTGCTGCATTATTGACATCACTTTCAAGCCTTTGCCCATGGGAGACCATTCTGGATATTTGCTATTTCTTCTTTCACTCCAACATTCTGGTTTCGTTTTGAGGGTGACAGCATTTCCACTGTTTATCAAGATCTTAATCATACTTATGCCAGGCTCATGTCTCACATTCTCTTTCCTTAGATCTTGTGGGAATGTTGTGATTTTTTTCCCCATTTTGGCACAGAGCCTTGTAGGTGGGTTGCAATCTGTAGGATAGCTCCCAGTTATTTGAGGAAGCAATTGCATTTAAATGTGTCAACACCTTCCCTTAAGTGGATCAACCCTCCTGCCTCCTTTAGTGGAGAGCATGAGAAGTCATGATTGTCTTAAACTGATTTGTGTCTGTGGCATTCAAAGTTTTCTTTGAACAGAAAGGGGAGCTCTCCTGCAGATTTTAAATAGACCTATTTGTTTTGGGTTTTGTCCTGTTTTTTTCCCTTTAACTCTCATTCCTGTGATGCTGCTGCTGTGCTCTGCAGATGTTTCCTGGCCTATCTCTTGCACAAAGGATGGACTAATGGGAATTCTTTTTAACATTATTTTTCAAAACAGGGTAATAAAAATATTCAACTTCTTGTTCTCTGTATCTGGCCTGATCTGCACAGGCTGAGTACACAAAGTGTGCAGACCTTGTGGAACACAGCTTGGGCACAGAGGGAGCAGTTTTTAAATAGGGCTTGGTTCAGTTATCAACAATCTGTGCACATGCAAATCTTATCATGCTCTTCCCCCCAATGCAAACTCTGTAAACAATATTGATACGAGTAATTAACTTGACTTTCTAAATAATGTAATTTCATAATAGACAATAAATGGCTTCAAAAATATGAGAAAACATTCTTCACTTTTTGTGCTTATCTTGCTTTTTGGTTGTCTCATACAGTCTATGCAGATTTTTCCCTATTTGACTCAGTTACCTGGCACTGAAAAACTCTGCACCAAAGCTATCCTTGACTTTAATAAAAAATTCAATTTTTTTTATGGTCTGTCTCATCTCCAGCAAAGAACTACTTTATAGGTCTTGCTACTGACCTAGTCCTGGCAATACTCAAGGTTTCAGACTCCATAGGTGTTTTTCTGGGATTATTTAACAAGAAATGTGGATGATTCCTCTCCACTCCCAGTGGATCTCACTTTCTCTGAGGAAGGAGATGCCACAGCCTCTCTTGGCAGCCTTCTCCCACCTCCCTGACCACCCTCACAGGTAGAAAGTTTTTCTTATATCTCCTCAGCTTTTCCCATGGTCCAACATCTGCCTGCTTTCCCCAGCCTGACCCTGTTGTCTCTCTGCTCTCCCATCAGAGAGATGCTTCCCTGCAGGCAGCAAGGAAAAGCCCCTGAGCCTTTTCTTCACAAGGTTGAACAATTCCTGTAGCAGCTGCCTCCCCTCATCCACCACATGCTCCAGCTGCCTGACCCTCCTGGTGGCCTGGCAGGACTTGCTGTAGTCCTAGAAAATCCTGTTCTTTGGAAATTTCCAGCCATGAGGGCAAAAAAATTAATGCAGTTATGTTATCCATCTAAATGAGACCAAAGGCCTTAAATTAGGGATAGTAACATCAGAAAAATCTTCCCTCTTTTCTCATTTAACACTTTGAACCCAATCACAGAAACACCTAAAAGTATGTGAGAGATTCAGAGAGAAATCACCCAGAAGTAAACACTGATTGCATTCAGGTTCAAGAGAACTGATTTTCTCACCAGAAGATAAAGGTAAATGGTGAAAAACAGGTACATGGCATAAAGCTGCTCCAGGGTTATACATATATATGCCACACTTCCAATACTTTCCGTTCTGAAATTTTGGGTTATCAAATCAAATATGTCGACCTGGTAGAGCACATTGAAATTTTAGCCAGCACACTAATGAGCTTTGCAAAAAAAAAAAAAAGATCTCCTTATGCCCCACCTGAAACATAATCTGTGCTGACTCAAGCTGACTTTGTGAGCAAAATGGTTTCTTCAGCAAATGTCCAGTTTGACTATTTTCATTTTAGCTAGATTCAGTACATCTGCTAAAACATGTACTGAGTTAGCAGGAACAGGAGTAATTCACAAGCAGAATTGCTGCTTGTACATTGCCCAGTAAAATGGAAGGAATGTGCTTTTGATGATATCTCAGAGCAAAGGATGACTTCTGTAAAAGAGATTTAAGGGAAAAAAACTGACAGAAGCTTTGTGACACGGTGGAAAAATATGGATTAAATGTATCAGAGCTGTTGCTAAGAGGAGCTGACAGAGCTGCTGAGATAGCTCAATGACCTGATTAAAGAGTAGCAAGAAATTGTGTTCTCTGTCCACCTCTACAAGGTTTCATCATAAATTATTTCATTGACTTGGTGTATAGAGACTCCCTCCCTAAAATAGATGTCAAATTGCTATGTAGGCAATCTTCAGGAATATACAGAGATACCACTGAATCTCATTACTTGTGTGAAATTGAAAAGAAAAACATTCTTAGGTGTGCAGGCTGAAACTGAGAAGTCAAGAAACATTATACTGAATATTATATACTTGTAGTATGAGAAAAAATACCTGAAACACTTGGGTCTCCAGGAAGTTTTAGATTGTGAAAGGTCATCATTAAAGTGTGAAAACATCTTAAACTCACTCGGATATACAATAATCTGTCTTGCTCAGTGCCCAGCCTTTTCACTGATCCACTCACTGTCTATAAATATTTTAATATCCCTGAAGTTCAGTAGCAGCTTCTTTATTAGCTCATATCCCCAACAAGCTTGACTTGAACCCCCTTATTAAATGCATTTTAAGGGCTTTATACACCTTCTTCTTGATGTGACTTATTAGAAGTTGAATAAGTTTTCTAGCTTCTCTCTATTCCTAGAACATCTCAAAGGAAATCTTGTTAATGTACATTTGATTGCATCAGCTCAGCCTCGATGTTCTCTATAGCAACAAATATGCACTGGCTACGTCTGTCAAATCTTCCCTCAGCTTCTTCCTTCCTGCCTTTTATGGCCAAGCCTTCCACACAGGTTTGCTTCTGTGCAAAGTCTTTCCCTCTATGGATCTAGATAGGAAAATATCTTTCAATTACTTTGATGAGCTCTTCACTCATCCTGGAATTTCTCTCACATGCATCCAGTCCATGATGCTGCACATCCTTTGCTTGAATACCATGACCAGAACAGGAGCAGGAGAGCCCAGCATAAAAACTGGCTATTCCTTAGTCCTATCCTTCCATTTTGCTTTTTCTTCTTCTTTTGTTTTTTAAACTCTACTTCACATTTCCTTGCTTGTATTATATAAAAAGCAGATTTTATTTGAAAGTTCAATGTCCCATCATAGACTTTACGTAAAAAAAAGAAGAAAAATTCACAGAAAAGACAGAGAAAAAGGAAATTAATGTCAGAAGGTCTGAGAGGAGAGGTGTGTTAGAGAGGGGTCCTCTCTGAATCATGCTCTACTGACTTTGTGTTAGAGCTTTTTCTATTTCTGCACACTGCTTACAGTTGGATAGACCATCAGTAGCCAACCTGGGAGAATATTACATTAAAAGAAAAAAAAAAAAAAAAATCCAGTCCATTCATTTCTTTTCAATTTGCACATGAAAACACTCTGTGTACATTATTTCAAACCACACAGGGAACAGTTCTCACAGCCCTGCCTGGTAACCAAGGGATGGGAGTGAAAACATCTCCCCTATTAAATTTGCTGAAATCACGTTACAGAGCACGCTATCAAAAGAAAGAAAAGAAAGGTGTTTTCAAAAAAAAAACAAACAAAAACCCACGAGTGTCTCACTGTCCGTGAGAAATCAAGAGCAGGATGGGAAAGGCTGTTTACAGAGGCACTTAGCCAGGAAACTGTGTTTTCCACAGATCCAGTCATTCAGGGAGCACATCTCCGATTTTCCGGAGCTCCTGCCTCTCTTCTGCAATTCCATAGAGAAATCCGTCAGTAGGTGAGCAAACACAGCCGCTCCTGCAGCATGCACTCAAACGCTGCCTCTCCTTTAGGTAAGTGCTACCACACCGAGGCCATTTGCAGGAATTTTACACAGCGAGACAAACAAATGCAGAGCCTTAAGGAGACGCGGGAGCTGCGGGAATCGCCACCAAAAATCCGCCTGGAAGCATCCTCGCTGATTTTCCCGTGAAAAGCAGCGCTGCTAATTAGCAGGCTTGATGGAGAAGGCCGTGAGACAGGCAGACAGAAAGTCCTGTCACTTTATTTCTGCGTGCTCGCCTGCATCTTAAGTTGCGTTGGGGCTCCCCGAGGATCATGTGAGGCTGGGTTATAAATGGGGAGGGCTGTGATGTAGAGCTGGCAGTGTGTAAGCCCGGCAGCTGCCGAGGGTTCTGGGCGCTGCTTTCCTGTGCTAAGCTGATTTACTTGTTTAAGGTCTGACCTCACCATCCTGTCAGCATGGATTCCCACCTATGCAGCGAGCAGCAGCGAGAGCTCGAGGTGCGTTAATCGGGAGAGAGAGGGAGAGAGCTGCCGCTGTTTGTTCTTTTGTTGCCTTTTCTTAAGAAGAGAAACAGAGGAGATAACAAAGAATCCATTTCCTTCCTAAAGAATAGGCGCTTCTTTTTTTTTTTTTTTTTTTTTTTTTTTTTTTTTTTTTTCTCTGAAAAATAAAAAATTAAAAAATGTCAGTGTCAGGCAAGAAAGAGTTTGATGTGAAGCAGATCCTGAGGCTCCGCTGGAGATGGTTCAGCCACCCCTCGCAGGGCTCGGCCGGCTCCGGGGGCTGCCACCAGCAGGAGGGATACGAGCACAGGGGCAGCCCGGTGCAGAACAGGCTGAAGAGCCACTCTCGGGACAGAAATGGGCTGAAGAAGAACAGCAGCCCCGTGCACCACAACATCCTGGCCCCCGTGCCGGGACCCACCCCGCTGCATCCCCGCTCCATCCACAGCTGGCACCAGCAGAACCTGATGGAGCAGCTGCGCTCCGCCGAGGACAGCCCCAAAAACAGCGCCCAGGAAAACTCCGGCAAAGAGGATCCCAGTAAAACCACGCAGGAGCTGCAGATGATCACAGAGCAAAATGCAGATGAATCTGCAGAGAGGTAGGAGTTTCAAAGTCTGCGCTGGGAAAGCCAGACTTGTTTCCAAGTTATTCCCTAAAAGTGTCTTTGTTTTCAGCCAGAGTTCCTTGCTGCATTAATCTCACTTTGTATGTGTGCACACCCACACTCAGACGAGAAGGAACACTTCTGCATCAGGAAAACGAACAGAAACATTGTCATGAGATTTTGATCTTTCCTTAAGGTACATCATTCCATAACTCTTCCATATGCATAAAATCTGCCAGTTTGTCAAATTTGCTCTATCAACATTCACAGCATATCAATTCCTTCTCCTGATTTATGATGTGTGAGTGCAATGAAAAAAGGAGCCTCCTGACATCCTGTCCTCGTTCTGACTTTATCAATGGGTGCAACTTTGAAAAATGGGAGCTGTGGTTGCCATTGATCTCTCAAATTCCTCACTGATTTTCTTTTACTGTCTTCCTGGCAAGTAAAGTTAACCTTGAACTAAGTGGAAAGGAAGCATCATTCTCTGCTTTTTAAAAGGTCTGTCTGAAATCCCAGTACTTTCACAGCTTATTTAGTATGCTAAGACAAATATTTTCTTCAAGGTCAGGTGAAAAAGCATTACAGCTATGAGAACTGAAAGGTGTAAGCACAAAAGAAGAGCTATTTTTAAGTTGTGAATAGCAGAGAATACAATATTAATACCACTTATTTAATTAAGGGTTTTTTTTAATGTTTTCTTTTTCAAAACTCATGTCAGTGTTTTTATCTTATCCAGCAACATTTTTACCCCACCTTTCCCCACCTTGGACTCTAATCAAGTATTTATGATATGATTATTTGCACCATTTGATGAGATTGCCATCAGTCTTTGGACATAATTTAAACCCACTAATTGCATTTAAATACAAATTTATCTTACTCGAAGTTTCAGTTCTCTCAGTAAAAACCAAGCTGACAGCTTGCATATTTTTAGCAGTTATTATTTTTCAAGTTGTGCATCTGCTGTGGGGAACATCTGCAGATGGAGCAGCAAAAACTGCATTCCAAAATGTCACTTGGAAACCAGTCCCAGCAGTCAGTAGGTACCAGATAAACTCATGACAGAATAAAGCACTGAGGAAGGACTGTGGCAGTTCTGTTTCCAAGGGCACTGGTTTGGAATGGGGAAGCAGCAGACCCTTAGTACACTACTTCAAATGATAGTACACATTTCCTGAAAAAAAAGGTGATTTTAGATACACCTTAGAAGGAAAATTGATTTAATTTGAAGAAAAATAAGGAATACTTATTCATCCAAATAAGATTCTACACCATGTGAAGAAGGAGGTAAAAAAAAGCTAAATCAGTTCAGTTTGGGAGGTAAAAAACCACTGCCTTCTAAAATAAGATGTGACATTTTCTCCAGCTATATATAAAGTTTCTGCTAAGACCTCTTGAAGTTTTGTACCTTCCTATCCATTCCAATTTAGTTCTGCTCTTGAGCTGTTTAAAGTTGGACCTTCTAGGATAGTTTTGGAACTGGATATATCATATATTGTTACAGTCAAATAAGTGGGTTTCTTTAAGATATCAGTAAAAGCTGTCATTGCATGTTGTAGATTAAAATCTATCTCAATATACATCTTAAAAAGCTGAATTGGTAATAGATTGTCTATAAAGTGATTCATGGCTATGAGTTTCTCTATAATTAAAATTTATTGCAAGAAAGTAAAACTGACTATTAAGGACAACAGAGCTCAAATTGCTTAAATATGTATCAACAGAAACCATCAAGTAAAACACTATTCCCTTCCCCTACAGCATCCAGACATGAATTAATAAATTAATTGGCTGGGTAGAAATGAGATATTGAGAAAAAATAAGGAGAAGCAGCCTTGTATCTACATCTACCTAAATCTAGGATGTAGATATTGATATCTGGATATATTTTCAACCCTTCAAAACAATGTCTCATCTTTGAACTCATGCCTTTCAATCATTCCAGGCCTCCTTTGCCTTTAGAAGTCCCAGTCAATGGTAATCAGTGGGCTCTGCTGGTGATGAAAAGTGAAATTCAGGTGTTTGCAGGGTCCCCTGAGCCACATTCTCACACTGCTAAAGCCACCACAGCAGCAGCTGTACAGGTGCTGCAGCCAAATTTCACATCCACACCTGAGAAAAAGAACAAATTTGCCTTTTAAACCACAAAAGCACCACAAAGCAGCTGTCTCCAAACCAGTGGATTTTCCTCTGCCTGGAGAAGTCCCATTTTTAGGTGGATCTAAAGCAGGACTCTGCTGAGTGTCACATGGACATCCAAAATAGTAGAAAAGGAGAGAGAATCTGGCCAATACCTGTGTATGAAAGCCGGTTGTACTAAGAGTCTAATGTTTCCCATGGAAAACTTTGGAAATGTAAAAACAATATTCTGAATTTCTTCAGAAAAATTTGAGCTGTCTTTCTCTAGAAGCCTCAGGAGTGAATTCTGTCACTGAGGGGCAGAGAGCACCCTGGGGTTTGATGAAATAAGGGTTGGTTATTGAGGAGGAAAGTTAAATAATAAAGTTCCAAACAACAGTTCCATTTTAAATACACAATCATCAATGCACTGGTTTCTGTTTTCTTCAATCCATTTTGGTATTCCTGTCCCCAAATTAAATAGTGCAAGACTTAAAGAAACCCTTCTGATCCACAGGCTTGCTCCTGAACTACATCCCACGACAAAGTAAATGAGGCTCAAGTGACTAAAACTCATTAGTTTTGTCCTAATCATAATCAGTTATGTGTGAGCAACCAATACATTCTGGGCTATAAATAAATGGTTTATTGGCACAAGGGTAAGGAAAGCCTCTCAGCATCCTGGGTCCAGTGCTGCTCAGGGAACCTGCTCAAACAGGAACATCTGAAATGATGAGTCTTGACCTGCTGCTGTAAGATCCTTGTGAAAGTTACATCTACAGTTTGGAAAAAAGATGAACAGTGGACAATCTATATTTACTGACCTCACTTGATTCTCACCAGTCTGCTCCTTGAATGAGGACTGGGACCTCTTCATGGGTGAAAAAAAGAAACCAGCTAAAGTCTGCACAGCCACGAAGTTATTTATGTAGAGTGTATCTCTGCAAATAATAATAGAGCATTTTCTGGTATTACTGGGGTGACCAGCAAGTTAAACCTGTGCAATGTGGCCATGCCAAGGAAGACAAAACACCTGCAGAGATGTCAGGTTTGGCTTAAAGAGGGAGCTGAAGCAAGCTCAGTAAGAACCCATGGGAAATAAATAACCTGTGGGTGGCTCAGCAGGCAGGGCTGGGGCAGCTGAGCACTTGAGCTGTTCAGGTCATCTCTGATCTGTCCTGTCTGGAACCTTGTGAGGTTCAGGCTCCTCTGCCAGGGGGACCAGGAAGCATTTCCATTTCTTTCAAAGAAAATGTTGTGGCAGAGATGCAGAGGCATCAGCACACACTGGGAGGATTTGGTGGATTTTGACAGTCAACAGAAACTTTGAGCACAGGTGTGCACACAGACTGACAAAGCACTGAAGCCTCCTAAAAAGAAGAATTTTGATATTGAATTACTTTGATTACTTCCCTTAATAAGTTCTGGACTCACAGATATTGTCATCTCCATGAGAGCACAGTGCCCAGCATTTATTAACATCATGCCACATTGCCACATCCATTCCTGAGTGCCTGCCAGGTTTCTGATCCCACAATTGTGCTATTGCAGACCATGTGTGCTGGTTAAGTATTTCCTAGTTGCCCAAAGGCACTTAGATCTCAACAGCAAATGCAGCATCCATTCATCATTTTTCTCTACTGCATTTTTTTTTCTAATTATGTGGCTGAAAAATTGCTGACAAAATCTAGCTTGGGACAAATTCTAGTTGTGCTAGGGACAAATGTTTTCTAATCCCCCACATGAGAGAAAATATATTTCTAATTCATTTTAATGAAGTTTTTTGATGTTGTAATCTAAGCAGTCATTACTGATGCATATGGAAACAGATACTTGGGAGGTGCATCCTCCCAAAGGCAATCCTTCTCTATTTTTGATCAGCTATTTTTTTAGTTTGTGTTAAGACTTGAAAATTCACATTTTTTTGGTGTTGGCAGACATATGGCAATAACTATCAGACTATTTTCTTCACTGTCTCACACACACATAAACACACACACGTGTACATGAGTGTTTCAGAGGTTTTCTGCTATCTGAGAGTTTACCTTGAGTTCTGCTTTTAGCTTCAGTAGCTGATGACAGCCTTGGCTCCCATTCCAGTGTGAAATGAAGAAAAAGAAAGCAGGTGAAAAATTCAAAATTTCACTAATTTTCCCAGTGAAACTGGAACATAAGAGTTATTCTGTGAAACCACTGGTCAAACCAGATTGAGAGGGCTTTTGGCAACGTGAGTGAAGTTCTGGCTATCCAGATAAGCAGTGGGGCACAGGAATGACTGATAATGGATGCCAAGGCAGCAGCAAAAGGCAGGACTGTGATGTCCCCTGTGCAGAGAAGGGGATAAAGGGGGGTACATCACCACACTGCTTCCCTATGCTGGGTAAGAATTAAGTTCCATGAACAATCTCTGATGCTCAAGGTAAAGTTTAGAAATGACAACTCCTAATCTCACATCACAGCAGTCTATATCTTTAAGACAGAACTACTCCAATTTTGTTTTCATTGAACCTCCAGCATTTGGAAAAAAAAAACTTTCAAAAAATCTTAAGTTTAACAAATAAGTATTTTAGAAGCATGATAAAGAATGCTGGACATGCAGTCAGACAGCATTTCAATCTTTCTGTGACAAAGCTGGACCAACAAGGTTTAGGTTCTTCCTTGCTTGTCTACAGCACAACTTAAACTCATTAATACATTGGTCTTTCCACATCACTATAGGCAGCACATTGTTCTTATTCTTCTTATTGCCACACTTTTCCTCTTTACACCCTTTTCTTGTGTTTGAAAATTGCTGTAAGTCCAAAGAGCAGCAATTCTTGCAGTCCTGTCTCAGAGTTCCTATCCTGGCAGCTCTGATCTGTCATTGCTGTCCTGCCTGTCTGCAGCAGCTCTGTCTGGACTGCAGCTCAGTGGGCAGAGCTGGATGTGCTCCTGCTGGAGTCTGGCAGCTCTGGGGGAGAGCTGGATTCCTTCTGTGTCATCCTGACTCAAATCTGCTTGAATGTCCTCAGCAGTTGTTTTTCTCTTCTCAGCAGCGTGGTGCTGTGGCTCATGCCTGCCTTGTGACTCATGTGAAGCTCCTGCTTCTGTACCAGAGACCTGTTCCCAAACCATCTGTACATTTTTGCAGTTATTTGTTCCTAAAACCAGCTTTTTGCACAAATCAATTCCATCTTGTGTTTATCAGATAATGTCTCCAGTTGGCTGAGCTGGTTCTGATTTTATAACCCTGATTTGGTGATTTCAGTTCAGTTCTGATTCAGTACCCCACCATACCTGCAGCTCTTCTCAGCTTGGCATGATCTCCAATTGAAATATATAATATTACAGATTTCTCTTTATTTTTTCAAGTAATTTAGAAAATTTATGAGAAATTATAGAGGGACTTCAGTGTTAAGTTCCTCAGGTCCCTTCCTATTTGTCAGTGAACCATTGATAATTTAATATCATGATCTCAAACCAGTTTCACACTTCTTCCAAAATAGATTACTCCAGACCTTGAAGTTGAACTTTGCACTAACACACTGAAAAATAATATTCTTATATTCAAAGTATACATGAAAACTATTTATTTTCTGTTCTCCATAATTTCTAGTAAAACCTGTAAATGAGGCACTTCAGTTTACTTTGACATGTTATTCTTGGCAAATTCTTGCTGAGTTAAGTTTTATTTCTAAGTGGTTAGAAATAATAATTATATGAATTTTACACTGTATAGTTTGGCAAGAAGCTGCAACAAGAAAAAGAAATTATGTTTGTGTGTTGTGGAGAATGTTTCAGTTTTTTTAGCATTTATAACAATTGAATATAAATTGCAACAGCACAATTTAAAAAGATGATTTTCTGCAAGCCCGCAATGGATAACAAAAATGTTTCCTTGTTACCTCAGGGACAAGCAAAAACTAATTTTCTTTTAACAAGGATCTTTAGCTAAAGGTCAAAATATGAGTTTGAAACTGGATTGTTCAAGATGTTTGCAGCTGATTTGATTGGAGTCAGAAGTGGCAGCATTTTATGGAAATTCACTCACAACTGCTTGAAATATGGTAGAAAATTTGATAGCTAATGTTTGCTAAGTGTGGAAGATCTATAAAGTTATAGTAAGGGGTATCTGATGCAGGTTTAAAATCTAGGAGGAAAATCACCTTTTTTTCCAGCAGTTGATAACTCACAAAGAGGAATAGACCTTCTGAGGCCAAGTGCAAATGCACTGAACAGTGACCAGTGGATTAATTCTGACTAAAAGCTGTGACCTCATACAAGAGCGTTGGTACAGAAATTAGAACCAAAATGTCTCAAAGGCATCTTTGGGATGTATTTCTACTCTCACCTTCTGTTATGATGTCTTCTGAAGAACTTGAAAAAGCAAAAAAATGGGGTATTGAAGTGGGTTGAAACAGTTATTAAAGATGAAAGGAATGAGTAAAATTGTATTTTGAAATTAATTTTATATTCACTCTGTGGAAGGACTGGATTTTTTTTTTCTTCATAGCTAAATAAATAGAATCATAAGAAAATTTAGGCTGAAAAGAGGCTCTGGATGTCATCAAGTCTAACCTTGTTCACCCACCAAGAAGTTTATAATGAGAAATAATCTGACTTACTAGAAAACACACAATATTTTACAAGCCTACATTTAACAAGCCTAGCTTTCAAAGATGAATTATTACAGGCAAGGGAAAAAAATGTCATTTAATAGTAATTTAAGAATCTAGGACAATTCCAGTCATTTCAAAACAATTTTTTTATGATTCAATTATCTTCTCATTTTCACTCCACAGAGCTCACTCCCAGCAAAGACAGCTGCTAAATGACTTTTTAAAGAGTTATTACTGTTCTTAAAATCACTTCTTAATGTCTCCAGAAAAAGTTAAGGAGATGATTAAACACATGTGCCCAATGCAGAGCAGTTTTTACAGACACACTGAGATTATGCAACTGAAAGATCAACAAGAAATCAGATGGTTGCTGAAACATTCTGGGAAAAAGGGGGAGAAGGTTTTGCTTGGTTTCAAAGTTATAGCCAGACAGGATCCTAAAAGAAAGAAGCTATTTATTTTCACCCTTGGATGAATAGTTTACTTTGGAATATTGTAATGAGGAAAATTATTAAAATTCTACAAATGCAAAAAATAAAGGGATTTTTTCTTGTTATAATCAAGCAGCTAAATTTGCCCAACTAAACCAGGCCAGTTTGGTTTAGCTCCTTTCATTCTGCTAGAATAAAATAATTCTCTAGTGTATTTAGAGAATGATTATATCAGGCAATTAAATAAGACTGTGGCTTACTTGTTGTGCACCTGTTGGTGTGCAGGGTAAAAGAATTAAAAAATAAAGCAATAAAGCTGAAGTACTGTTGGCATTCACAGAAAGAGCTGAAGAGAAGTATAGGATATAAACGTAAAGAAAATTAATCTCTTAAAGTCATAACCAAATTTATTCCTCTGTGACATCAAATTCCCCGTCAGTGACCCCATCCACAGAAACACCAGCACTGGAAATTCCCACCCTGCTGTGACAGCAAATCTGCTCCCAGACCACCTCCTTCCCTCCTTCTTCAAGCAAATGCTTACTAGTCAAAACTCAATTCAAAGCAAATTAATATAGAACAAGACCAGAGAGCCTGGCTCTTTACAAAAATTCTGCCCATCCAATAATTCTTAGCTTAAAACATATTTGATTTCATTGTAGTAATTGTTTCCATCCTATGTGACAAGTCAGGATATTTCACTAAAACCTGTCTGCTGCTCAGAGGGAACAAGAGGATAACTAAAAGTATTTAAAGGAACATCCTGCCTTCATTTCAGGTTTAAATATATGCTAGGGCATCTAAATTAATACAGTTTCAAAGTGTTTTGTCAGGAAATACACACTGTATTCCCAGGCTGTTTCACAGGATAAAAAATTTGCATCTTCACATTCTCCACTAAAACCCATTTAGGCCAAACAAACATTTTTAGTGGAGAAGAAAGCAGTGGCTGATACCTGGCCCTTCCTTCAGTTTTGTTATCCATATTTTGAAAACCTTGGGACAAGAATCTAGATTTCTTACCTGGATATTAACATTTCATCAAATTCAAGTACTCTCAACCTAAATTTTTAGCTTCATGGCTAGGATCTGAAAATCAGTATATGTGCTATGTCTCAGATTATTTGCCTGCTTCTTTTGTTACCCCAAGCAATCATTGATATCACAGTTCACTCATGTAAAAGAGCATTTTCCTGGGGACACAACAGGAACTGAGCAGGGTTTTCAAACACCCAGATTTGCCTGCAAACAGCTTTGCAATGCAAAGTGGAATTCATGCACACTATGATTGATTCTTTGTATTTCAGAGTTGCACAGCTTATCTCCTCATTATACAGACATCACAGAAATCAAAATCTGCTAGGACTTCCCACTACAATGAGTAGAGACCAATATACTTCCAATAAAATGTTTTGAACAGCAAACAAAGGCAACACATTTGAGGAGGTGGACAGCCACTGTCACCCTTGGCCATGCTTCAGTTTACCTGATAAGTTACAAGTTAAGAGGAAGGGAGGCATTCTGGCAAGAAACGAGCATTTTCAAACCCTGTTCATTTTAATAGAAGTTGAGAAAATGAAGAACCCTTTTGAACTGGGCAAATAGACCTTGATTTAAATGGAAATTGTGAGCAAGCCACTAAGAAATCCTAGGAGTTGGAGAAAAGCTATTTTAAGCTATTACATATGGTTTGAGTTGCTAGGGAAACCTCTTTTACAGTGCTCACTTAGCACAGATGCTCAGGAAAGCTCTGTCTCCATGTCAGACCATTTCAGAATGCTGCAGAATGTGAAGAAATAGAGATGCACTCACACACACATGCAGGCAATAATACCTCAGTAATTTTATCTTAGTCATGTTCCATATCTTGGCTGGGAGCTTCTTCTCTCTGCCACGATCACCAGAACAAAAGCTCTGATTCCAGACTGAGAATATTTGTTCAATATTGAATATTGCCTTCAGTTTTGATCCACTGGGGTTCATGTTTTAGACATTCATCTCTGTAGAGCAGGAGCTTTGCCCCTGTCATGTACTCAGAGAAAAGGCAAAGGAGAGAGGCTGGTTCTGATGCCACCATTTCTGGCCACCCCTTTGAGCAGGACAGACAATAAATATATACTCTGAACAAAAACTGGGGGATTCTTTCATGTTTATAACAGATATATACTGATCATTTAAAGATTAAATGGTGGTTCTGGGTCACAACTCTCATTACTGCCTCACAAAAATCACTCACAAAAGATTCTCTCCAGCTCCTCATTCAGTTTATGGAAAACTATAACTAAAGGCAGAAATTCCTTCCTGTGCCATCCCTGCTCTGTGTGCTGGTGCAGTGGCTTAGGATGGAATTCTGACCTTTCTGCCTGCCTGTAAAATTCCCCAGAAGAGCAGCCTGTCACAGGGGATTTAGGAGCAGAGCAAGAAAACTTCCTGGGAAGTTCCAGCCTGGTGATGCTGCAGGAGCCAGGCTGCTCAACCAGAACACAATGAACTGGTGAGATAAGCACAGACAGGACAAGGCTGTAAGTCAGCACTAATTCATTTTGCCTTAGTTTATTTCATGCACTTAAAGGATCCCAATTTCTGCTAAAAAAAAAAAAAAAATATGCAGAGTGGCTAGGAGGTGCAAAATGCCAATAAGGTTGCTCTGGAGGGAGGTCCCATGGGATGCCACAAAGCAGGAGAGCTCAAATGTGCCTCTCCCTCATCCAAATGGAGCCCAATTATTCCTCAGCTGTTTAAAATTTCCCTATACTTGGTCATTTGGTGTTAAAGTGAATCCAAACCTGACTTTAACACAATTAATAAAGTCAGGACTGGAAGGACAATATTTTATTGAATACATGCAATAAAATTGCTGTGTTATTTTTTGTATAACCACATTGAAATGCAAATTTGCTTCTCTCCAGCCTAGTGAATACTACTGGCACTCCAGGGAAAAAACCTGTCATAATAATAATAATATAAACAGTATTTTCCACAATGCATATCAGTTACACACTTTTAGCCTTTCTTTGTTCTTCTTTGATTTGATGTGCTACATTTATTTAGATTTCGTGTTTTTATGCTGATTCAATTACAGTGAATGAGGCTGACACAGACCCTGGCTTGTTGGAGCAAATTATGACTATTATGTGTCCAGATAAATGCCAAGTCACTAATGGCATGGAGAGAACAGGTTCTATTAAGCCAGGCTGTCAGAAATACTGTTAAATACACTTGATACTGTCAAATTAAAGCAGACCTAATGTTCTGTCTGTAAAGGTTGCAAAGACAATTCTCTCTCTGTCCTGCAAAGGTGCTGTGGGCTCATGAGCAGAGGTTTCCTCACTAAGGAATCCCTGTAAGGTGCTGCCTCATCCCCCTTTTCTGAGCAAGCACAGGAGATGCTCAGCGGGTGTTCATTTCTGACATTAGCAAAGATGTACTTTATAATAAATGCTAAAATATTTCTCAGGTGTTAAAAAGTGCAAGCCAGTGACCAAAGGTAAGAACAGGAGGTAAAGCACAACACCCTACTGATAAAATGCAAAATTCCTTCCAGTAAATATGGAAGAGCACTCACAATATGCTGGTTTGGTTGTACTGACTTGAAAGAAAATGCCCTCAACTGAGCCAGAAATGAATACAGCAGGTTAAGTTTATTTGAATTCCTTTCCAGACCTAGGTTTGAGTTATATTTTCTGACACAGAAGCTCAGAAGATAACAGCTGGCTGGAGAGTACTTTGGCATCAGCATATCTGTACCTAGGGACACAGAAATATTTGGCTTTACCACAGGGAAACTCTCTCAGGGTGTAATTGCACAATTAAGAGAAGGACAGAATTGATCACAGATAAATTTATGTGGCTTACAAAACCTTCAATGAGAATAAAAAACTTCAGTCTACTTCTCATCTGTGATTTCTACCTGTGAGGCTGCCCAGAACTTTATTCACATCCTCTCTCCCTCACTTCTAATAAATCTGTAATTATGGGAGGGCACTCTGGCTAAATAGGTTAAAATCACACTTTTTCTCCCCATTGCAGAAGTGTTTAGCTTTGAATGATGTATCCAGCAGATCAGCTGAATCAGGTCAGGAGATATTTTGGAACAAGCCTGGAGATTTTTACACGACTGGGGGTGTCTCATATAGCAAAATGAAATCTGAAGTGGTGCCTTTATCTAGGGGATCATGTTTCACTTGAATGGGAAAAAGAGATAAGTCTTGTTATTTGTTAGTTAGGATCCAGATAAATGTAGGAAAGGAAGAATGTGAAAAATGAAATGGTCATGAGAAGCCTGACAATAGTGCACCTTTGCCTCTGATGAAAAACAGAAAAGAAGTGAGAAGCACGTAGGAAGGTATTATGGTAGTGGTTTGAGGTTTAATAAATCAAGGTATCTTAAAAAATCTCCCAGCAGGATCCACATCTGATGAGCTGCAAGGCTCAGCTTGGTAGGGGCAGGGATAATTGCTATTGAGACTCTGCCTTTTCCAAGCTCTGCTCACTGGAGACACAACCACTTCACATTTGGTTTTTTCTTGTACTTGTATCTCCCTTTGCTCCTCCTTGCTCCACTTTTCCCAGCAATAGTCAAGAGGGATAAGTATAAAGCAGGGTCTTCTTCCCCTCACTCCCTCCCATCAGGAGTCTTTCTGAGAAGTGCTTAATGAAGGAACAAACATGGAGTTAATTAGTTTCATCTGGCAATAGCTCTGCTTGGAGTGAAAACCAGTTCTTTTTGCCATTGGCCTGTATTTTGTTTTCTATGTCCTCTAAAGGAAAATGCCACAGGCTCAGTTCCAGCATTAAGCCATTATTTTTCATTTTGTACGTTCTGACAGCTCGAAATCGTGGTATATCATGCCTTCTGGTCACATCATTTTTTGTTCTTTAGAAAGACTATCATTTGCTCCCAGGACGTTGAGCAAGAAGTACTCAGCCTCCCTGAGTTTCTCCTTCACTTTTAATTTCCCTCCAACACAACCATGTACTACAAATGTAAGTTTGGAATTCATGCACTGCAGCGACCACTTGTCATTACCAGAAGAAAGGATAATTTTAAGATGATAATATATAAAATACTCCTATCCTTTCACCTGAAAGGTTTCACTCAGTTACTCTTTATTACATAATGTAAATGAATACAGTGTTAACTCTCCTGGAGGATAATGTTCTTGAATGGTGATTTGAACTGGCATTAATTGAAATGATTTGTCTGAGACACTTCATCCCTGAATATAGACACATAGCTATTAAATAAAACACTCAGGCTGTGCAGGCAGTGCTCTCTCCAGGCTGATTAGATATTGCTACAGCTCCAGTTTCTATACCACAAAAATCAGTGTTTTTAAGTCATGCATTAGAATATTTATAGCAAAGCTTTAGGTTCAGATTAGTTCTGTATCAGGAAGAGAACCATTAGAAAGTCCTTTCTATGGACATAGGATTATTCAATTCCTTAATAATCTGCATAAAACTAACAGTGAGCATAAACCCCTTCTGTAGACATGAGACCTTTCAACAGCAGAAAAAGTGGAAAAGGACCAACAATCAAGAGAGTTCACACACTAATCTGGAGACTGGAAAATAATTTTGTAATTCCTCTGTTAAAAAATAATACCTATACAATTTGCAAAGGGAAATTGCAAATACTGAGGAGAGTGTTTGGATTGACTCATCTTTGTACCTCAAAATCACGGTGTGGCCACAGCTGAGAGGAGGCACAAAGGGCTCAGGGGCTCTGACTTTGGGTGCAGCTTCCATTTTCCAACAAATCCTGATTTCTATTCCTAGGAGAATTCAAAATATCACGACCTGAATTCATCCTGATATGAATCATGATGACATCTGTCTGTACATTGTCATGTCTGGGGGAAGCACAAGACTCAAACTGCCACTGAAAAAGTGATTCCAGTGTTTTGCTGAAGCTCCTGCAGTTAATGATATGCACATTTACACTTGTAATCCCAAATGGGAAAAGTTATTTTAACTAACACTGACTGAGAGAAGTGACAGGTTTATGTTAACCTTAGCAATAAAAAAATTGCTAAAAACAGGCAGCTCCAGGAGCTCCAAGTTCTGAAGGAATTGTCAGAGATTTCAGTTTAGTTGGGAAGTCAGGAGTTTCTCCATTAACTGAAATAAATTATAAATCTTGGTTACTTATTTCTTTATTAGTACATAATTTTTCTAGCATTATTACAACCTCCTGTTAATGTTACAACCTCAACAGTCAACAACAATTTCCCATGCTCTTCTAGGACAATCCTTTTCACCCATACCCTAAAAACTACACAATAAAGAATGAAAAATAAAGAAGATGCTGCAGCAGGAATTTCAAGGCAGAGGCTGGGGCAGTTACTGCTGTGCTACAATTTTATCAGCATCAATTAATACAAGCACTTTATCAACTTTATCATTATTTTATTTGTGTTCAGAAATGGCTTCCTAACTGAAATATTTTCTATTCTCAGCCAGCTGCTGGGGTTTAGCTGTGACAGATGATGTGATTTTTGTAGGAAAAGAGTTTTGTCAGCAGCCAGAGGGGCAGAGCTCACAGGGCTGAGCAGGACTGAGCTGGACTGAGCTGTCTGGGGAAAGGGGTGAGCTGCACTTCTCTTAAACAAGCAAAAATTAAAGAGAGAAAAGAAAAATGATGAGCTGCCCAGGAAATATTGCTGCACAAACAAACTGAACTGGTGGAGCTGCAGTTTTGCCTTGGCACATCCAGAGCTGAGCCCTGAACTCCAGTTTGGGAGAGATCCATGGGGTCCCTCACTGGTTCCCAGTTTGCTGCTGGTGCCTGGTGGGATTTACAGTGCACAGGGAAGGACACCCCAAATGTAAATCTCTAAGTGACACCAATAACTGGACTTGGTTAAACTGAATTTCACAAATATTATAGCATCTTAAGTAGGTACATTCAACAAACACTCGAGAAGTGCTCACCATAAAAATGTTAATAACAGCCTCATCAACACCAATAAAATTAAAATACTCCAATAAATCACCTTGTTTTTATACAATATTATGCTTCTAAGCTTCCTTGTCATCAGGTTTGCTTCCTGGTTTTGGCCAAAGGCACACTGAATGAGGTTTAATAAAACACTGATTTTTAAAAAGGACATGGCAAATAAATGGCATTTATGTGTTATAGCATTCCAATTAAATAATGAGGAAATCTGGATTTATCCTTTATATACTGATTAATGAAGAGTGCTCTGCTGATTAATGTGAAGAGTTCTTCATTATGACAGAAAATAAATCTAACATAATTCAGGAATTTAAATAATTGTAGGCCTGGAATGAACCACAAAACTCATGACATCAATTCTGGTTAGAAAAAAGATGAAATTTTACCTCCACATGCCATTTTTGAGTCCTGGCTTTCTTAGGATCAGCACAACCTTGCTGTTACCTGTCATCTCCTCCCCTGTGTTTCATTCAGGTAATTTTCTGAACAGAGGAGAACAGCTCTTTGAAAAGTAAAGCTTTCCTTAAAGTTTAATGAGGACAAGGGCAAAGTTGCTTCTCTGAATTTAAATTCCATTCCCAAAAACCCTTTTGTCTTGCTATGATATACCCAAAATAACAATTAAATGCCAATAACAATTAAACCCTCTTTCTCCCACACGATTTTCTGTACCAAAATCATGGAGCAGCATCAGGAGCAGGATTTGCCTGGAATGCTCATTGGAACTGGATCCCTGGCAGATTTCAAGCGTGGCTAAACAAGTTATTCCTATCTCTTGTATTTATTACACTTCAAACCTGCCATCCCAGCTGGATTTTGAAAATGCCATGTGAAATAGTGTCAGAAGTCATCCAAAAGGCGAGATGACTTCTGACAATTCGTGTTTTTCTCCCAGTAAGCTTTGGTACCTTGAAAAAAAAGAATTAAATACAATGTTCTGACATGATTCATTCTGACCAGCCACGCTGGCTGGTATTTATGTCCTTCTTATCATCGAGACAATTAATGCTTTTTGATTATTTCTTTAAGTTTTCAGTTTATATTGTCTGTCTGTTTCAAAATACCACGTTGCTTTTAAGATATGGGGCCATATTTTGACTCTCCTTCACAAATCCTTACAGGAAAACTCAGGGATGATTTCAGTTTGCTCTCTACCTAAAATGAAATTCATACAACTCGGTGATTTGGGAATAATTTAAACACAGATTTCTCTCTCCAGGCTAATCCACATTTTAAGCCATTATTAGGAATGCTAATTACAGCTCCTGATCCCAGTGAGCACCAACACAAAGATGACATGAAACAATTTGGGTTCTTGGTTCTTCAGACCAAATCATTGATATTTTCTTCCCTGACTAATGCACTTTTGGGAACTTTTGTTCCTGAATACTCAGCTTTTGTTTGTCCAGACTTGTGAAAAATTTATAGGAATAAATCTTTATCTGTGCTACCCTCAGCATCCTCTGCCAGAATTCCACATCAGACTCCAGGGGGTTTTCCCTGACTCCTTCCTTTAGGATATTTTGATCTCTGACTTCTTCAGTTCATCATTACCCAGCACCACACTCTGAAGGTCAATATTTGAGTCTGACAGTTATACACTAAGGAAAATATATAAATATTTATCTTTGGATTTAATTTTTCCCCTCCATAATATATCTACCATTTTGAATCAGCTGCTGAAGATAAGCAAAAAATTATTTTATTAATTTTAATGGAGAACTTACTTTTGCTTCCAGTATTTTTCAGTCTCTGAAGACCTTTGCCTTTGAAATAATTAATTATATTAATGGTTTTTATGCTGTAGTTAAATGTGACTCCACTAAACTTCTGAAAAAAGCACCCAAGACTAAATGAAATAATTAGACTTTTGCTGCCTTGGAAATGATTCTCTAATCACAAATAAATACATGCTCTGGGGAATTATTTATTTCACACAACCAGTAATGTCTATTTACAACAGGGATGGTTGAGTATTATTTGAGGTTTGTTTCTGCAAACATCAAAGCTAAGTGCAATGTACTGAGCTACAGCACTTAGAGTGGATATATTGAATCTGAAAAAAGATTTTTTCAAATAACAATTTTCTGGAAAACATTAAAGGATGCTCAAGAGGTAAATAGCAAAACATTCCAGAGTGTGAATTTGGCATCCAGTAGCTGATACAAAACTAATGAGCATATAATCCAATTTTGCAGCTTTGTCATTGTCTCTGATGCATTGAAAGAAAACAAATAAGAAAGTGGAGTCATTAAACACACTGAGACAAATTCATTTTTGTAAGTTCTAAGTGGCAAAGGAAAAACATTAGAGGTGAACTTGGTTTTCCCCTTTTTCTTTGAAACTAAGCTAAGCTAAGCTAAAATGGATTTGAAATTGTAATAAAGACAGAAATGTTTTGCAGAGGGGATGGAAAACTGCTGTGGCTCAATTCAATATTACATTATAATTTGATTTCTAATTATTTCCCTTGAATTCTATGAGCTATATAATGAGGTATGATCTTTGAAAATGCATGATCTGCCATCTCAATTTTCTGATACTACCAATTCAACCGACTTACCCTTTTTTATTTCTCTGTTTTCTGAACTAGATGTTAAATTGTGGATGTAATCCAATATTCTGCTAAATTTATTACTCTAATTTCATGAAGAGATCTTATCTCTCCTAATCATTTACAAATTTACATTAACAATATCAAGGACAACCAGGAAATTTAGTCAACCAGCTGACATTATTTCCCAGTTGGGCTTGGAAAATTTAAAACAATATGGTATTAAACTGAGAAGATGTTTTTTAAAATAATCTTTAGCTAAAGTAGTGTTAAATATTGCAGCATTTTCAAGCTATGTGATATACATTTATAGCAACAACTACATCATTATTTATTATAAACAGATGAATAGAAAAATAAAGAATTTTCTAAGTAAGTGCCAGAAAAGTGTTTCAATCCACATAAAAATCTATATTTAAAGGCTGTAAGGAATGATGTTTCAAAAAAAACAATATGAGTTTTCTACAAGTGGGAAAGACAACAGAATTCTGGAGTGGGAGGAATATTTTTATATTGTACATTTATGTGCAAGGCAGAGAAATTAATTTGTCTCCCTTATTTGCATTCAGATTCTAAAGAAGGCCATGTAACATACAGGTTCCATGAGCTTTTAACTGGGAAATTTCTCCAGAATTATATGGTGCTCATTAAATTGTCTTCAGATTAATTTACTACTGAGTCAAGTAATTTAATGGACAGAGAAAGAAGAGATCAGAAATAAAACCTAAAGATGTAATACCCAATATTTTATACCAAGAGATATTTTAGCTATCAACATCACAGGAAAGTGGGGTTTTTTTTAGGATTCTGTTTGTGAGTGCTCAGGAGGCTGCGTTTATCAGCCCAGTGCTGTGCAAACAATCCATCCACTCAAAACTGATGGGAGCAGACAAATCAGTAGCACCACCTACTATACACAGCTACAGTAAAATACAGTTTATGTGCTGGTTTATGAATGAAAAGTTTTAGATACTTTTAGAAACTTTTTTTAGAGAAAAAGCTGGAACAAGGCACGGTAAGACCAGGATTGTGGGATTCATAATTTCAAAAATTTCTGCGCTGCCTTTTGAATGAAAATCAACGTAATCAGCATTTATGATGCATTTCTAAGGCTGTGCTCACCCCTCCTCTGCCCCTGGCAGGCTGTCCAGCACCAGCAGCTCTCTGGGGATGAGCACCAATGGCTCTGATGAGTGTTTCCAGTCCAGGAACCACGCCGAGCAAACCTTCCGCAAAATGGAGAATTACCTGCAGCAGAAGCAGCTCTGTGATGTGCTCCTGGTCGCTGGGGACCAAAAGATTCCAGCCCACAGGTACAGCTCCTTTATGCCTGAACTTTCCAAAAAACTCAATTCATGAATACCCTGGTTGGTTATGAATGAAGAGTTACTATAATTAGGACCCCAGCTGATGTGGAATAAAACCACGTGATCAGCCTTTCGTATCTATTATTTTAAACACAATGAAATTCAAGTGCAAACCACTGGCACTGTCCACCCTCTCTTCTTGCTGCTGTCAAACCACAGCAAGATCAGCGAAGAAAACCTGCCCAGATAAGCACTCTGGGAGAAAATTAGATTACTAATTAGTCTTTTAGCTTCACTGCAAGATTTGAGTCCTGTGCTAATCGCTTTTGTTGTACACACAATTCCTAACATCAGAATGCTGGATTTTGTGCCTGGTATTGAGATGATGAGGTAATTTGCTGTCCTGCTGGCCCTGCCTCCCCTCCAGGCTGGTTCTCAGTGCAGTTTCTGATTACTTTGCTGCGATGTTCACCAGCGACGTGCGGGAAGCCAAGCAGGAGGAGATCAAGATGGAAGGAGTGGAGCCTGAGGCTCTGAAGGCTCTGGTGCACTATGCCTACACAGGTAACCCTGCCCCAGAGCTGCTCCCCTACTGGGGTCCTGGGTGGTCCCCCAAAATGCTTTATAGGGTTTGCAGATACCAGGGCAAAAGTGGAAAAATAAAAGAAGAGTGGTACAATGACCACGACTATTAAAACACTTCAATAATAATATGAAAGGAAATGTGGGACAAAGCCCAAAAATGCGAACACAGTGACCAAAGGGACAAGGAGGAGCCAGCAGTCAAAGACAAAGATTAATGGAGGTCCAGGGGATGAATATGGGGCAAGAGAAAGGGTGGAATTGAAGTTAGGGTCTAATGGGTATAGGGGAAAGTGAGGTAGAGGTGGAGTAAGGGAAGGTAAGCTGGGTGGAACATTGCATCAACTGAGGGAGAACATTCCAGGACCTGGGAGTGGTGATAATTAACCGGGAAATGAGGGTTAGGAATATCCATGAGGTATTAACATAGGCAATCCCATACTTCTTTGGAACTTGTTTTATGGGGTCACCACAACTTAAACAAATGCCTCCCAAGGTTTAGGGTCCTTCATCCTTCACTGATGCTTGCCTGACCTGGAATACTGGCCAGGCTGATTCCCACATTCCCATTAATATATGGATTTTCATGCTATGGGTTGGAAGGGAGTTTGAAAACAACCATCTCCAACCCCAACACCTTCCACACGACCAGGTTACTCAGAGCCCCGCTTTGAGAAAGTTTTTCCCCTAATCACAATTTTATTTTTATTCTTTTTTACCATCCAAATCGGGTCTAAAGCTGTTAAAGTTCCAATAAAAATGTCCAAATTATTGTATTCAAAATCCACCAAATTCTGTAGTTTAAAGAATCCTTAATCAAGATTGGAAAATGAATTAATGAATTTGTGAAGCACAGTTTTATCTTTTTTAGAGAACATCCAAAGAACAACAAACTTTTAAATAATGAAAATACAAAGGAAAGGGAAATGACTTAAAATTTTTCTTTTTTTTTTTTTTTTTTTTTTTTAATTTATTTTTTCTTCCAAAAATGAAAACTGCCCAGGTATC
>JAOTQP010000099.1:3493400-3510116 GCA_026413545.1 Cichladusa arquata | reverse complement strand
AGGGAAATTACTTAAAATTTTTATTTTTTTTTTTTTTTTTTTTTTTTAATTTATTTTTTCTTCCCTAAATGAAAACTGCCCAGGTATCCTGGAGTTGAAGGAAGACACTATAGAGAGTTTGCTGGCTGCTGCATGCCTCCTGCAGCTCTCCCAGGTCATTGAGGTGTGCTGCAACTTCCTCATGAAGCAGCTCCACCCTTCCAACTGCCTGGGGATCCGCTCCTTCGGGGACGCCCAGGGCTGCACCGAGCTCCTCAAGGTGGCCCACACCTACACCATGGTAAGGGCAGCACCTGGCAGCTCTGCAGCCACAAATACACACAGAAATACTCACTTCTGCTGTCCCCCATTTCACAGTTTTGCCTTGTAGGGAGGCGTCCTCAGGGAAGATAAATTTGAATTATGAGTGGTGCCTATGCCTGGCAAAAAATGTAATAGGGCCTTAACAGGGCTTGTGCCCAGAGACAAACAGCAATGGGCCATCCTTGCCTTTGGTTCCACACAAAGAAAATTCTCAAGCTGATTTTAAGGTGAGACATGCATAAAAAGAGTCAAAATAAAGAAGGTATTGGAAAGATTTGGAATGCCAAAAAGAAGCACGTCCCTGACTGGAACATAATCCTCCTCTGGCTCAAAGCAAGAAATGAATATTCAGAGCATGGGAAACAGAGAAGTGAGATAACTTGCTATGAAACCAAATTAAGGGATAAATATTCAGGGCAACACGATGTGTTATCACAGCTTAAAACACAAAAAGAATGGCAACTGCTACAGCTACACAGATATAAAAAGAACTACTTGTTAGGAGACCCATGGCAGCTTTATGCTTGAAATATTAGTGGGGCATGTTTAGAGGCTTCATAATGCTGAGAACACTCCAGCAAGGGATTGTGGCTGTGCACTGCTCAAAGAGGTGAGGGCACTGCCTGTGCTCCCCCTCTCACAGCAATGAATGGTTTAGCAGCAATTACATCCCTTTACATGTCATAGTTTGAAATTTCAGATAAAGGTTTGCTCAGCCTGTATAAAATAGTGCTGCCCTTGCTGCTCCAAACCTTTTTATACTCATCCAAAATCAGGAAATCCCTCTCTACTGTTGCCTCTTTCCTCCCACCAGTGCGAGAACGGGGGGGGGCAGCTTCAGGCATTTAAAATTGTGGTTCAGATTTCTGCAAAACTGAAATAAAATCATATGGTTGGATTTATGATTTTATGACAGTAAGAGATGTAGAGACAATAAAAAACAAAGAGATTATGACAATAATTTTTGTTTATAGTTTTTTAAACCATTTGAATCCTCCAGTCTTTCCCAGGAGTTAAACCTTTATTATTTTTTGAAACCATGTGTCACCGATTTGAGAGTTGAGTCATTAAGAACTTCCTAAAATGAAGGATCATGATGATTCTATGACACTCAGCAGCACTGGGCATAAGTTTTATACTATTTTTCTTGAAAACAAATTCTACTACCTCTAGAACCACCTCCTGTTTTTGCATGAAACAGACTGAAAATGCTGCCATGAAACAGGACCTGGACCATAAATTCACTCACCACATTTGCTGCTGACAGCTTAGAAAGAGAAGAGGAAGCCTGCACCTCTGAAATGGAATTCTGTTTCAAACCCTTGCAGTGATGTTATAAAAAACCTTTGGAGAACAGGAATGCATAAACACAGAAAAATTGTGGAGGGGAGGAGTAAAACATTCAGGTTTGCTTCATGTTGGTGAAAATGTGTAACTCAGGGGAAAGACCAGAAAGTTGTTCTGTAAATACAGAGCCCATTACATTTTCAGATGTGCTGTAAACACCAGATCCATTCAATAAAACCAGACACAATGGGGACCTTCCCCTTCAACATTTTGGCCACTGAGGCAGGGTTTTAACAGTTTCCTGCCTGGTGTCTTTTCGTGCAGATAGAGCTCCTTCTGATAAACAACTTGTGCTATATTTGTAACTAGAAGTGGACTGGCCTTCCTGTCCCTGCTCTCTGAATGTCACAAATATTAAAGCAGGATATGCATAACAGACCAAAGTTGACATCTCCTTTAATCAGTGATACTTCTGTATTTGCATCCTGCCTACATTTGAAAAGAGCTACAGAAAGTGAAGAAACTGCTGAAAACAAACAATAAAATATCAGTTACTAAAGTTTCTTCAATTGCCCTATTTCAATCTGGTTCCTCAAGGAGGTATATTAATTCTAGGTACAGAAATAGAAAGTCTGTTTCAAATGCAGTCATGGATTCCTACAAGCATCTATTTGCAAGTAACATAACCCCCTCTCTCTCTTCACCAAATTTCTTTTTTCCTTTGGAATTTGATAGGGAAAGAGATAATATGTATATATTGATAACATATATTGATATTAATATTGTTGTAACTTGATTGTACAATATTTTTTTAAATGAAAAATAATTCTATGAATGACTCTAGGTATTTAATACACGTGGTCACTTCTGGAGTTGAGGAGTTTTATCACAGCAGTAGCTAAAAGACTGAGAACCCTTCATTGGGATTTGTCCAAATTTGTATTGCCCAAATACAAATTGCTGTTAGAAAAGTGAGCTGAATTTCCTTTGCTGTATTTTCCTGCCCTAAGAGCAGAGTCCTACAGCCAACAGCTGGCACAGCTCATTGTGAAAGGATTGGAAGTTTTCTGTGTAATTGGCTCAAAACCTTTGAATCTGCAGCAGAAGGGACACATTTTATTTGAATGCCCACTTGGCATTTCTAAAATGCACATTATATCTTCAAATGGTATTTCTATCCATGCTAAGATCACACTGATGAACAGAAGTGCCAGTGGCAAATCCCTAAGCCAGGACAGGCTGACAAGAAGCCTGACAAAGACACCAGCAGCATGGTGGTGTGCAGATGAGCATCACCCTCAGTTCTGAAAGAGCAGGCAGCAAAAAGCAACCAAAACCTCCCTTAAATGGTAGAAGGACATCCAGTGATCTTTAGAATTCCCACAGCATTGTGGAACTGAACAGGAATGAAATATTCACAAACCTACATTACCTAAGAAAAAGCTATTTCTACCTGTGAAAACCACCAGTGCATTGAAATCTCCTTTCGTTTTTAGGAGCACTTCATAGAAGTAATAAAAAACCAGGAATTTCTTTTGCTCCCAGCTAATGAAATTGCCAAGCTCTTGTCTAGTGACGACATCAACGTGCCAGATGAAGAGGCAATTTTCCAGGCCCTGATGATGTGGGTGAGGCACGACCTCCAAAACCGCCAGAGAGACCTGGGGATGCTGCTGTCCTACATCAGACTGCCCCTGCTGCCACCCCAGGTAGGCATGGCAGGGCCAGCAGGGAGCTCTGCCAGCTGAAGTGCTTGCCTTGAGCCTCCTGCAGGCAGAGAGGAGAGTTTTGTGCAAAGGTTTGGATTGGAGATTATTGGTATTTTTTCACTCTTTTAATTTTTTTTTAATGATATAGGATATATCTTCATTGTTTTTAAACACAGATGAAAATAAATCCCCCAGTGCCAGTGCAATTACCAGGCTCAGAATTACCTCTAAAAAATGTCTGTCTATTCCAAAAGCCAGTGCTCCTTTGTTGGGTTGCAATAGTTCTCCTCCAATAGCACAGCAATTTAGATAACATGCAAAGATATTTATTTAGATTTACCAAACTGCAGGACAGATAAACCACAATGCTTCGTTCTTTATTGCCATAAAAAGTAGATAAATATAAAAGGGCCTAAATTATTGCTGACAATTCTGAGCAGAGACATTACTTGTCCCTTAATTCTGAAAGATACAATTCATCCATCAGTTTCCAGAGCTGACCATCCTGTTTCATGGACAGGTGACACTGCTGTGTCTGTGTCATAGAGGAATTTTATATCTCCTCAGAAACTGATATAAAATGTCAACACTGTCAGTCAGGGCACTTTATGAATCTACTTGACTGATGCTGCAAATATTCTATCTTAAGTAAGTATAAAAGTACTACCTACACTTAATTTGAAATACATTTAATATCTCCTAATATTCACAGAGATGTCCAGTACTCTCTATTAGATTTACATCAGAAAGAGTTTTGAATTTAGAGGGTGCATTATTACAAATTACTGATTTGAATCTTTTTTTAAAAGCTAAAAGAAAGAGGTAGGAAAAAATTAATCAAAGCCACCACACTCCTAGACCCTTCCCCCCACCTTTATATAGTTTTGCTTGCATTAAAGCAGAGATCCCAGCAAAGCACAAGGGAGTGGTGAGCTCAAAATGAGTGTTTGTAGCTACAAATATTCAATTATTCAAGTACATGAAATTTTAATGAATTAGCTATATATCAAGATATTTTTTCCCCCATTTCTTAGCTGCTGGCTGATCTAGAAAACAGCCCAATGTTTGCAGATGACCTTGAGTGTCAGAAACTTCTCATGGAGGCCATGAAGTACCACCTGCTGCCAGAGAGACGCTCCATGATGCAGAGCCCTCGAACCAAGCCCAGGAAATCCACAGTGGGTGCCCTCTATGCTGTGGGAGGCATGGATGCCACCAAAGGTGAGCCCACAAGTTAATTTGATTGGATTAATTAACTGTCTTACAGACACTCAGGGAATATGTGACATTTATTTCAATATTTCCCATAGGAAAATATCAATTTAGGGGTAAAAAAAGGAGAAAAGGCCAATCAGAGAGCAGAATCCTATGTGTCAGAAGTTCTGTCTTCTTGCAAGAATCATATTTGGGAACAATACACTTATATTTAGGTGCAGATTCATATGGTGCTTTTAAAAATTAAACTTAGCGTGAATTTTTGAGAAAAGTAGTTGAATTTACAAATCAGAAGAAAAAGTAAATATTCAAAATGTTTCAAGATTTGTTTAATATTGAACCTTGCGGTCCATATTCTGACAAAGTAAGAAAGCTAAGATTTCAAAGAAGCAGAAAAATAAAACCAAAAAGCATCACTGAACCATGGAGAACTCTTACCTAATGCTCAAAGTCCTTATTATAACATTTCAGGTGGAAAGATTTGTATTTTTCATGAAAGCAGCTTTTTTCCAGGACTTCATACACAGGCTTTTTTTTTCAGCTTTGTAGTCAAAAGTTAATTATTATAAACATATTCCAGTTTCTATGATTTGATTTCCACAACTGCAATCAGGTTACAGCTTTAACCATTGCACTATTCTATTTAGGAGGCAGAATATTAAATCATTTTCCCCACAAACCTCAACTTCAAACCCACAGCTTGGAGCCAGAGAACTCTAATTAGTTTAAAGTCTAGCGACTTGCTGCACAGAATTACTTTTAGCTGTGTGGGTTCACTTTTAATAGAATCACAAGGAAGATAATCCATTTCATGGTTTACAAAAAGCTGCTGACTGCTGATTTTTCCCTGTATGAGAGACCTTGCAGAGCTGCCTCCCTATCTCTGTGCAATCAAATCAAGTGCAGAACACACGTTCATCACCAGCGCAACATGAAAACACTCATTCCTAGGACAATTTAGCAAATTGGAGTTAATCTGTTGCAATTAAGTAGATTCATTAGTGATACTGTGATATATACTAGTGATATATATATTAGTGATACTGTGATATATATATATATAAGTGATATAATTTATGAATTATGTCAGACAACCAGGTGGTCTTTAAACAATCTCCCTCTAAAATAAGAATACAATTTTCCAATCATTTCCTCCTAGTAAAGGTTAAGCAAAGAAAGGGCTGTTTCAGTCAACATCTGCATTTCCTGTTGGTGCCTCTCTTAGGTCTCACCTTGGAGTGAAGCCAATTGTTTGAACTTTTGCCTTTTGATGGGTAAGAAGAGCAGCACTTCTGCTCCTCCCTGCTGTCCTCCACAGCTCTGAGTCAGATCTGGAGCCTGGGCTGGGTTGGGAGATAAAGAAACAGCAGAAAGAATCCAGGATGCTGAGGAGGAGCAGCTCTGGGTAGGGATATCTGCACCTCTGGCAGTAACACACTGCCTGTGATAAAGGCAGACACCAGGCAATGCCAGGTTTGCCTTTCTGCTTATCTCAGGTGGAATATGAAGACACATCTCAAATCCCAATGATCAAAAGAAGATCAAAGAAGCGCTTTTGGGCTGGAATTTTGAAAAATGGGAATGCGCCTAAACCACGTTCGGTTTTGTGACTTTCAAATCTTCCAGCCTCTGTAAAAATCACAGCCCACAGGGTATGTCTGAACACACTTAAACCTGACTGCATTTTCCCTGTGTTTTGGTTAGTGTGAGAGATTTCCTTTGAAGTGGAGAACTTTGGGGCACACATGTATTAGCATAGAATAAATGAGAAAGAATCAAAGCAAAGAGCAGCAAACAGAATAACAAGATGGAAAGAGCAGGCAAAGAAACCCAGGTGCTCTGAATAAAGGGGAGAAAGTAGAATTTCTGTCTTTAATTGCAGATAGAGCTGGTATTTCTTTCCTAACCTATGCATTTGGAAAAATATATGGATAAAAGATAGCATGAGATATACTCTTATTTCACTGAATTTCTGGAGTACATCAGGTGATCTCTAACAGATCTCTAAACAAATCCTAGCTTTCTCTTCTGCTTTATTGCATGGTTGTTTTCCTGTTATAAAAAAGGATTTCTTAGCCACAAACTGCCTGTTGTTATCTTCAAAACACCACTTGTCTGGTCTCAAATCCCAGTCAGGGAATGAGAAATCAGCTCTGTTTTCCTCATCTGGTTGCATTTGACTGAGCTGAATTTGAGCTCCAGGGTGCACTGGCAATTCTTGGATCTCAGTGAGCCGTGCCCTCGCTGTGCTGAGCTGCTCTCAGAGGAGCAATTATGGCTCCTGAGTGATGCTGGGAGCCAGTGCATGGAGAAGTGTCAGTGCTGAATGGCACAGAGCTCCTGCCTTATGAAGAGCTTCACTAAAAACCTTACAGGAGGTCCAGTGACCTGGAGGAAATGGGAAATGTGGCTGATGTGTGACAGCAGCCAAGCAGCTACTGCAGGGCTGCTGCACAGGTGAGCCCCAGGGAAGATACCTGTGGGAGCCAGGTGTGCACTCACACACAGCCCTGCCTTCTGCCTCACTCCATCCTGAAAGGGAAAATACCCACAGGATTCCTGGAGATGCTTGTCCAGTTCCTCAGACAGACACACAGAGTCTGGTTTTAATGTCACTAATGCTTTAGCACAAACATCATTGAGGCACTGTATTCATAAGGAATATAAAGAAACCCCAAAACAAACCCACAACCCCCCTACTCTCATGGTATTCAGATAACAGATTTAACTTACCTCCAAAATTTGCAGTGCTACAAAAATTGCATCAATTTAATTCCCCATTTCTTGCCACCAGCACATTCTCACAGATTTGCCAATCACGTGTGCAATTAATGCAGTTTTCTCACTAGGTTCACACGAGAACTGAAGTTCACAGCAAAACCTCACACACAACATGCCAATATTTTATAATTCAACCCTGTTTTGAGCTGCTGCTGGGTGCTGCCCCCTCCATGGCTGTCTCTGCTTTCCACAGGCACCACCACAATAGAGAAATACGACCTGAGGACCAACAGCTGGATCCAGATCGGGACCATGAACGGCCGGCGGCTGCAGTTTGGGGTGGCAGTGATTGACAACAAGCTCTACATCGTGGGGGGCAGGGATGGCCTCAAAACCTCCAACATTGTCGAGTGCTTCAACCCTGTCACCAAGGCCTGGACTGTGATGCCCCCGATGTCAACGCACAGGCACGGCCTGGGTAAGGGGGGCTCTGCCTCTGCAAACGCCTCCCAGCACACACAGGGGTTGGATTGACCCAAGCACTGCTGAGAAAACTCCTGACAGCATCAGTAATATATGAGATATATTGGTAGAAGACATTTTTCAAAGAGAGATCTGCCTATTGCCATAATTTTATGATTTTATTAGTATTCACATAACTAGTCCTGGTCTTCCAGAGTTAATTTTGCTTGTAGGAAATTCCAAAATATAAGCTAGAGTGAAAATAATCAACTCTTCAGGTGATTCAATGGTCAAGGGATACAATTCGTATTTATGAATTGTATTTACAATACAATACCAACCTGGTTTTATTTTTCTTTTTAATAACCTATGAATTAAGCCCAGGGGTATCAATCACCTCTGCAATTCAGATCAGGGCATTACCCACACTGAAGAAAACAGTGTATGGAAATAAGTATGACTTCACCAGTTCTAATGTTGTAATTACAAGAAGTTTTACAGAGCTCTGCCTTGGCTTAGTATCTATGGGGTTTTTTACTGCAAGATAATCCTTAATATTATTCACACTGAAGGAATAATATGAATATGAAATCTAGAATTTATTTCCAGAACTATAAAAAATAAGGCTAAGTTAACAGATGAGTAGATTGTAACAGAGGGAATATGATGATTCCTGAACAATTTATATATGCCAGACCTTATGAAAAAGCTGGCTTCTCTTAAGTTACAGAAACAGGTATTGCTTGAAATCATCAGTAAGTTCAAATGACATGGAATATTTTTATTTTTATGGTAATAGAGGAAGATTGATCCAGAATAATTTGGCAAACCACTGTGGCCTAGGTTACCTCCTCCACTGCTTGGCAGAGAAAGGGTAGTGTAGGGCTCTTACCAGCTAGAGCACAAAATTTATGAAACCAAACACTAGTAGGTGGCAAAGAGGAAGAAGACCAAACAGACGAAATAATTTTCATTGAAATCTTTATAATTGCTGACTGCAGGGGCATAATTCTCCCCTACTAGTAGGTCACAGCCACAAATGTGAGTGCCCAAAGTTTGGCTTCAATCTGTGCCTGGTTGGCAAAGCTGCCTCACAGTCAGCCCCTGTTACCTTCAGGGAGATTCTGTGGAGAGTTGCTGCTTTTGAAGAAATCAGGCCAAGTATATTTAGGCCTGAAAGACAGATTTAGAATACTTTTAAGCAGCTGGATTGAAACATTTCTCCTCACCTAACAAAGGGAGCAAAGAGCAGCAGCAGCTCCCAAAGGGAAGGCACCAAAGCCCTTCACTGGAGAATGGCCCAGGGTTTCTCCACACAGAGCTTTGCAGTGACAGCCAAGCTGGCTCTCCTGTGCCTCAAGGACAGCAGAGAGGAGCCAGCTCTTATCCAAAAGGCATTAACATGTTGTGGTGCTCTAGCTGGAAGGACAGCCAGCTACCCACCCGCCCAGGCTTCGTGCTGGCAGCACTACAGAGCTTCAGCTGGCGCAGAATTAGGAGAGGTTATTGGTGTGGGCATATTTGTCATTGTCTGACTCAAGTTTTGCCTTTTTGTAGGAGAATAACATCATTTCCCAGTTAGGGGCTCAAATTTGTTTCAGAGCAAGGTCGCCAGAAGTGAAAGAGATAAAAGTCCAAGAAGAGAACATCAGAACTAAAGCAGCTTTCCTCTAATCTTCTGGCAAAAGATAATGGTTATTTAGCAGAACGCTGTATGTGAAGAGCTTGTTTATCTTTATTTATTCCTCCAAATGAAAAGGCAGCTTTCAGATCTCTCAATACCCGCTGAAATCGCTTATCTGCGCGCGGGGAATTAACGCAGGGAACGAACGCGCCGCCGGCCACTGACACCCAGAGATCATTTGTGCCTCATTCTCTCTCTCCAGGAGTGGCAATGCTGGAAGGACCCATGTATGCAGTGGGTGGCCACGACGGGTGGAGTTACCTGAACACGGTGGAGCGCTGGGACCCGCAGGCGCGGCAGTGGAACTACGTGGCCAGCATGTCCACGCCGCGCAGCACCGTGGGGGTGGCCGCCCTCAACAGCAAGTATGGCACCAGCAAAGCCTCCCTGGGCTTTCAGCTGCTTCCCTCCTTGCAAATGTAGCTGCTTGGATTGTGTTTTCAGGGTTAGGGTTGTTGATGGCCTCAAGGAAACAAAGAGGAAGCCTAACGCGCAGAAATAAGAAAGGAAAGCTTTTCCTTTGCTGTGTGGTAAATGGGTGTCAAACTTGCAGACAGGTTTGAAACACATTTCAGCCCTTTTTAAATTACAGCAATGTGAAAATGTTACTACATGCATATCAGAATTTTACCTAGAATATAACATATGGGGATGTAAAATCAGCTACTTAAAAAAATATTCCAAGTTTATGTTTGCACTTTAAAATCGTTGCGTCTAAATAGACTTAATGTGTATGCAAAGGAAGTCTTTCCTTTGCCATACAAATTCACAGCCAATTTTTAAAATGTTGAAGGTACATGATGTGTTTAATGGAAAGAAGATGAGTTTATTAATTAGGTATGGAATAAACAGCCTCTTATAAATCTTATCCTATCCAGATTTGCTCTGCCCTCCCTCTCTTGCTTAAATCCATGAAATCAAATGTTATTGTATTTAAACATTCTGCTAAGATGCTAAAGCCACTCAAACCCTTTCACATGGGAGCAGACAACTGTGTGGATTTACAAAAGCCTTGCAAAAGGCCTCAGGTTATGGAGAATATGGTTTGAGCCAACATTTCTTGTTCAAACCTGTGGCAAATTCTCAGCAGTTTGTAGGGGCTGGGGACACTCAGTTACAGACCTGGAACCTTTGCCACTGGCTTTCCTGATCACTTTGTAAATTCCTGAGAAAGAGCAGGATAAAAGGCAGGAACAAAGATGTCAGCAAAGGGATGTTTGTAAACGCAAGCTGGGGGTTTGCCTTCATACAAGGCAGGGTTCAAATGGCAGCTCACAGGTCCAAGAGAGGCAGAAGTGCCTCTCCAGGGCCCTGCTGTCCCTCAGAGGAAATGCTCACAGCAGAAACCCCACCAGAAACTCCTGTTGGTGCCTTCCACAGCAACAACATGCAGGAAACCACTTTGTCAGAGAGGAAATCAGCCCAATCCTGACTCTGCTCTCAATCATTGCCCATACAGACTGTCTCCAGCAGGGCTTAAATCATGTCTGTTATTCTGCTGAGGTAATTTCTGGCATACCAGGAGATCAAATGTCCATCACTCAGTGCCACTGCTGGGGTCCAATCAAGAGAATGCTTCTCCTTTTCCTGTTTCCTTAAATCACACCATATTTTTTCCTGTTCAACCCCACCAGAAAAGCCTTTACATATTTGTGGAGCAACACTTTTGGGCCAATAAATGGTCCATTGAAAACATCAGTCAATAATGCTATATTTGGGCTTTTCCTTAGAGAGTGGGAAACACCACTGTGTTTGTAGACATATTATGGAAAACAAAGGATCCCAACCAATCCCTTTGTATAAACAGAGATTTCCTTGCCCTGTGAAAGCTGTGTAAACAAGCAGGCTGTATCAGTGGCATGATGTGAAAAGATATTAATCAAAGCCTCAAGTTTTGTATGGATCAAACAACAAACTGCACAATCAAACTCAATTTTATCAAGAGAACAAAATTAGGAGAGAGAAGGATGGGGATTTTTTTATTATTCTAATGGTGGTCAAGAATCTTCTAGGTAAAATATGCACCAAAGAAGTCTGAAAGCTTTTAAAGTATTTGGACTAAAACAGGCACTTCTAAAGCAAAATTGAGCTGATCCAGTTTACTTGATTTACTCTGGGCATGTCCACGTGTTCCCTAGGTCCCTAATAATTTCACTAAATAAATTCAATTTCATGGCAGAAAACAATAAAAAGGGTCTGAAAGGGAGTGGAAAAAGGAGCACACTCAACACCTGAACACATCTTCTATTACATTCCATCCTAGTCCAGCAGCATCCAAGTTAGCTTGAGACCAGAAAGAAGTTCAGGCTTTGTAAAATTCATGACAAAAAGACACAACCCCTGATGTTTTTTAACAGTGATTACCACAATTCATTCCTAAAAGTTGCCCCAACATTTTTTAACAGGGATTACCACTATTTATTCCTAAAAGTTGCCCTGACATCAGCTGTTTAAATCTCCAGTTGTTTGCTAAGTGCCTTTGGGCTGAACAGACAAGATGACACAAGGTGATACCTTCTGTTCAGCAGTTTTTCTTAAATACAGACTGAGAGGAAAATATATTTAATATATGTTTTATATATGCTTTTGATATGCATTCAAGTTATTAAAGTTAACTGCCCAGGATGAACTTTTAAAGTGGTAAAATGTCAAATATTCTGTAACCCTGTCCCAGGGAATGCCACCATGTATTTCAAATGCAGCATCTTTCAATTCAACTCTTTCTATTGCTCACATTTAGAGAACCTGTTACGAATTTTTAAGGTTAATTTTCACATGTGGCTGCATGAACATTTCCACTGTAAGTGAAGAATACAACTTCATATAACACACAAAAGCCTTTGAGCAAAGGCAGTTGCAGAGCACAGCAAACAATTTTAAAGTGAACTCAGCCAGATAAAATTCTTATTAGTGGGAGAATGAAGACTGAAACTGTTTGCCTGCTTGTGGGTCGTTATCCCAGGCTGTACGCAGTCGGAGGGAGAGATGGGAGCTCCTGCCTGAAGTCCATGGAGTGCTTTGATCCTCACACGAACAAGTGGAGTTTGTGTGCCTCCATGTCCAAGAGGAGAGGAGGAGTCGGTGTGGCCACCTACAACGGGCTCCTGTACGCCGTGGGGGGGCACGATGCCCCTGCCTCCAACCACTGCTCCCGCCTCTCCGACTGCGTCGAGAGGTGAGACATCAGTGGGATTTGGTTTTTTTTTCCTTTTATTTTTCTTTTCTGTTAACATTCCAGAAAGGGATTATATAATAAATTCTCTTCGCAGTTGGAATGTTGTGTTTGCAAAACACATTCCACCTTTTTAACGCAGCATTTTGAGCAGGAATAACTGATTTTCAACACTTTCGTGGTAAAGAATTAAATCTCAGTAGCAAATTCCTCCCTTCTGTCAAGAGCCAGGTAAAAGTAACTGAAGTGCTGGGACAAATCCAACGTGTGACCTTTCTGTTTCTCAAGTGGCAGAATTCAGGTTTAGCCTGCTTGTGCTGTGTACTGTAGGAATGAAATACTTCTCAGTTGTTCTTCCAATAATTTGACTGATACTGATAAAACAATATAAGAAATATCACAAAGGCTTGTCATCTAGGGAAAAGAAAAGAAAACTGAGCAGGTGTTAAACCCTGCTGTGAGCAACAAGGGCCAAATTCTATTCTGTTAGATGGGGTAAAGCAGGAACTGCCTGGAATTCACTGCAATTTGTATTGGAATAGATCAGAAGTAAAATCAATATTAATGTAAGATGCTGCCACACATTTCATGTGAGAAACTTATAGCTACTACACAAGATACTTAACTTCTTTTATAACAAACTTCTCTGAAAACATTAATTCTGACAATAAACAGAAAATTAAAAGCTTTATGGAGGAAGAAAATAAGAATATATTGAAATTAACTTTGCTGAGTCAAATTGTGGTCATGCTATCATTCCCTCAGGTCCCATTTTTGTTTAGAATGTGTTGATAGCTTAATGTAATTGAAATTGAGAGAATGTAATCAAAAAGTGATAACAGGAGCATTTTCCATGTGCTTGAAGGCCCCTCTAGTGGCTAAATCAAAAACTGAATCACGTCTCAGTTGTAACCCAAACAGCAACACAGAAGAAAACAAACACACAGAATATCAGCAATTTAAATTTAAAATGTACCTCCAGCATGCCTTTTTCTGAATTTGATGCCCACCTTTCCTAGGTATGACCCCAAAACAGATCCCTGGACCATGGTGGCCCCTCTAGTGGGTGAATCAAAAACTGAATCACATCTCAGTTCTACTGAGTGTAGCCCAAACAGCAACACAGGAGAAAACAAACACACAGAATATCAGCAATTTAAATTTAAAATGTACCTCCAGCATGTCTTTTCCTGAATTTGATGCCCACCTTTCCTAGATATGACCCCAAAACAGATGCCTGGACCACAGTGGCCTCTCTAGTGGGTGAATCAAACATGGAATCGCATCTCAGTTCTACTGAGTGTAACCCAAACAGCAACACAGGAGAGAACAAACACACAGAATATCAGCAATTTAAATTTGAAATGTGACTATCACATGGTATTTTCTGAATTTGATGCCCACATTTTCTAGGTATGACCCGAAAAGAGATGCTTGGACCATGGTGGCCCCCCTAGTGGGTGAACAAAAACTGAATCACATCTCAGTTCTACCGAGTGTAACCCAAACACCAACACAGGAGAAAACAAGCAAATATGAGCAATTTAAATTTAAAATGTGCCTCCAGCATGCCTTTCCCTGAATTTGATGCCCACCTTTCCTAGGTATGACCCCAAAACCGATGCCTGGACCACGGTGGCCCCCCTGAGCGTGCCCCGGGACGCGGTTGGGATCTGTCCCCTGGGGGACAGGCTCTACGCCGTGGGGGGCTACGATGGCCACTCCTACCTGGACACTGTGGAGTCCTACGATGCTCAGAACAACGAGTGGACAGAGGTAAAGGGAGCACAAGTGATGCCTCACAAATGATAGGGGCTCTCATGGCAGCTGGGAATAATTCTGTACAAGTAACTGTAAAATTATCGCCGGTTTGGCGGGAAACGACACGTCGGGATGCAGCGATGCTGTAGGTGGGCTTGGGCAAAATATCAGTGACCTCTCCTGGAAAATAACCACCTAAAACTCTTCAGTCTGGGGGTGGGGGAAATGCATGGGCAAGCAAACCAGACAAATCACTTTGGGTTTTAAGTGTTTAAATTCGCTGTTGAATTGTTGACTCAATTGTCAGCAATGCCCTCTTCTGGGGGAACCCTCAAACTTTCATCTTTATGGCCCTCCCCACTGAGAGCAAGAGGAAATAACTGCACTGCCAAGACCCTTGTGCAGCCACACAGTCTGTGGTTTTGGAACATTGGATGTGAAGGCTTTTTGAATATGTCAAGGGAACAACACCAGGCTACACCCTTGTAACCCAGGGGCTGCTGAATTTTGCAAAAAAGCCCAATCTGTGTTTTTGTAACTTAGTTAAACCTATATTTTTTTAGCATTACATCAGTTTGAATAAACAAATTGCTTTCCTATTAGTCTGAAAGTTTGTCCTTTGTCCTATCCATAGGATGCTACTAAAAATGTTTCCTCCTTTTCCTTTTTCCTTTTCTTTTCTAGGAAGTTCCTGTCAACATTGGCAGGGCTGGAGCATGTGTTGTTGTTGTGAAGTTGCCCTGAGGACTGTAAATTATCATGAAACTGAACTGAGGGGAGCCTCAGAAGCCAGGAAATATTTTCAGGACAGTACAGACTGCACACACCTCAAAGGCCTCCCTTAGAGACGTTATTTATCCCTGAGCCATCACACCACTACAGCACAGAAGTGTCTTCCTGCATCCCCAAAATCAGAAAACTTTGCAGAAGTGAATTACTTTATTATGCCTAATACATAAAATGCAGTAAAATAGTTTAAATGTTTGAATGCTTCAGGTTTGTTACAAAAGTGTATCTGTTATTTACAAAATGAAGCAATGAGAGATGTGTACAAGATTTCAAAATCTTTCCTCCTTTCTATGTTGTCAGGAATGCTAAAGTTTATAAGAAAAAGCTTTTATCTTTTAAGGAAATTAAAATGACTATGAAACACCTCCAACAGGGTGTTGCACAAAAAGAAATTTTTGCCCTTAAATATTACTGTCAACAGAATATTCTCTGCAGAAGCAACTTAATTTCTATATTCAGAAATTAAACTCCTAAATTAACTTTAAAATCAAATCAGAGAAGCAGACAATTTGTTTATTTGCCATCCAGCACTGCTAGACTGTGACAGAACATCCATTTTTAGCAGTGTATTAAATTGAATAATGCAAGTTAAGTTGATGTGGGGTTAAGGTACCTTTATGCTATTGTGTGCCAGCAGAAAGAAATCTTTGTCAAAACATAATGCAAATATAATTTGCAATCATTTTTGGTGCATAGAAATGTGATATTTCAATGCTGCTCTGTGTGTCAGGTTATTCATGGATTTTTCTTTGCCCACTAACCATCTGTCAGTAAGTGTTAAACTAATCTGACTATTCTTGGGATAATAACCGTGCATTAAATTTTAAAACAATCACATAATTGCATTCCTTGAATATAACTTACAAAATGAAATGTTTATATCATATTGATATGACAGTCTTTGACCTCAGCTGAAGATTACCAGCTTTCTCTCATGTACAGTAGAAAAATGGTGAGGAATAAACCACACCCACTGTGTACCATTAGATACCATTTATGTAAACATGTTTATGTTCTACCTGGAACTAGTGGAATGATAAGAATCAAGAACAGGAAAAAGATCACCTGAAAACAGCACATAGTATTCCACATGCATGATATTTTCTTTTTGTGTGCCAATTTCTACTGTTTTGCTTTAATTTCATTTTTTATAATTTCAAATGCTGAAAGTGTATTCTAGAAAAAAGAATGTATGTAAGATATTCTATGCTGCAAAGCACAATATTTGCTCAGTATCCACCTCAGTGTTTGTTATGTTGTTGTTCTGTCAGTATCAGAAAATTCAGGACAGAGACAAAAGTCTCTGAATGTGTAGGCCAACTTTCCTGATAGAATACTGTGGTTTCAGATTTTAGCAACATGCTATTTTAAAACAAATTTATAGTATTAAAACTATTGAATGCCTCTAAAGGAAAAATTCTCATAAGCGTATTTATAAAAAGAAGACATTTTTAACTTTAAAAATCAATTATGTTTATATATATCATGCTACATTCAAATAAACTTTACTTTCTCTGCTAAGAAAATCTGGGCTATGTTTTAACAACTTTGTGGTTTTTATTTTACACCCTTTCAAAACTAGAAGACACAGAAACATCAGTCTCATTTTTGTA
>JAOTQP010000099.1:3408947-3493300 GCA_026413545.1 Cichladusa arquata | reverse complement strand
TCCAAAAGAACAAAAGAAGCACAAAACCCCCCGTGCCTAGCAAATGGAGAACAAACCCTAAACCAGAGCAAGGAAATATTTTAGTGTCCCAGCAGATCAAGAATCTGAAGCAAACACAAAGGCCAAGCACAGACAGAGAATCTGCCCAGTGACACTGGGGAGTGGGAGGTGGGTGCTGTTCTCTCCCTGTCCCTGTCTGACCTCCCCAGAGCATCTTCTTGCAGCAAACACTGAATTTAAGACATCAATAATAAAATTCTAACATTTCCCCCTACTCTTTGCCATCCTGCAACAGCCACGTGCAATCTTCTTTAAGAATAAGGATTTGTGTGGATGCAGGGAGAGGGTCACTGCTGCTTTTCACTCAGGCTCCAAGTCATGCTTTTCCCCTAAAACAGCACACCACTACTTCCAGGAACCAGTAACCACTGTAGGTTTTATCCTTCTTTGGAAAAAACTGGTATTGAATGGTCATTTTTAAAATGCCAACATAAAAATGATACAAAACCCATGCAACTGATGCCAACATGCAAGAGGCACATCAGGACAGACTGACAGACTGACAATGCCAATGGACCTGATCCACTGAGCCTTTGCAGGGAATTTGAAGATTTCTTGGGAAAAAGAAGGCAGAAGCCTCAAGTGAGAGAAAGCAGCCATGGCTCCTGAGCCAACAGAGAGGTCTATAAATATAAACTCATCTCCAAAACCTGCTCAATCTGTAGTACCTTGATCCAAACATACAGGAGAGATGACACAGAACTCCCCTGCCTCTGTCCCCTCCTCAGCTTGCAAATTTTATTAAATGCCCTACCAGTAAACAAGAACTGAAACACTTAGGGAAAACACTTAGATATAAACAATCCCCTTAAACAACTCTCCAAATACACACTGCCATTTCTGTAATTTAATAAAGGCTCAGAAGGAGCATTAGAACACTTCCTGTGTTTCTTTACATCTCTCTAACGAAATTGTGTCATGAGGTTTGCTTATGTAAAAAATACCTTAAGCCAGAAAAAAACATGTCATGCTTTTAGCTTGCAGAAAGCAGCTCCATTAATCAGTTTAATAAATTCAGTAGCTCTTCCTAGCATGAACCACAGTCTCTGAAGCAGAGCATGTGAATATTTGCAAGTGTGTTTTATAAGATGAGATGTTCTCATTTCTATTTCTATGGCTGCAGTAAGAGGTTCACTTCTTCAAGTTTAAGTTTAAGGCTGCTTCTTGTTATAGAAACAACACCAAGATAAATAGAGGTATGGGGAGAAGGGAAAGGATGGCAAGGGTGTTGTGGTGGTTTTAGTACTGAACTTTAAGGGTTTTCTTTTGGTTTTTCCATATTGTTTGTATAGCAGTGAAAAACCACATGAAAGGAAACCAGCACTCCACAAAAGGAAATTTGGCTCTTAACAGAAAGGTGGAAGGAAAGACAGCAAGAGGATTTGAAGGTTTGGGTGACAATCTCTACATGAGCTGCAGCAGTAATGATACTTTATGTAAATATAATGTATGGGGAGCAGGGATACCACTTATCCATGAAATTAGTTCTGGGAAAGGCTGAAGATGTAGCCTAACCATGTCTCTGTCTAGCAGGAAATATTTAGGCCAAAAGAATAAGCCCAGAAAAGTCCCTCCCATAACCTGAGCAAGGATACTTGGAGGAGAGCAGTATTAGAGCTATTTAGAGCTGTCACAATAAAAATAAATTATTTTCCAGATAGAATATAATTTTTAATTTCTTGCATAACACAGCTACACTAAACCACAATCTCAATTGATCAGCACTGGGTGTCTTCAAATTGTACAGACCAAGGAGTGAACAGCCTACAATCAAAGCTTATAGGAACTGGGTGAGGATTTATTCATTTATAGTAACACGAGACTTTTTCCCTGACAGGGTCACACATTCTGCATTTTCCACATAGGATATTTCAGTGTGAATGTCCTTAGAGTTGCTTGATATTTGCTCAGGAATTTTTCACTCACGGCACTCTTAGACTATTTCTTAAGGAAGAGTCCTCTTCCTCAGTAAATTGGATAAAGGTTTTCTCATCCCTCAGTCCTGGCAGTCATGAGCCCTGGGTGTTTGAGTGAGACTCAAGCTCAGCTCAGGCTCAGCCATTCAGGCTCTGCTCAGAAGATGGTGCTATGTGACAATTTTTGGAAAATCCTGGATCTTTCTAAGAGAACACGAGGCAACCTTGTAGTAATATTTATCCCTGAAACATAAATCCACTCTTTGCTACTCTCAAGAGCCTCCTCCATTTGTTGGTGGAACTGCCTTACAGACACACTCCCCCCACACACAGACACTGCTGAGCTCCTCAGGAAATTCTGGAATCAAGTTTATGAGTTACAGCAAAGCCTCTTTTGTAAATATTCCCAAAGCAGCAGCTGGCATCGCTGCCCTGGTGCCTGTCCTGGGTGTTGGCACATGGAACCCAAAAGTTGTTCGTGTTGATTTCGCTGAACTCAAATCATGGAGCCCATTTCTCTGGCTGCAAAGGCTCGGGATGAAAAGCCAGTGCTGTGGGCAGATGGATGAAGCCAAGGCTCTATTTTGGCCCATTAGCCCATCAACCAGCCAGGTAGCCCACAGCATCCTCCCCTGACTTCATCCAGACATTTTCAAGCTGCAGCTCCTGATGTGGGATAAAACTGCACAGCCCTGCTGTTTAGAAAATGCACACAACACATCCATAGGTGTTAAAAACATAAATAAAATACAAAATGGTTTTTGCTGTTTCCCCATTTTCCATCCTAGGATAGTCATGAAACACAGCCAGAGGTGAATACAATGTGGTTTCTGTGAAAGATAAGCAAAGTTCATCCAGTCCTGACAATTCTTTTTACAAGGGACAAAGCAGGGCTTCATCCTTCCTCTGCAGCAGGGAACAGGGACTGCTCCCAGGTACTGGATGCAACTTTTCCAGGATTCAGCGGCCTCACCTCACCTCACCTCTCTGTAAACACAGAGCTGCAACTTGCTTTTAAGAATATTTCTCCCTGTCACCTCCAATTAATAGACAATTCAATGATACTAGTTCCAGAATTCAGAAAGAAGTTCTGAAACACAATGCTAAAAAATACAGCTTACAAATTATTTTTATGGCAAATAGAGACCAATTTACAGTCAGCTTTGTGCTGTTTATAAGACAGCTATAAATAAAAACAATAATTTAAAAAATGTTGGAGAAAGTGAAGTGTTAGAGCACTTGAAACTGGCCCTCTGCTATACTTTAATCAAAGGGGTAACTATTCCTCACTGTCAGCTCAAGATAATTCTGAGCTCAGAGACATTTGACTATGCTCTGTAGAGAGGTTAAAACACCACAAATATATTAATTATCTGTTATGAACCACCACTAGTACATGGCAAAGTTTGCTTTTGTTTTTTCAGGACACCCACCCCCCACCAAAGACATTTCCTCAATAATTACTGTGGGGAAAAGAAGCTCCATAAGAAAATCTCTTTATTTCTGTGACACAAGCAGCAGAGATGGAAAGAGACAAAAACCCAAATGGATTCATTGCCTCAGCTTCTCAAACTCCTCAGTGTCCAACTGGTCCCTTTTAAAAGCCAGAGCTAATATTTGGATGAGCTGTTTACATAACAAAACTCAGTGGATTTTCCCTACCTCCCTCTCCTCACTGAACAGGAGCTTTCTTCCAAAATGCTTGGAAATATCATTTCCCTAGGGGCTCCTCCAGGCATTACCTACCTTCCCTTCTCAAAGCCTCCTTAAAAACAAACATCCTGCCCTCAAATCCTCCAAACCTCTGCGTGCCAGAGGCTTTCCTGCCTTTGAGATCCTCCTCCTAAAGCTCAGTGTTTGTCTGACAGTGCTCAAGATCATGCATGACAAAATAATGCCAATTGTCACGAAACCAGCCCAAGTGGGAACAGTTTTAATCTCAAGCATTCAAATGTAAGCTAATCTTTCTTAAAATAAAGATAAAATCAGCACTTCTAGATGAAAAAAATAAAAGCCCATGTACAGCTACTGAACAACTGATGATAATTGAAAACCCCCATTCTGCCCAAGGCATCTCTGATAAGAATTGATTATCAAGGACCTCATTAGTTTCTTTCACTCTCCACTGTTTGTGCTGAACAATAGTAAATAAAAAATCTTGTGATGATTGTGTCTTTACAACCTTAAGTGTTGCACGATGCTCAGAAAAACATGTGCTTGTCTGATTCAGTTGGGGAAAACAGAGTGCCATATAAAGAAAAATTCATTTTAATCACACTCAGTAATCAGATTCTTTTGTGGGAAAAGGGGCCTGCAGCTGCTAGATGGAATCAAACATGCTGCAAGAATAAAGAAAAATCACTATGGCATGTTCTTCCCAAGCAGCATTGTGCACACTTCATTAACAATATCCTGCAAAACTGGGGGAGATTGGACAGAAGAGGTCAGGAGCTAAAAGAGACACTACAGAGCAGGGGAAAAAAAACCCCAAAACGTAATTCCTCTGAGGAACCTGTCAAACTTAATTTGATCCTTAAAATACAATAAAACACAATATAAAATCTCATTTGATGCTTTACTACAAGAAGTAAAAAGGGCCATGAAGCAAAGCAGGAGCAATGAAGCTCTAAGTGTATACAAGAGCATTTATTACAGATTTCTTTCCTGTTTTCTTCCTTCCAACAACAGAATTGTCAGATCTGAAAGCAGCATTTTATTTGGAATCAGTTTCAGTCTATACTTAGTAACTTAGAGCAGAAAATCGTATATAAATTCACATTTCACTTATCTAGCAGGCAGACATAGTGGAGTTAAAATTCATGGTGATTAAATGCCAAGAGGTTTTTATTTCCTTTAGCATCAGAGAATTGAAGGGCCTTTAAAAAAGGTTAAAAGCCAACAAAATCTAAAATGTAATGTAATTTTCTTAAATTTTAATCTCAACCTCTGTGAACTTCACTTTACATATATTTTTTGGTTTAGTATTTCCTTGTACTTTTTTTTTTTTTTTTTTTTATGGTCAAGTCTCCTTTACTTAATTTTAATTTTTTTATTTTCTCCATTGTCACCATAAAACCCTTATAATTCTCTTATGATTGTTGAGTTTATTCAGCCCTCCAGAGACAGATATAATCTAAGGTCCACTACAATGTTGGCATCATACAGTACATAAAAGAACTGTAGCTACAGATGAAAACAAACTTTTGCTAAAGTTGTTTCAGGAATATTATTTGGAAACTAATTTGATAATTCTCATTATCTTGACTGGTCAGTAGCCCCCTAATTTATTTATATAGCTCATTGTTGTTACTATTTAAAATGCAGAGCTACATGTTTCATTCTCAAATTCTCATTTGTGAACAGACATTTGTGTTTAAACAGAATTTTGTAGAATTGTGCTTGAATATTGATTGATAATTGCAAGCATATTGATTATATTGATATATTGATTGATAATTGCAAGCAATAAGCTCTTGATTTGAGCATGCAAATAACTTCTTTTTCAGCTAAAAGCATTTTTTTATACTTTTGTATTGACAGAGTCAGGACTTTAAGGGTCACTGCAAGAATCTAAAAGTGATCTTCAAATTCAAATATCATTTCTATGCTGTGTATCAGAAGTTTCTTTTCTCCCTGCCCAGTGGCATTTGAGACAACACTCTTGAATTTCAGACATATTTTATTTTTAGTCTGCCACAGGTGATAGCTCAGAAAGTCACCCAGTCTAGCCAGCACAGCTGTAATGGCACTCCAAGCTATTTTTACAAAGCAAATCAATGTTTATATATGATATTGAGTTACAATATCACTAATTTAATTTTGACTTGATAAAAAATACCCCAAACAGCAGACTGTTTGGCTGATAGCTCAGAGGAAGGGAAAGGAAAAAAGCCCTGCATTTCTACCCCAGAGAAATTAATGTTTGCATTGGATAGAAAATTCAAAATAGGGGTGAAGCAGCACTTTAAAAGAAAGAAATAAAGATATGGTGTATCTCTGACTAGATATCCATTACTTTTATGGTATTTTTAATGTTTAAAAGCTTGTTAGATGTCTCAATAGTAACAGATTTAACAGAAAATTATATTACTGGGAAAAAAAATGCATACAGCTCTTACAAAAGGGAAGTACTGTCTGTGTGTGGTAATTTTGCAGGGGAATCCTGTTTCCTTGGGGGATGGAAGCCTTGGCCATTTGCTCCAAGAGCTACACAAACATTAAAACTCTATTTGCTAACTAGGATACTGAAATGCATAACATTTTTAAGAAAAAGTGGTTCTTTCTAGTGCATATCCATTTATTTGGACTGATAGCAACTTGATGTAACAGTTTAAATTCAAACTGTCACCCACTCTGTCAGGTTTACTAAATGAAATTAATTTCCAGGTGCCTGCTAATAGGAAAAGCATTGCTATGCCACAAGCATGGTATTTATTTTAATGCATGTCCAGGGCTGGGATGGCCACTGGGCTGCAGTAGGAAAAGAATTTTGGAAAGAGAAAAGAATAAATATTGGTGACACAAGACTGTAGGAACTGCAGGGCTTCGGAACCCCAAATTTTAGGGAAATTCTTTAGCTGACATCATCACCACCATGCTCCTGCATTGTATAGTGCAAGCATGGACTTTTTATGGTCTTAAAGAAAAAGAAGGGACAAAAGGAGAAGTTTTCATGACTTCTAAATAAGGAGGGGAAGCAACACAATGAATCAAATGGGGAATGAGCCATGGTGGTTCTGCACTATTTGTCAACAACTGAGGTGAAGGTTCTGCACCATTTAATAAATGTGAAATTTTAAAAACTCAAACCAATACATTGTTCCCAGCATGACCCTGGGTTTTAGGCATCCTTAGAAGAAATTCTTCCATTGAATGACTTTATCAATCAACACAGCAGTCACAGGGGAAAGCAGACAAATCAACTGTCTTGTTCTAAAATTCTTCTGCAAGTTAAGATTTGGAAAGGTCAGAAACTGCTGGAGATTATTTTTGCAGCCACCCGTGGGGATTTGCTCATCACTGTTGGTTATTCAGGCTGAGTTTGGCTCTCAGCAGCTCCAGACCTGGAGCAATGAGCTCTGACCAAGTGTGAGCAAAGCCCTGAGCTCTCACTCTTTATTTCAGAGGGGCAGCAGAGGATTTACATCTCAGGTACAGTTACACCAGAAAAATTTAAATAATTAAATCAAAATCATCTCTTAAATAATTGTCACACCTCACTGAACGTTTCTTTGGTCTTGGTCAACACTAAAAATGTGAAGCCTGGGAGGAAAGGAAATGTCACAGTTCAGTGATGTCACATCTTGATGTCATGCTGTGATGTTTTAACACAATCACCAGGAAGTGCCAATAAAGTGTAACATTATTTACAGTAAAATCAGTAGGATCTGAGCGTGTAAGTGGCCACAGACAACTGGAGCAAATCCAGTAGCTAACCCTTAGCTATCAGCTCCCCATCCTCTGTGCTAGGATTACTCCTTTTGTACACAATAATAACAAAACCCCTTTAAATAAACCTCTAATCTATTCTTTAGCACATTAAATTCTCTTAGATTCTCAAGTTTGTCTTCACAAGGAAGGAAAACCATTTTTCTGCAATCCCATAAAGGTTTTAGCCTTGAAGGGAGGTTGCTGAAGCATTACACGTGATTTTTTTATCAGTTCTTTCTCTCTATGCCTATTGCACAGAAAAATAATTGCAGCTTAATAGACTCCTTCTGGATAGTATAATTTATATAGAGTATAACTTTTAATGTAGATGGAGGTTACTTTAAAAGGAAAGGTAAATTAAACATTTTAAAGAGTAAAGATTGCAAGCAAATGGAAACATAATTCAAAGCTGGAGAAGAATTATGCTACTTGTTGGAAACTGAAAAGTACTAATTTGCATTTCTGTAATCATTAATAGGGGTTATGAGGTGTCAGTTATGTACCACGTGTGACCTTTTTAGTTTCTAGGTAATGTACCTCAATTAATTGTCTGTGGCATCATAAAGCACCTTTTCCACTGCACCATGACTGTGAAAAGCAATAAAATTCTGCCTCTGCAGCTGAAGTATGAAATGCACAGCTGACCTTAGCACTCAGCAGTAGCTCACTGATGCTAATGCAGACCTTCCACTGGCATAAATTAGAGTGCAGAGCTCAGCTGGTGCTTTCCCAGCTCTGGGTGGAATTTTGTAAAGTCATAGGAGTGGCCACGCTTTGAAATTCCAGTTTCTCAGCTGAGCTGCACACTGAGGATTCTGCTGGAACAAAACTCAGTCAACTGCTTTAAATTTTAGAGCAGAAATTGCTATGAAGGGCAAAACTATGATCCAGTCACACTGCTCCTCTCAGGAACAGGAATGAACCAAAAATCTCAATATTGACAGGCATTCTGAACATTGCTGAACAAAATCAGAAGAGCAACCTGCAATATTTTCTACCCAAGAGCCCTATGCTGTAAATATGATGTGTGAATATAGTCTGTGAATTAAAATATGTCATTAACTCACTAAGCACTTTGGAATATTCAGATTAATAAATAGCCATAAGATAATTAATTTTTTTTAAAACTCAAATGACCATAAATTAAACTTCTTAAAGCAAAGAAACCAATACAATTTTCAGCTTTCAAAGTAATTCACTTGCAAATTCATACATGGAAGAAGAAGAGAAAAAAAAAAAAAAACAGGCTCTGGTCATTAAACAGTAAGGTAATTCAGTAGAAAAATATAACCTTAAATGGCAGTTGCATCACCATTTTAAGAAGGAGAACGTGGTGAAAAAATTAATGTACAAAACCCTTTAACCTTCCTCCCTCTGCTCCCCAGCAATGTACTGGAGAACTGAAAATCTAATCAACAAACAGCAAACTAAATCCAACAGAATATTTCATCTTTCTCAGCTTTCTAGAACTTCAAATAAATGTCATATGCAAATAGATTTTCTAACCTGGCAATGCCAAGGTGTAAAAATCCTCCTGGGCTCATGCAAATGTTTTTTGCTGCTCACAAAGAGTTTATGAATTAATGGTGAGATATCTATTGAAGTTGATATTTATTGCCAAGATTGCTTCTCAAAGCCCACCTGTCAGTAGCAGTTTTGTTTTCATTAATGATTGGCCCACATGTCCCTACACAGAGACAGACACAGCAGAGGATTTATCTCAAGTTCTCAATAATTTCATGAAGTATGCACTGGTACAGATATAAAGTTGGCATGACTGGAATTTTAAAAAGAATAAAAATATTCTGAGTAGAAGAGCAAATATAACTTCAGAAAAGCTTCAAGGAGTTCTATGAAAACTAGGACATAATAAATGGGATCAGTATGCACCCAGATCAGAACAGAACTTCCCCAAAACCCCTTCCTTTTATTATGTCCTGACATTTTTCCCTTAAGAAATTAAACAGTTAAAAATGGAGATGATTTTAGTTTTAAAATACACCAAATGTCTGGTATTAGGAGCAAGGAAATGTATTCAGGTGTTTTGTCAAACTCTGCCTCTGAGCCCTCAGCCCATGCAGTCTGTGTGAAACCAGAATTTGCTCATTAGAGGTGAGAACATTCTCATGTGCACTCCATTTTGTGCTCTGAGGAAATACAGAAATCTGAAGCCCAGAATTTTGGCTTTCCTTCCCACATAATGCTGTTCCATCAGCTACACTATAAATAGGGAATTCTAGTTGGGAATTCACCTCAAGCACACTCAGGACTGGCTGGTGCCTACCACACCCCAGCTGAAACAGGAGTCAGAGTGCCTTAAGGTTTTTTCCTATTAAAACAAGATTTAACAGACACAAAAATCTACTTCATGCACTCAAAAACTTCCTGGCAGATCCATGAAATCATTTTGCCTTGCTGGTTCTCTGTGAGCTCTCCCTCACTGGTAAATCTTTCTTTATGCAACAAAATTAAGTTCTTTTATTGAGTTCCTTTATGAAACAGAAGATTTCCATGTGCATCCTGCAATAATTAATATGAGTGAAACTAAATTATATCAATTCTCATGAAGAAAAGTGTGCAGCTGTTTCTGAGAATTTAGTGGGCCCAGGATTGCTCAAGCTGCTCACTTTGAACAGCCCAAACAACTTCCAAAGTAACTTTTCCTCCAAGCCACTGCATGTGACATTGGAAAATGTCCATTTTTTAAAAGGAAACCAGTACAGGAACAGTAAATGATGTGTAAAATTGAGTAAAAGACCTCCACTTTTTCTCCATATTTATTGTTGCCAAGTATTAGAATTGTATGGGGTTGACAGAGGATTCAGGAGAAGTTCCATCCATCTGTAGCTTATTTTCATTAAACACTGTAATTTTATGTCAAAGGAATTTATGTTCTGTTCTGACATGCATTATACTATATGTCCTAGACATAATAAAGTAGTTTCTGATCACCAGAGTTTGGGAGAGATTAATTCATCCCACTTACTTTATCCAGAATGTGTTCTGTGATTCCTCCACAACAATTTTTGAAGCTTTTCTTTTGCAGAATGGTGATTCTGCTTGTAGGAGATTTCTTTTATCATAAAAATGTTTAAAACTTTATGAAGTAAATATGAAAAAGACTCTTATGAGCACTAGAAATCTGAGAGGAGATTTAAGTTTTACCTGCAGTAAGGTGAGTGCAATTAAACTGAGATGTGAAAGAGCTTTTAAACCTAGTCTGTTAAAGCATTTTATCTGCTGTCATGCTGCATATTTAAAATATCCATTTTAAATAAATCTATACCTTCAATCTTGGAACTTTTCACAGCTAATAATGCATTATTCCTGCACTGGTTCTTAAAGAGAGGGCATCCTTAAAGCCTGGCTTGACTCTAGGATTGCCTAACAACTTTCTAGAATTTCTCATTTACTTAAAACCTATGGCCAGGGTTAATGAAGACGTCCTTGCAGAAGATTTGCAAAGACAAACGTGAATCAAAGGGCTCCAAAGAGGGATAAAACACCTCCATCAATGCCCTGGCACCTCCTGGCAGTCAGAATGGAGCTGGGGCACACCTGAGAGGTACCAAACAACAACCAAAAAAATCCTGGCTCTGCTCCAACAACAACCCAAAAAATCCTGGCTCTGCTCCTCTGGGAAAGCTCTTCCTTCATTCTAGGAGCCTCTCTGGGGTTCAAGCATTTTGTGCTTTTCTTCTGTCTAGAGTTTCCCCAGGAGCAAAAATGCTGTTTGAAAGGGTAAACCTTCATGGAATATTTCTTCATCTTTATAGCACACTCTTGATCATGCTGTCAGTGTATTTAGAAATTCATTAGCAGCATTTCAAGGTTGCATGCCTAACTTGGTAAATCACTTCATGTCAATGGCAGCCAATGAAAGAAAACAAAAGAAGGAAAAAAAGAGCTGTAGGAAAAAATACCCAGAATGTATTTGCTACTTTTATCTTCAAGAATCATTCTGAGTTTTAATCACTCTCAGCAAAAGACATTGGTCCACATGTAAGACCATTTTTAATTCACAGCCTGTACTGGGACCTGAGAACTGAAAAGGAAATAGAAACCAGAGTTTTTCATGAGCAGTTGAACCCTGCCTGTGCTGGTGCCCAGCCCTGCAAGAAGTGGCAGCCCAGAGAATTTCTGCTCCGTTGATGTCCCAGGAGTGAGCAGGACCAGCTGATGCTCTGTGTAGGATGTGAGTGATGGCTCCTTGTGGGCCCATATTTAACTGCAGGGTGCCCTGACTGTCTTCCCTGAGGACTGAAGAGCAATTCCTGGAGCTTTAGGAGAGCCAGGTGGGTTTACCCAAGGATTCCTGGGGTTGGGGCCAAGGACACAAGGGAGGTGTTATGGAAACAAAGCCAGCAAGGTTGGTCATGGGCAGCCCTGCCTCCAGAGTACCCAGCAGCTTTAAACCTCTCTGGCATTGCAATGCTTCCAACTGCAAATTCCAGTCACCTCTGCTGCCATTCCAAATGATCCAGCTAATCATTTGATGAAAGACTTCATTCTTCAAACCTGATCACTTTAAACAGGAGAGCTTTGCAAACTGATCCTCCTTAATCAACTGCGTACTTAAAGCTTTAATTGTGTGAATGCTGCTCATTTCATTCCAAAATTGCTAGTGAGCAATTATCATCTTACTGACTGTCACTTACATGCAAATCACTCACAGGTCCTGATCAACTTTACGGTGCAGTTTCCTGCTAAGGGTCATTAATGCCATTTCCATGTGCTCTGTGATCTCTCTGCTATTACTGTAGCCAAAATGAATGCTTAAATTCATAGTAATGAAGCAAAGTTCTATTTTTTTTTCAATATATCCTGATGACTTTTTCTGCAAAAAAAATCTTGGACTTAGCCTAGTGATTCAAAAACCCTTCAGCCAATCAGTATTGAATTTTCTTGGAAAGGAAGCTAAAAACCAAGACATTATTTTCAAGACATGAATCAGGGTTTTTCTCTCACGAAAACAGTGTAAGTGGGGCTGGCAGCTTTGTGCCTGTGAAAGTGTTGTATCACAACCCACACCAGCAGATCAATGAACTCTTGGACAGATCCACTCAAAATCACCTCCTTTCCCATTATCCTGCTTTCTGGCCTTCCAAGCACAAATTACCCATCAACCTCCCTGACCCAGCTCCAGAGCTGCTGCAGTAAAGAGCACCTGTCAGAGTGATGCACGCACCAGCCTCTGCAGTGACAAATAGGAGGCAAGAGCACTTATCACAAGGAATAACAATTTAGCTACAAATCTGGCTCAGCATCAGGCTGCCTTGATTTCCTGCTGTACAGTCTCAGAGCTGCTGCTGGACAGGACATTATCATGCCAAACCTTCGTGGTTCTCCACAGGACAAATTGCCAGTGAGGTGTGTGACTGCAGGGGGATCCTCCAGCTTTTTAAAGACCTGACACCAGATTATTTCCTCCCTCAGGTAAAGCCTGGAAAAGACAGCAGGGAGAAAACACTCCTCCCTTTCTTATCAGATCAACTTTCAGAGTGGAATTCACAGCCTGACAGCCCTAAGGGTGCTCACCACTGCAGTCCTGAGTATGTTCTGCCTGTGAAATACAGAGCTTAATTAAAAGCCCATATGCTTCCAAATTGCAATTAGTCATATATGAAATCTCTGGAGACTCGATGTTTGGCTTAGATTTTATCCTTATCTACTGTTTCTAAGCTAGAGGGACAAAACAGATTTTCCTACTTGACATTTAGTTTTGGCATTAGCAAAGCTAAGCAAGGGAAAAAAGGACAGACAGGAAATTAATTGGCTGTGTCCATTCCCAGGAAGCACTGAAGTTATCACTATAGAAACTGAGATGGGGAGAGCAGCTCGGGTGCTGCTGTCACCTCAGAAATTGCCAGGGCACAGGCCAGGGGATGGGAGGGGGATGAGCACTCAGGCATGCTCGGGGATGGACTCTCACACACTCATTTGGGTTATAGCTGCATGGAAATTAAGGTCTGTAATAAAGACTCCCATTTCCATTAATGAATTACTTGGCTTAAGTTCACGGGGGTCTTGTGAAGTGAAAGTGGTTTTGGCTGTGGTGGTGATTTAACCCACTCTTGAACTCAGTGAAGGCTCTCAAGTGTTTCACATCCTCCCACGTGAAAGGAGCTCAAATTCAAGCCTAGTGCTCAAACTTGGGTCCTTCAGGGTAAATGTCTCAGGCTGGGCACAGAAACAGCCCCCAGGACTTGTGCTGGGGTGAAGAACATCCTTTGGTCAAGCTGAAGCCACCAAAAGGTAGGACAAGAAGGATATTCTGCCACAATTACTGCCCCACTCTGGCTAACATTCAAAAGTGACAAACTGCTTTGCTGGTGGGGATTTTCCAGAAGGCTGGTTACCTGCTTGTGCCTCTCCTGCTGGAGAGGAAGGTTTGTCTCTGGAAAAGGAAAGCCAGTGCCAGTGAAGAATCTCTAGGTCACCAGTCAGGAGGATGAAGTGACATCACAGGCTCTTATATTTGTGTGTATGTAAACCTCATACCTTGCACAAAATACATCCATACATCACCAGCATTACCTAATTCCCTCCCCAGCCGTGCAGAACTCAGTGCTGTATCATCCAATTTCTCTCGTGCAGTGAGTGAAAACGCTTGCCAAGACCCAAATTCATAGTAAAGGATTGTAAATTCTGCAGGAATTTATCTAAAGACCTGACATTTTAAGATCTATGTTTTGGCATTTCTCTGTTTCAGCTTATTGAAAAAGCAGAAGGTGAGGGTAAAATAGATTGTTAACACCAGAACCCTGTTCTTTAGATGTGGCACATGCAATACACGAATTCATGCCAAAGGATAAAAAATCCTATGAATTATAAATGAAGCAAGTGCACATGCAAGACATTAATTAAAATTTCACATTTCCACCAAAGTTTCTAGCAACAGGTGACTCTCACCAGCTCCCACACTGTACACAGTAATAAAAGTTGCTGAAGTTTTCAAAAGCATGTGTCTAATCAAGAAGCAATTTCTACCACTCTGTCCAATATTCATTTTTATGCTGATGCAAAAAGGCATTTATAAAACCTTTTCCTAAAGCTCAGGTCAAGAGCAGACATTTATGTGAAAACCTCAGGGAATTTGCTGGAGTCAGCTGAACACTTTGAGCTGGTGACCAGTAGATGGTGGCATAAGCTAAAATACTGAAATATTTGATAAAAAGATGGCAACTGTAATAAAATGCTTTTGTTTTCCCTGAGACTTCAGATCTTTTATCTGATACCAGGATTCTTTCTGCTTTGTTCTTCTTATTGCAATTGCTGTCTGTTCAATTCGTTTAAAGTTGGAGAGAAAGGTGTATTTTATTGTCTTCCATCAAATACTAACTTTCATGTTCTTTGGTCTAATATTTACACTGCAATTCTATTGAATCAAAAGGCCTGCGCTTTCAAGACTCCTGATTAATCAGTTTTTTGTTTATTTATTGCATTTAATGCAGGAATAATAATTTAAAATGGGCAGTGCCACTGTTAGTTTTGTTCACCCAGAGTTAAAATTTAGCAGGACACCAGTTGTGCCTTGGCACAGGCCAGAGGAACAACAACAGCAGCACCCAAAGGACTTTTCTGCAGGTATTTGCTCCACAGTGTTCCACCTTGCAGTTCATAAATCATTCCTGTTTCAATACCAAGGAACGGTGAGAGAAACAAAAGCAATTTACTGTTCTTCATTTCAGACTCGCAGCAATTGGGAAGGAACTGATGGATTTGGTGGGACTGGAGCAAAAGCAACGCTCCATCCATCCCAGAATTAGGTAAAGAGCACAGAGGTTTTCCCAATATTAAGGAGAAATTGGCTGTTGAATTAAATAAGTGCTGCCTAGGTGGATGGAGGCGAGGTGTAAGTGGAGACAAAATGAGCTTTCAGAGCTCAGCAGCGTTTGTCAGGGCATCTATCAGAGAGCTGCAGGGGCATCCAATAACTGCAGGCACCTCTGTGCTCCCTCTGTGTCCTGGAGGCCACTGGGAGTGGGAACACAGCCCATCCATTGTCTGTGTCACTCAGGGCTAAATCTGCTAATGCCTCACTGTAAAAGCACTGCAGCAAAATCCTGCTATGGACAGGCACTGAAACCCCTGGCAAAGCAAAGCACTGTGCAACCACACAAGCAGTGCTCTCTCTAGTTCAGCTGTTCTTAAAAAGCAATCTCCAAAGTTTCCAACAGCCCCAGATTTGCCTCACACAGATTTACCTGCAACAATTATACTCGTGAAAGAAAGAAGTTTTACTGTCAGACTGTAAAGCTCGTAATTCACTTCTACAGGAAGTGATGACTGCAGAACTGCTCAAATTTAAAATAAAAGACTTTGCTCAATTATGCCTCTGTACACAAATGATGATATAAGACACATGCTCACAAACATAAACAAAAATCCCTAAAGGCAAGACACCTTTACAAAATAACCTTAAAAAAGCATGATGATGTCTTTCAGGATATAAAATCTAAACCTGACCCATCACTGTTATTGTTCTGGGATGGTTCATGCAATAAAACTGATTCACACACAAAAGTTTCAGGTTTGCCCTTGTGCTGCAGTTCCATTTCCATTGGCTGCAAACAGATTCTTGCATAGTTAGAGAAATAGACTTTAAATACCATGGTCTTTAAGAAATTCAGTTTCACTCAGACTTTCCTCAAATTTCTTCTATATCAGGGCTGAGCTCTAAGCATTGTTACTATGTAATTATCTAATAAAAACATGAAAGGAAAGGTATGTCCATACAGTTTCAGTGATATTTCATTCATTCTTCAAATTTCTTCCAACCACCCTCATTTACCCATATATACATGAAAATGAATAAAAGTCTGCATTTTTATTCTGATTAACAGCCTTGAGAGAATTAATTGTATTGTCAGTGCTTACAGAGAATGGTTATGGTGGAATTTTTTTCAATACTTTTAAAGGAAATGTGTGTGATGTATTTAAACAACTAAGAATTATACTAATTAAAAAAAAACAAAACAACAAACTGGGAGGAGCTGAAAAAAAAGAATTGAGAGCAGGAAAGATAATTGTGAATGAAAACTGAACCCCTTCAAAATGCTCAGGTGATAATGAATAAAGAGTGGAATGACAACAGTGAAAGTTTTTTAAAGTCTTTTAAAGCTGGGAAGTATTTACAGCCTGTAGTTCATGTATTAAATAACATAAAAAAAAAAGAGTATATTCAACTCCCTTTAGTGTGGAATTCTTCCTTAGCAATCCATGAGGGAAAACAATTCATTGAGTTATTTACAGTGAGATGCAAGAAAATCCTGGCAAGTTTCTGAGGAAATACTTGTGTTGACAGGGAGCCAGACAAGGGTATTACCAGTAATCATCTTTTTCCATCCCTAAAATTTCAGTCCATACTTTTTTTTGCAGATATTTACTTTGAATAACTTTAGGGGATGACATTTCCTCTAAGGAAGTTATTTCATGATGGAAGAATTAAATGATTTAATGACTGTTTATTTATAAATTATTTTAAAAATAGAGCTGGAATAGGTTATAAAAACTGTTCTTATGAGAGTTTAATGCTATTTGAGTTTTGTGCCACTGTGGAGTGTTGGACTCTCAGAAGCCCACAAATACAGGAGCAGAAGCTCGTGGGGTAGCAGGAAAAAACCCAAATGTGCCCTTGTTTCTCTGATAAAGCCATTTACAGTCAGCATGTTCATAATAATCACAAATAATTTTTCAAAATACAAATCCACACTATCTGGATCCACAGCAAAAGAATGATTTCTCCTGTAGCAACAGCTACTGCAGAAGATGGATGATAAGACATTATTTTTAATTATAAGTGTCTGCATGCACACCTGCAAATGAGCATCTATATTTTAATTTTGTCACTGGAAAAACCAGCTTTTTAAAATTTTATGTAGGATAGTTGGGCATTACACAGACATGTCTCAAAGTGAAACAGTGTGAATATCTGGGAGCTACAAGACTTTCTCAGGTAACTCCCAAACCACTGAAGTTATCAAAAAGAATTCAAAAGTGAAATGTTATTTCCCAGTCTCTCCTTCAGTTTGAAAGCTCTGTAGTACTTGGATTTATTTCTTCTTGTCCCAAAATCAGAATATTTTGCCCAGTTATATTTTAAACAAGTGAGCCTTGTTACTTTCCTCTCAAAACAACCAGATTCCTATCTCCAGTGAGTGACCAATCTAATACTTCTTTTTTGACATTTAATATTCCTTCAAGTTAGAAAAAATGTCATCTTTGTCCTTTCTGATGCTGCAGCTGTGCAGCTCTGCCAGTCCCACAGGATTTTTCTGTTTCACACTGGGGTGATCTCCTTTATCCCAGGCCAGCGTGTGCTCTGTGTCAGTGCCACCCAGAACCTGGAATCTGCCAAATTCACTTAAATGCTGATAGTGTATTATCCCCTCGTGTTTTGACACAAGGGCTACAGTGAGAAAAAAGGAGGCTGCATCTCCCTAAATATCCCAGTGATTCCTCCTGAGTGAGTGCTGCAATTTTCTCCCTCTCTTTTTCCTTTTGTTAGCTGTGGGATAATCACAGCAACCCCTCTCCACCATTAATTCAAGTGGGGCAAAACAGTTCCTGGACAGAGAATGAAGAATTCATTTGAAATGGCAATATTTCCATTTGACTACTTTAGAGTGAAAAAACACATTTCTAATCTTTGGAAGCTGCCTGCTGGAAAGGATTACAGAAATTGCTAATGTAGAGGAACAGAGAAACAAGAGGTGAAACTCAGGGAAATGAGGTAGCAAGAAGGGGGTTCCCTCAGTTATCCAGTGAACTCCTCCTGATACCCAATTGGATTTGTGCTGTATATAAAACCAGAAAATAATCCAGTGACTTTATAGGGAGAGTGCTGTGTTAAAAGCAACATGTAAATTTGAAAGCACTAAAGCTTCACTGATCCTTGTGTCTGTGGTGTCAGCAAGTAAAAATACGTGACCATGTGAAAACTGATGCAGCTGCAGGATGGGAACTTTGCATGCAAAGCTACCAAATTTTACAGGCTCAGCTGCCACCTCCTCCTTGTAGGAAACTTGTGCATTTCAGTACTGGCAGTAAATTTCCTGAACTCACTGAGAAATGTTAGAGATTGATCAGAATTAATGCAGATAGAGGCTGGATGTGAACTGTTTTTCAGCTGTTGTCTAACTCCAAACCTCATCCAGCTCCTGTACTGCAGACTGTGGATATGGAAAAGGAATGGAGCAATGATTCAAAGTTCTATATACTCACTGAGGGTAAATCACATTAGAAATGGAAAAAATCCACAATCTAATCAAGAAAATCCACAAAACAGGCACTTAGTGCATATAAATAAAGAAAATTCAGAGAAACTAATCACTATTTCTGACCTGCAGTATAATTTCATTTTCTTTATCTAAAGCCCCTTAGACAGCTGTATACTCACAAGTATTTCTGGTATTTAGTATTCTTTCCTTAGGCTTTTTTATTACTATTATTATTCTTAAATTTGAGCATTAACACAATTTAACTGCTACATTTTTTCAGTACTTCCTGTGGTACCAGAGTAAACTGATTTGAGGTGGAAGCTCTTTTAGCTGCTGTCAGTCATTAACATCAGTTAATTTGGTTTTATAGTACCTTCCTCATTAGACTCTTTTTGCAACTCCCATTGAAGTCACAGAACCCAGCTAATAGTGCTCATCAAAAGGTGCTAGGCCTTACTTTGCATTACAGGTACTTTTAAAAATAACTCCAATTTTATGTAAATCTAAATCCCACTTGATTATAAGCCCTTCACAAAGATAAATTATTGCAAACCCATCTTCTGCAGATGAAAATGATTGCAAAGCTGATTTTATGCATGCTACACATTCTACTGCTAACTCTTAGAGTCTGGAAGAAAATAACTTGTTCTTTACTATTAAAATATAATTGAAAACATAAGGCATTCTTTCCCAGCTAATTTCCATGGAGCAGCTAATGGAAGTGCTGCAGTGAAACTGGGCTTCAGTGGGAAGCAATATCAGAAAAGTAATGCCAACGCAGCATGGGTCTAATTACTCAATTTTTAAACTAATTCTGAGGGCCTTTTAGTAAATGCCTGATTTAACAGTTGTTTTTTTTTAATAGTTTCACCGTGCTTTGGTTAATATATGACCCAGATGAAAAAGAACAATTGTTTTAAGCATTATAACAAAGACTCCCTCCAGAAATGTACCCACCCAGTCGTTCTGAGATGCTTTTCAAATCCAGCTCTCTCTTTTCTAAGGATCCACAGGTTGGCTGTGGCATAACCTGTGAGAAGTTTTGCAAATAGCCTGGGAAAATATCAAGGTCTGCATGGGACTCTGAGTTCAGTGATTGATGAGATTTCCCTCAGCCCCTACCTTTGATGGCTATGCAACCCCTACATTTCCACTTTTGGTGCCAGAAAATCACAAATCAGCCTGGATTTAATGCAGCAGGTCTGCAATAGTCAGGTGCTCAATAAGGTTCCTTGTTAATTATGCCAAAAGCACGGCTTGTTAAGAGTTGAGTCTTTTAAAATATATTTTATACAAGAACTACCTAAAGAAATGACATTTCACTTTATGAATCTGTTTTTATGGAAGTGAGACTGCTGTAAAGTAATGGATGTTGCAGTTCTGTGGAAGCACTCTTTGGGGATTACTGCTTGCCCTTACACCTTGAAGAACTTTAATGTGCTTTACTTACACAGTGACTTCATGCTTTTAGCTGAAATCCCCTGGTTACACCATAACTCACTCCCACTTGGAGAGAACAGCCATATTTAAAGGAGATACTTTCTATTTCCTGGACAGTATATCTCTTTTTCCCATGTACAGATTTACATATGGTGTCAGTGACAATAAAACATGGGAATCCAGCTTTATTTCAGTGTGGAAATTTCTCTGATATAACATTTGCCATGTGTGCCAGCTTCAGTTGATCACATCCTTTTCTGATAACAAAGCTCTAAGTTCTCTAAAATTCTAGCAGTAGGAATGTCTAGAAAATGAAATGCTTGCAATAGTCTCTGGATGTATCATCTTGCTTTGCCCTCAACAAATTTAAGTGGTATCTGGTGTCTACGTTTTCCTTTGAGACAGTGTTCTCTAATTATTTAAATGCATATTTTTTTAACAAGTGATACATAAAGAATGACTTATTCCAGACAATTTCTGCTAGAGGGCTCTGTGGCAAGAATCTCAGATAATTTTAAGAGCAGGAAATTAATACTGTAATTTTCAATAATCTTGAAATGTCTTATCTCATATGCCTATCCCCATTCCTGTGCCCCCATACCTAAACAGAAAATCTTCCTTCAAACAACTCTTCTCCTGTTTTCCTTTATCACATCATTGTAATATTGTATAATGGACTGGATTTCCCCTCTTTCTCTTTTAGCACTCTGAGATTAAAAAAGAGAAAAAAAATTAAAATAACTTAAATCTTGTTTTGCACAATTGATGCAAAGTCAGTGGTGTTGGTGCCATGACAAGCAGGAGTTCTGTGGGATTTACCAGATTTAACCTCTGATAAATCCAGATCAGCTCCACAGTGAGCACGAATTATTGAAGCTGCACTGCACAATGGACCAAGCCTTAAACATTTTGTGCAGAACTTGCAGATGAGATACAGTTGGCATGTGAGAACCTTCCTGGGAAGCAGCTTTCCCTTCATACTGAACGTGTCAGGATTTGATGCTAATTTTAGTCAAATTTCACAAATAGCTAATTTGCCAAACGTGCAGTCAGTTGGTAAGAGCTGTAATCACAGCGATTTTAGTGACATGAAACGTTTAAGACCATTTTATTTCCTATCCAGCAGGCAATCCAGAAGATAATTTCTAATTTGTAAGTCTGAAATCCGTTATCCTTGGGAAGCTCTATGGAGAAATCATTATCCTGCTTTCTGAGCTATTATGGTTTCTCTGTCAATACCCAGTGATTCTCTGCACAGGCAGGGAGAACTGTACACAATTAAAACTCATTGAACTTTTCAAGTGCCTCTCTTAATTGCATAACAACTACAAAATCAAAAAGAATTCACAAAATGCAAATGGAGAAAACAACCTCCAGGAATTCTGGATGTTATTCTTTAGTTCCAGCTCTACCTTTTCTTTCCCACTCTTCCAGCACTAATTAGAAGACACAACAGCAATCCCTTTTCAGATGATTCCCTGGCTCATCCTTCTTTTCCCTTTATTGGGAACCAGTAATAAATGCTTGAAGCACAGCACCATAATCCTACAAACAACCCTTTCTGGGAGACTGAGCAAAGAGAAACAGCTGCAGATTCTTATGCTGGGCTTTGAGGAAACAAAAAGCTCAGTTTTGGCTGGGAGTTTAAGCTGAAGGCTGTGGAAGCCCTGAATGAGGAGAATGGGGAAAGTCAGGAATCTCAGGCAGCAAAGCCTGATGGATCATGGATCATCCCCTGGTCCTGTTTTCTTGTCTGTAACCACACAGAATCAGTGACTCTCGTAAGCTTAGGGGGGAAAAAACCCAAAACAATCTTTTTAAATTAGACATAAAAGCCCAATATCAAGCACAGTTTTGCTACATCTCTACTGGATGTGGGAGTTTCTTGTACCATATTTTGTGTGCTTTCAGACTACCATTTCACCAATTATTATTACTATCAAAAATAGCAAGCAAAGACTGGACTTGAGCAAAATAATATGAAAATATGAGTAAATAAGAGAGGATTTCTCAAAATTTACATTTTCAAAATTTGGATTGTTATGAACCATAGATTTCTTAAATTTAAAGGTTATAATAAATAGCTGATCTCCTCAGTAAGTCAAAGTTTTGCATCATCATAAATCCTTCAGCACACAGTGCTTTGATTGCAGTGTGCTTAAGAAAGGCCTTGCTCCATGGGCACGATAAAGAATTACATTAATTATTAGTGAGGACAATCTCTCAAAATGCTACAAGAAATAAAGCACCAAAGATTCTATTTCAAATCATTTACATGTATCTCTCTATCCTATGATAGAGACCAAGAGAAACCTGGAGAAAATTGCAAGCCCTTGGGTGCACCCATTTATAAATTAAACTTCATGCCAAGGAGCCTGTCAGGGAGGATCTGGTGGCACAGGTACAGCAGGAACACACACTGAAGTTTCAGCTCAAATAAAAACACAGATCACCTTTTTCTCCCCCAATCAGTAAACAAAAAACATTTATAAAGGGCAGCAGTAACAGAGGCTGAAGAATATCTTCCCTTAATGGTGCTGTCAGAAAAAGGGAGAAAGCCCTGATGAAAATCAAATGCCAGGAACCCAGACATTCCCAGGACAGGCAACGATTTGTAACAGCTGGAGGAAAAGAATATTGGAGGAGAAAATAAGTCAGACCCGTCAGATAAGGGCAGGGAGTTCATGACTCAGCAGTGCTTCACTGTTAGCCCAAAGGTCAAGGGTGCAAGGGAAGATATTGGAACACTGCTGTAGCAAAATACAAAAACACACTCACACACAAAACACACTCACAAAGCAATTACAACCTAAAAGCCCTAAATTAGAGCAGGATAGCACAGCCTGCTCACATCTCAGTGCCTGACTGCACTGTGACCAAAGGCAGCAGGCTTTTCCCTTTTCTTTCTCTTTTTTTTTCCCCCCCTCCTTTTTTAGCTAAATTGACTCTGAAAAGCAGCCTGTAGCTTTTGGAGGCATCTGGTGCCCAAATGCCAATTCTCGCAGCATCTTGACATTTGTACTAGGTGATCATCTTTTGAAGCTTCTTCCCTCTTCCCACCACCAAGAATATGAAATTATTTCATCATATTTTCTCAGGATTTTGAAACTATTCCTGAATTATGAAAGGCTAAGTGTTGTATCCTCAAACTGCAATTTGCAGATGCAATTGCCTTGGTAAGAATATAATAGTGATGAGAAGTTTGTGCTGTCTCTCTCATAATTAAAACAAAAGGGTAAGATCCTGACATCCCACTTGGCAAATTTATTGGAACATCATATTTTGTAATTCTGATGGAGACTCAATTGGCCTGTTAGTGAATGGAAGGGTGACTCTGAATTTCCAGCTGGTTGGTGAGGGCTTTGTGCCTCCTACAAGCACGAGATTGGCACTGGACCCTGCATTGAATATTTACCTTACAGATATTATAATGTTTATAAATTAATTCAGAGGCACACAGCAAACTGTACTGGCATCTGGTGGCTCTGAACACAGGAGAGTCTAAATTATAAAAATAATTGGCCAAGAATCTACTTATGTATATGTAACAATTTATGACTAGAAAAGAAGAAACCTCATTGTAACTACTCATAATAAAATCAGGTGACATCCAGATGAAGCATGATCAAAAGAGGAGTAAAATTATTTTAATTGGGAGACAGATTCACTTGTGTAGCTTCAAAACAGTAAAAATAACATGTTTAAAAGGACTTGAGTAATATTTGGTAACAGAATTTAGCTGCAGGCTGAGATCCCAGAGATAATTATTCATAATGGAACCCTGGTAAAAATTTTGTCTTGTTTTTGCACTTTTTTCCCTAATTTGGAATGTAAGCCCTTTCTTGTGGTCAAAATTAGTATCCAGCCTAAGGGTAATGAAGACAAAAAGCTCCTCAATTATTATTTGTGAAAAGCTTATCATAGACTTGCTTCTGTTTCAGTATAATGAATAATGAGAATGTCTCCATCATCTGTTGTAATAAAAGTTGAAACAAAATCTCAGTTATTACTTTAATTTTCAATGTATCTCCTTGCTCGAGTGAACCAAAGATCTGAATTCTGTTCCTAATTCCTGAAAAAGCCACAGGATAGGGCAGCTTCAAAGAGAAATTGCTGAAATCCCCAATTTTCCAAAGCAAGTAATGAAGCCCATATTTTGTACATGTTTGCTTAGTATCTAATAGAGAACAGGCTGCATTCCTAGATTTTTCATTAAAAGCAAACCATCCCCTGACCACTGCCACAGCTCAGCTCACACTGGTTTGTAACTGGATACACAAAACCTGACATTAACCTAAATTGCATTTATTTTTCACTGATTTATTTAAAATGCAATAAGAACAATTTTACCATTAAATGAGCAGTGCTCTGTCTGTGTTGGACAATAATGAGCTTTTTCCAAAACTGACTACACCAAGTACAAGGTCTGCTTTACCATTTAATTCCAGCTGAATGGCAGAACACAACTAAATCAGGGCTGTAAATCATCCCTGTACAAGGATGAGAGCAGAAGTATTCTAAAGATGCAGATCCTTTCAGGGCTGAGACACAAAACCTCTGGTTTCTTTATTATTTTTTTCCTTTTCCAAATCAATTGTTGGACTGTATTTTTTCCAGGCTGAGGCTCTGAATTTCATAAAGGAAAAAGAATGGGTGTCTTGTAGCTGTCAAGGGATGGCACAAAAATGATAATTTTACTCAGTTTTTGCCACATATAAGTCATCATTCACCACTTAAATTTGCTGTTCCAATGGTGTGACATAATTTGAACCATATCATCATGAATAGCAACACTGCAATTACAGCTAAGAATTCACTGAAGTAAACATCTCATTTCTGCAGTGTCAGACAACAGGCAGCATCATGCAGGCTACAGCTCCACATTTCTGCAGTAATCAATTCAACCAACAATAGAGCTGATTGACAGGAAGCTTGATGCTATTAAAAGTCAAACAACAAAAAACTGATTTTCTCTGAGTGATAAAAAATGAATGGGCCATCTACACTCTCCTCATGTTGTCTTCCTGCAGGAAAAAATAACAACACAGCTGAAAACCAAAGCAACCTTTTGGGCCCATCTTTAATTAACTCCAAGTCTGAACTATTGCACAAGACTAAGAACTGGCCAATTTCTACATTTTTTTTCTGCATTTTTTTTGTGAGCTGCTGTTCCTGAGTCCAGGATAACCAGCAAAGGAATCTCCACAGATTTATGCTGTGGTTGCTGCTGGTTACTGATTCCTCTTAGTGTGATTTCTAGAGCTCAGAAGCTGCAATCATCACTTGGGTGAGAAACTGAGAGAGCAGAAAACCTCTGGTTGCTCTCACCAGTTGAAATGTTTTTTAAAAACATCCCAGTGGTTTGCTGTGCTGGTACACAAAGGCAAACAGACAAACTGCTCTGCAAACACAGCTAAACCACAAACTCCTTTTCCAGCTCTGTCCTGAGGTGTGTTCTTCCCTATTCACACTGAGAAATAAACCAAACAAAATCTGCCAGGGCAGCGTGGGGATCAGCCATAGAAAAACAATTGTAATAACCTGGAACTATTGTCTTCTCCCCTGACCTCAGAGGTTCACTGCCATTCCTCCATGCAGCAGGAATAACCTGAGCCATTCCATCTTCCTGACATGAGCAATGAGCTTCGATTAGAAGGAGCTAAAAGAAGAAAAGCTGCTAATGTGTTTTATACAGTCACTGATCAGTCCCTGACATGAAATATTTCATTTGCTTTAGGACATTAAGAAGTGTTGTGTACCTAGAAACAACAGCTTGGATGATGGTATATCTATCACTACATACATCATAAAAACAAGCAGGACATAAATTTGTTTCTGCCTGTTAAAGTCTAATTACCTGTAAAATCATTACTTGGCACTTTAACAAATTGACACAATCAACTTAATGATCCTTAACATATTACAATTTGCAATGTGTTTCTGCTTGCTGCCTGTCCAAACCACAGTAAATATTTGCTGGTTCAGGTGACACCACAGCAAGGGTCAGATCTTAATTTTTTCTGCTAAGTACGAGTAATTGCAATATTGTCACTTGCCACGGTGCCTGGATTATCTCATCAGCCCTTCAGCTTGGGATGACAGCACAGAGAGCTTTGTAGCATTCTCTCTTTAAAAGGACATTAAATATTTATGCCTTGTTTCACCTTCTTTCTTAATATTTGGAAAGACATGCAGGAATCACGTTCAGAATGTGGCCTTAGATAATCCTATTTATGACAGCACATCCACAGTTGTTTGCCATCACGTTCTTTTAATACCTGAGGTATCCATGTTACAAAACTCATGTGATGAGCTGCCAGACTATTCCCCCTGACCACCCACTTTAGCTCTATACACTGATTTATTTTCTTTACAGCAGCCCACGAACATGACCAGACATAGTTTATTCTTTCCCACTGATATAAAAGTTTTCTCCTCTGTGAAAATTACAATATCCAGATCCTTGGGAGAAAACCAAACCCCCTCAGAACACATCCAAGCTGAAAATCTTGTGAGCCAGCATCTGCTGTTTTATCTGGGAGATATTAACTTTCTACAGCAGTTGGTTTTAACTCTCAAAAGTCCTATGTTCAAGACTGGAATATTTTCAGACACAGATTACTTAAAATTAATGAAGTGACTTCAAATAAAGTGTTCTATATCAAAGTAATGAAGAAAGAAACTCATTAGATACTGAAGGAATGAGACTTTACAGGTGTTCTGATGCTATTAAGTGCTGGTGCCATCCCTTCTGATTTCTAAAAACTGTGCAGAGCCTTTAAATAAGTTCTTGAAAATTTAATTTTGATTTTTAGTTACTTTGATGTTCCTTTTCCTAATATTTAGAAAGTGCAACAGAAAGTATTTTAAGTTTCTTTTGCCTGTCTCTTTATAGTAATTTCTTCCCATAGAAGAATTTACTTTCCATTCTCATGACCATCCTATGAATCTTCTCTATTTCTAACAGATATTTATATCAAAAGACATAATTAACCCCAAAATCAAGGGAAGACACTGAGATCAAATAATGCTTAATGAAGGCACCAGAGAAACTGAAAATCCCCTTAACATTAAAAAATAAAATGAAAGCTGACAATACAGTTTATAATCTTCCAGGGTTTCTGTGATCTCTGTTTAATCATATACAAATGAGAGAAAAATTGTACTACCTCAGATTGAATAACCCTTTTTTAGTTATTTTGAGGTTGTTTCATTACAAACTTAATCCTCAAATCAGAAAAAAAAGGAAATATTTTGAAAGACTGAGTTTAAGATGGCAATTCTGGTGTTTAATCAATCTTTACACTGACATATTACCAACTGATCTCCTAATTAAAACATGACAGTATCTTGATCAACAATCAGAGGCAGAAACAGCACAGAAGAGGGTCATTATGATTGGATTTGTAACCTTCATAATTTTTCATTTCCTCTTTATCTTCTCTCTAATAAAAATGATCTAATAAATTACACAAATTGATTAAAACAATACAGGCATTTTTACCCTTTTCTTGTTAAATACATAATTCCTGCACCTGTAAGCGTGGAAACACCTCTATGAAATTCTAAAGGTAAGAAAATTGCCTATTTACCAAGTTCATCCTTAAAAGAACTGCAGGATCCCTTTCTTAAAGTTCATCTTCTATAACTTCAGGAAGGTTTTCCCCCTCTATTTGTACCAAGACCATGCTGTCAGTCAGCCAAGCTGCAGTTATTAATGGCCAGTTTACAGACACTTGTTCTCAACCCAGCATTTGTATTTTTTAAAGCTCTTCCCTCCACTTCTCCTCATTATCTTCTCTGCATTCTGATTGCTCTTAGAAGGAATGAGTCTTTGTCAGAAGCTTTTTCACAGTCTGCTGTTTCCTCCATATGTCTGGCAGTTTGTATTGTGTTTTAGGTGATTTGTCACCAAATGGATTTGGAGACAGGGTAGAGAGCTTGTTCCTACAGCTGTACACATTCATCTGAGAATTAGGACAAAATAATTTAAATTCAGTGAGGAGGCTGACATTTTTCTTGGAGCATTCTGCTTTAATCCTATTTGCATTTTCATAAGAAGCCAGTTCCTGCTGAACAGCAAGATGAGGATGGTACAAGGTCTCCTTAGGGGCTCTTTTCTGAATCCATTCATGGAAAAACTTACTCATGGGAAAACCAAAACATCGTAAAGGATTCAAAGTGTTCAAAACAAGAAAGGAACAAATGTGAATGTGATGCTTAATGAAACACTACACTCCATGAAAATGTCAGAAAGGGACAAGCTTGTCCTTCTTTCCATCTCAGCTGTAAAAATCATATTGAAGGTGAATCCCAGGAGAAGTGCAAATTCTCACAGTATTCCTTAACATGCTGGGGAAGAGGAACCTAAGCCTTGGAAGACTCAAACATGAGAGCAAGGAGATTTCCTGGCTAGAATTATCTTGCTGTTGAGACAAGCTCTATCTTCTTTTATGTATAGACACATCTTAATGCAAGTCTAATAATAAAAGCATCCCTGTTTTACTCTGTTCCCACCACAAATCCAAACCCCAGCCCTACACCAGCTTCTGTCACAGCCCAAACCAGCACAAGTCATTACTGATTAACAGAGAAACTACTACACAATTTGCACAACAAAATGTCCTCCCCCATTTCTAACAGGAAGTTCTGCTTGGTGTTTTAAAAGAAGGATTATGAAATTAAATAGAGGTCTTTCCTCCAGGTAAGTGGATATGGCTTGTAAACATTGATGAGAAAAAGCCTTTTGGAATGGTGGGAGAAAAATATACCCCATGTGCAATTAGACATACATGGGTCAGTTAAAAAAACAATCACCAAAACCCAAAATCTTGCTGCCTCAGTGGAGGTCAGTGATGGATACAAGGACCAGGAGTGATAATTCACTCCCCAGAACAATGCAGAATGGTAAAACTGCTGCCCAAGCTCACAGGTACCCTTCTTGCCATTCCATTTGTATTTTGCTGGAAGCAAGAGTCCAGGCCTGCAGGGTTTAAAGCATGTCATAAAGACATTGAAATTTGGAAGTCACATTGCTTTCTAGTGGGGAATCTGACACAGAGGGTCACAAAGAATAAAAACCAGAAAGCTGATCTTGAAACCACACCAAGAGTGGGCCTAAAGCTAGAGGCAGACTGCATTTCCAGTTCAATTTTGAGTCAGAAAGGGCCCGTTGCTCTCATTTCTGTGATGACCCATGTTTTCCCCCGGCAATTTAGAGCTAATCTGTTAGATTGATGACTGGGTATTTTCCCCTTTTTTTACCTCTAGTTCCTGTTCTGTCCATTGTGTTTGATCTCCCTCCTTCCTTTGTTATTCGCTGCCTTTTATTCTTCTCCTGTGATCAAATCATACCGTATGAGCATTCCACAGGATATTAAGGCAGTCAAAAAAACCACAAAACAACACAAAACAACAGCTCTGACCTTCAATAAATCTCAAGTGTGTCCTGTATTGCACTGCAACAATCTTACATCTTTCAAAAGTAGAAATCGTATGTAAAAAGGAAAAGAGCATTGTCACAACTACTTTTAATAGTTTGGAAAAACATGGTAAAGATTGAGAACTATCATTGTGGGGGAGAAAAAGGGGACCCAGAGGAAGCTCACTTCAGGAAATGATGGCAAGAGTGCACACGGAGCTAAGGAAGGAGCATGGCCCCTGCTTTATAGAAGTTCTTCAGAGCAGCCACATTTCCAAGTCTCTCTTTGATATGTCTGCAGTGATTATCATAACCTGCATCCCATCCTAAGAGCTCCATATGTGACATTTCCTGCTTTGCATAAATTCACAGGGAGGTTGCACTTCATATGTTTCCTCACAAATGTCTCAGCGTGGATCTCAGAGATGCAGCTTACAGAAGCTGGGTTACATGGAGAAACTTTCATATCTATATTTCATTCACATCAAACACTTTATTTCTTTGACATATATCATGTATCAGGCTTTTGGTCTTGTCACTGAACTTTCATTAGATGCCTAAGGAAAAGCTCTATAAATGGTGTTGCATTTAATTTTACACTGTCCTTGCTCACCTCTACAACTGCAGAGTAAAATGTTTTATAACTCTAGAACTGAAGAAAATGCTCTGATTTTAAACAGATGATCAGGAAAAACAGCAATTAAATCTTTTTACTGCTACTGATGCAAATCAATTATTATTCATTTTTATTTGTAATATTTTGCCTATTTTATTAATATACTTTAGTGAAAAAAAAGTATTAATTGGAATGCTAGGTACCCATATTCACTAAAAGTAGTAATACCACCTATCTATATGAATATGGATGGCTGTTGTAATCCTATCTTGACTACAGATCTCCATCTGTGTGTGAAATGTTGTGTTCTGCCATGCTGGCTGCTCTGTGCTGTGTCCCTGAGCTGACTGCCCCAGGCTGAGCACAGGAATTCCAAATCCTGCCAAGCCTGCAGTGGCAACAAGTCCAATGGCACATTGGCCAAAGCCATATTGCTGAATTTCTCACTGGCAAGGGATAAACTGACAGTGCTAAGTCATCCCCAGAACTAACTGAAAATTATGTTTGAATTTGCATGTTTGGAACCCTATACTAAAAAAAAAAATCCAAAAAGCTTGTCTCCATTTTCTGTTCTTTTAGTGATCTCATTTTCCCAGTGAGAAAGTTGCAATTCCTCTTTGCCTGGATAAAAGGCACAAGTGATATCTGCAGCTTTACCCCCATTTGTTGTTCAAGAAAAGAATAAAAAAATTCCCTGCCTTCAACCTGTCAGATGCACTATATTTCACATTCTCTAAAACAGCCATAGATTCTAGAAAAGTCAGTGTGATGCCTTTTCCAAAAGAAATGTCACTTCAGAAATCACTCCTTTATCATATAGTTATGCATACATTAAGAAAATTACATACAATCAACTTCTTTTTTGATTAAGTGTTCTTTTAGAGGAAAGGCTGTATGCAAACCAATTCATACAATCAGATACAATATTTAACATCACTTCATCAAGAAAAGCAGTCCAAAAGTAATCTTCCTAAGATGATACCACACAAATTACACCCAACTTCCTTTAGAATTTGATTAGGTGAAGAGATGAATCATAATCAGTGCTTGTTATCTCTGTAGTCTATTTTTATTAACAATAACCTTCCCAACGTGAGCAGTAAGCAAGAAATCTGTATTTAAAGTCAGTTATTTTTAATCTAATGAAAATCCTGCTTTTAAAGCATCATGACTCAACTCAGCAGCTTTCCTATTTCTGTTGGGTTGAGACTGACTCATTACAGATCCCTGCAACAATGCTTCATTCTGCAAAGTGCTCAAGATGCTGATAATCATCTGTGCAACGTTTATTTTTGCTTTCCAACAAATAAAACTGACAGACTGGATTTGCAAATCCAGATGTTTAGTGTTACTCATAAACCACAAAGGCCTAAATTCCAGTTCAGAGTAGTCTTTTTGTTGCCTATTACATAATGTAACAAGCAGCAAAGATTTGTTTTAGACCAATTTTCTCATTAAATAAATAATCTCACTAATAATGAGTGAATAATAATGAAAAGACTCCAACTCATTCAGCTATTAAAATGATCCAGATTTGAAATACTGGAATCTGCTGAAAGTCTTTCCCCTCTACAAGTGCAGAATTGATATCTACTCAAAAAAGAAAAATCATACCCTTAAATTATAAAGGATTACTTAGCTAGTGTAAATTTAATTAAGCATACACTCCTGGCACAATATTTTAATATTCTACCCTGTTTATTCCAGTGTAGAGAGATTTAGTTTTAATAAATTGATGGAGATGTCACCTGTCATGAGTTCTGCTAGCACTTAATTGGAAATAATTTATTGCATTTATCAGAAGTTGCAGTTAAAAAGGGGAGGACCACAACATTTCTCACTATATTTAAGTAGACCCTGGAGCACAGAGTGATGGGATGTGCTTCTTGGTTTGTTTCTTTTTTTCAAGAACACTTTGTACATTAACATTTTTCTTTAAAACAAAAGCTTATGGAATTGGTTTAAAATACATAATGAGAAAATATTGGGAGAAAGATTCTACTGTGTAATCAGCAAGCTTTTCCAGAGTGAAACATTAAAAATAAATCCTATTGTCCAGTGTTTCTACTCCAGGTTATTTTGCTGGAAATTAGGATTTTTATTTATTCAATAGCCTAACACACCAGTTTTGTTCCATATGGAAAATTCTACTGAGGAGGTGCAATTATAAAATTCACCAGTTGCACTATTTGTGTAGCTTGTGCCATTTTTATATTTGAAAGCAACAGCTTTTGGTAACTTGTTCAAATGAATGAAAGGGTTGTTTCTATCTTCAGGGAAGGATGAGTGTCTGTCCTCAGTTTAGCCCATGGATTTTTCCCAGTTGAGGGATGCTTAAATTTATCAGAGGAGGCAAAGAGCCTACCAAAAATTTTCTCTCAAACTTAAACCAAAAAGTTGGAAATTTGGTTTATTTGCATACAAGTGGGAGAAACGTTAAAACTTAATCTTGCTTTAAGGGAGAATATTCACCTGTGGAGCTGCTGGGCCCTTTGTAGATTGGGTCAAGCTAACCTTGAAATACTGATTAGATAAAATTAATAATGCATTTGCTGCTGTGCTCCTGGTTATCCATACTTTCATGTAGGAAAGGCCATGCTCAGTGTTTTTATGGACTCACCAAGAACACGGATTAGCACAGCAGTCTGTCTGGTTGCAGCAGAAATACAATTATGCAAATGAGATGTGTGTTCCCTGAAGACTGCTAATAGAATGATTGACCTATATACTGTTTAATTTGTTCTCATGCTTCCTCTTTATTGTCTTCCAGCTGCACCAGAAATTAAAACTTGTAAACAGGATTGCTCCCCAGTTATATATCAAAGGTGCTTGTGTCACTTGGTGTCAAAAGCAATTAATAGTTTGCATGCTCCTTATCACCAGCAAGACATTGAGGGTTGGGTGGTTTTTATTTTGTATGTTTTTAAAAGCAAATCTGTGCCTCTATAGACCCTGTGTGTTAGAAACATGGGAAAAGATCTCAATTTACAGTTAATAGTAATAATAATAATAAAAATAACCTAATAAAATTGTTTTTAGAACGAAACTAAGGAATGGATAATAAGCTAAAAAGAAGAACTTTTTCTAAAATAAAGTAGGGAAATCACTAGGATTTCACTGGAAAGAGTTGTTTTTATTTAAGAGCTATCTAATTATTCTTTGTTAATACACTGGGGTGCTTTATCTATTCAGCATATCAAAGTTCAAGCAGGGCAAGAGAAAGCTGTCAGTATTTGTCAGTGGGCTGTTGGTGACCCCATCACTATTGGCAGACAAGGCTTATTTTACTTCACCATAGCAATTTCTTAAACTCATTTTTTTTTACTGTTGATTCCAATAAATGTTTGCAGAGAGCTAAAATGCAAGTGCTAAATGAGGTATTAAATGGCACACATTTAAATTAGTTGCTAGACAGAAAATGGATTTGCTTAGCATTAAACATCGAATTTTAGATAAAGATGACCAGAACAACTTGACTGTGCCAAGTTACAAGATGACAATGTGAGCAGAAAAAAAAGTATTATTTCTTTGACTCCATCATTGCTCATGTATATCAGCAATATTTACAACCACTTCCCTTTCAAGTGATCTCAAAAAATATCCAGCCCTTCAGAATCCTAAAAAACTTCTCAGAGGTTGTCTGAATTACACCTCTCTTTTGAGGCTGAACAGGTCAAGAAACTAAAGAAGCCAAGGAGTGCAAAATTCTCTGTAGTTTGGGGAGCTACAGCAGGCACCCAGATTAATTTTCAAATGGTGTTTGCACTTTGACATTTTAAATCTGCTGTCACTGCCATTGGAGCCTAAGATCGATTGTCGATTTCTGGCCCACACTGAATGGGATTTGTTGTATTTTTTTAACCAGCTTTATTTTTTGTGTGCTTGTTTACAGCAAATTTGCTTTCCTTAAGCTGTAAATATTTGGTGGGAAACAAAGCAAGAAGTGGAAAGGACATGCAAACACTCACACTAAGCTGCAACATTCAGCAAATGCCAGAGGGGGAAGGAGCCCCATGGGCTGGGATTGTCTGGGCTGGTTTTGGGGGGTTCCTGAGAAAAGCTGCCAGAAACCATCCCTGTGTCTGAGAAGAGTCAGCTCAGCTCCAAGACCCCATGGAGATTCATTCTGGAGCAATTTGAGAAGGGCTGCAGCCCTTGGGAAGGAAATGTGTGTGAAGGCTGAATCCCTGTCTAGAGCCAAGCAACCAACAGTTCTGACCCAAGAGAGGGTTCATGCACAGATGGAATTCCACTTGTCCTGAAATTGATGAACTGCAGCAGGTATGCAAAAAAAGTAAAAACTATATAAAGGAGATTTAACTTCAGAGGTCAATGACCTATCCCCAGGACTGCCTTAAACTATGAACTTGGGGGACTTCAGAGAGAGCCCAGTGTCCTGGTCACCAGAGAGATGAACTGCTCTGCAGGGCTCTTACAGCAATTTATCCTCTGGAAGACTCTCAGCTGAAGCCTCCCACTGAGCTGTGACATTTAGTACTCTCATATGTTTTTCTTGATACACATTCCCAGCTCAGACTAAGCATTCAGATTGGGAGAGAAGAATTTCAGATATTGAAACTGTAAATGGAGATAACAGTTGCAAATGTCAGCTGTATCTGAAAGAAAAATCGTTTGACAAGATAGATTCATTAACTCTTCATTCTTCTTTGATAAAATGATTTCCTGTTGTGTTTTTCAGACATTCACACCTCTCAAATACTGAAATACTAGAACTCATTAAGGGTTTTTTGTTTTATTTTTTTCTCTCTCTCCCCAAGAGGAAATTCATGTTTAAGCACCTGAAGAAAACAGAACTGGGAGTTACAGGAACAGTTATGAAGGACCTGCTCCCAGGACACCACTCAGAAATAACACTGGGGGTGTTCCCATGCCATGTCTGCATTCTGACACTCCCCAGCATGGGAGCTGCAAGAGGATGTCAAAACCAGGAAAGGAGATGACAGAGGAACCATTCCCTCCCTGTCTGAGGCAGGGAAAGGCAGACACTGCAGCAGCCTGTCCCAGGATTGCTGGAAGTTGAATTCCAAGGGGATGTAAATGAGCTGTCCAGATGTTGCCAGCAAAGAGGGAATGGAAACTCAGAACTTGCCACTTGGTGTCCCTTGTCCCCTGGGCTGTGAACAAATTATCATTGCTAAACTCCTCCTCTGCATAAACCACCCTGGTACATGCAAAGCATGGAGTGGGTAAAACCAACTCACCCGTAGATTTTGTGTAATAACATCAACTTCCTTTTCATAGGATCTTACACTTAAATAATTAGTCATTTCCCTGCAGAAGAGTTCAAAGTGTGTTTTTTTCCCCCTGTGTTTTTCCACCTCCTAAACTCACCATAGGTGTTGAGAGTTATTAGTGGCCACGCTTGTAAAAAGTGAAATTTAGGCAAATAATTCAGTTTATTTGCTGCAAAGTCATATTGTGTAGCTACACAGTTCTGTCAATTGCCAGAGTGTAATTCAGGCCATACTGTCTGTTACAGTATAAGTCTTCTAAATCCCACATGATTTATGCAACTCATACCAAAAGTTTTGAATATTCATAACAATCCTCACAATCTGTGGGCAAAATATACCCATAATAATTCACAAATCATTTAAAATAATTAGTACGTTGGAGGATTTTCATTCTGTGATCAATAATTGAACAGTTAAAGGGGTAAAAATCTGTCAAGTGAATTATTCATGGTGAATCTCACCCACTGCAAGCAAAAACTTCAAAGAACAGGGCCCCATTCTGCTCCCTGAGACAGGAGCAGTGGAGTGCCAGGGCTGCAGATCCCATGAGGAAGAATATTCCAGCTAGGAATATTTCATGGAAATCACATGAGAACTAAAATATTCAGGGTTAAATAGACAACAGCAACTCCATCAGTAAACTGGATTAGATGGCTCCGTGCCAATATTCTGCATTTCCATGGATAGAATCAAATCAGAGCCAAATTTAAAGATCCCATTGGCAGACACAGGGAGTGCTGCCCAGCCACCCAACTCCAGCATTTTGGAGTCATTTGTGAGCAATATAAAGTGTGAAGGCTCCAGACAACAGAACTAAGGCTATTTTCATTAACAAATAACACCTCCTTGTTTTTTCAATGTATCACGGTGCTACAGAGATGTAACAGAGGTTTTGAATCATTGTTTTTAAACCAATTAACCAGTTTATGGTTATTTTGTCTTCCTCTTCCAAGTGCTATTAATTGTCATTATCTACTGATTAGATAAAGGGTACAGAAGTCTGGAATCCTGTACTGGGGTTTCCAGATACACTTTTTTTTTAAACTCAAAAATAGTTGCAAATGTCATTTATTAACATAAAATTACATTTCAAAATGACATTATTAATAGAAAAATAGCTTGCCAATGAAGATTAATAGAATATCATTAGAAGACATGGATTTTCTAGCTTTATTAAATCAGTCTCCTAGGAACAAATTGTGTTAGGAGAAGATAATCTCACTGAATATTCCCATGCATGTGCTGAAGATTATTTTTTATTAGCTCAATATATTAAGGCTACAGTAATGTGCAAGAATTAGTACCCTGATTTCTTATCACAAGTGGTACAGAGCTCTGCAATGAGTGCTTTGCTAAGGAATATCTCATTCATGATTTAGAGAAGAAGAAAGATGATTGCAATTTCTAAATTGCTAAATTCATTTTCGAAGAGAAAGAACACAGACAGGAAGCAGAAATGAAAAATATGTAAGGTCTGGATGGTATAGCAGAGGGTATAAATGAATCACTGCCTCTCTGAAAGCAGAGAAGTTTCCCCTCACCTGACCTCCATCCAGTCACTCCGAGGAGACAGGAGAAAATGATGGATCTTTGCTCATCCTCACTATTTTCTATTTCACAGTCTGGAACGAAAAGATGAAAATCTCATGTGATGAGATTTTAATGTCATGAAATATGAAAGACAGTTGAGACAGGAATCCTGATCTGAGTAGGGCACCTGAAAACTCTAAAGCACAGTTCTCCAAAGCTCACTGTAATAGAGGATTTCGAAATGCTTGTACATAATTTGGACCTCTGTTTCTGTTTTGGAGGAAATAGAGCTTGCTTTTAGTTTAATAAATTCACTTACAGGCTAAAGGAGCATCAGGAACAGGGGGTTTAAAGGAGCATTGGGAATAGCTGCTTACAACAATACAGCTGAAATAAAACCTCTGTGAGGTGCTGAAATGCAGACTCTTTGCTCAGGGCTTAACCAATACTTTAGAGGTGGCATCTGTGACAAATCGGTTCTGGATTATTAGTCAGACTTCAGGCTATTGTTGGGGCATCAATCTCTCATTCTGTGGCATCTGCTCATTCACTAACCTGTACAGCTCTGTGTCAGAAAGTCAATTTTTGTCCAAGGATTTGATAGATGTTAATGTGATTGTTTCAGCCTCCATCCTTTTGTTCTAGTGATGATGGCTCAAGCTTTACTCTGAAGAATCTTTTAAGACTGAAGCTCGATTGGATAATAAGGCACAAGATTTGAGTTCACCTCCCCCTCTCTTCTGCCAAAGAACAGATTTCTCTGCTTAAGACACAACTCAGCAACCAAAACCCGAAGGAAAGGAGTGTAACCTCTCCCTGTGCCAAGCTGGCACGTTGTGCTGTGGGCAGATGTTGCTTTGTGATGGAGTGTGGGGCTGATGGATCCCCCCTGATGTCTCTGTGACTCAGGACATTGCCTGCTGACCCTGCTTCTGGATTGGATTTATTGTATTTGATTCACCTTTACTCACACTTTTAGAGGGATAATACAAGTTTTGGACATATTTGACTTAAAATGGGATGGATTTTACATGCTTTTACTTGGGTTACCCTAACTACAAGAATATGGTTTCAAAAGAAAAATGATGATATGTTCCCCATTCTTTTCCATTATCACCCATGAATTAATTTCTGGTTTTAGCTATAAATACCAGTTGAGAGATATTTGATTAAACGACTAACCAATCATTAATGAATTTTCATTACTGCATGAGGTAAATTAATATATTAACATAAGATTCTTTATGATACCTCATCACCTTTTAAAAACAAATTCTCCATCACAATTATTTTTTAAATCAGCCCTGTAAATGATAACTAATTCATATTCAAATGACAACTAATGCTCATATTCAGAGCTTTGGAATCAAAATCAAAAATATATACTGGAAAAATAAACCTCACTTGAAAATTAGATTTGCAGTTAGAAAAATTATGCATGTGATGAAATTCTTTTCTAAAAGTGAAGAATGCATCTTTAGATTTTTAAGGAGAGGAAACCTATTTCATATAAATCAATGCTCCCTGTAAAACTGTAACACACAGAATAATTTTAGTTTTCAAAATGTCTCAGACAGGGTGAAGTAGTTCCTGTGGAATGTGTGGCACAAACTGCAGTTCCATGATAAAATTGATATCTGTCAGGTGCTGTGGTCCCCTTAATTAGTATTACTGCTCTTATATATCTGTAAACACAGGATGGACCAACAAAACCTAATTAGCTGTTTAAACTCCTTGCTGTGCCACGTTCAATCTTGAGCTTGTCACATTTAAATTTCTTTAAACCTTAATAATATTCAAGATCATGCACTTGTTTAAAGGCAACATGTGTTTGAGCCATAATGAATGGCTGATGGGGAAGTATTCATTAGGACTCAGACAACTTTTTTTCTTTTTTTATCCAGGTCATTCATTTATCTTTTCTATAAGATTTATGAGGTTGTTTTACTCAAAGCAGTGGAAAAACTAAAATCTAATAACTTGTTTTGCATTTCATATGTTGCTAATTCTGCCACATTCTTGATCACTTAATTTTAATGGCATTAATAATTAATGGTATTAAATCCACCTGAAATATGATCCACCTGAAAAGAAGTGCTAAATACAAATATTTAATTTGTATTTCACATTAAGCATATAGACTAGCTGAACTGCATTCAGAGACTAAAATATCTCGGAAAAAAAATTTCTGGAGTTTCTTAAATTTATAAATATTTTTCAAGAAAACTTTAGATGTGAAGCTACTTTAGTTGTCAATATCAAGAGGTAAAAACACTCTGCAATAAAGAGATATTAAGAATTGCCATAATTTAGCATTTGTATATTTGATTTCACATTCTGAAAAGCAGCTGCAGATGTTTGCTACTCTGAGATGTGCTCCCAGTCCATTTTAAGCATTGGTAATTTAATAAATGTTATTAAAAAATGTGTTGTTAAGGAGCACTGGAAAGTTATAGCAGAAATAGAGAGTGGTTCCTATACAACACTTGCATCAAAGTTTTCTACAGAAAGTGGACGTAGGAATTCTTGTTGGAGGGAAATGGAGCAATTAATTTTCAAGGCTCCTGAATGCTTTTGTCAAACAAAGGTGGGGATGCAGAAAAAGGCAAGAAAGGCCTTGACAGAACTTTTTATAGAGAACTAATGATAAACTACACCAGAGCTGTGCCTCAGTGTGTGACACAAGCATCAGCCTTGGGAATCTTCAGAGGATTAGGGCAGATCCTGAGGAGGATTTTTGCAGGAACATCACTGACGTTCCCAGATGGTTTTGAGCAGCTGAGCTTTAGAGCTGGAGTCACAAAAACGTCAGGCTGGGGCACCTGGACAAACATCACAAAATGCAGCCACACTCCTAAGGCTTCTCCTGGAAAGGAGCAGTGCTAATATAATATAAAAAAGGCTATTTCCTGTTTCTCTAGACAGCTCCTAAAAAGCTCCTAAATAAATATTTAGCCTGCAAAATTTTCAAGCTCCAAAATCATGAATGCCACTAATGCCTTGTGGGGGCTGTGCCAACAGAAATAAATTTAAGCAAATACTTTGTATATTCACCAACCCTACACATCCCCTGTCATCTGTCACATAAAACCATTAAAAGACATAAGGAGTTATCAAGGAGATATTTTTCTCCTTTTCTGATCAGGTAACAATATTGTACATCATTTTGGATGAGGAGATCTACAGGATGGATGGATGCTTTGCACAGGGCATGTACAAAAAATGTGAAAGGGGATGGGAAAAATAATAATGTTGCACTAATTGAAATCAATCATTAGATATTTTTACCTTAATGAAATTAGTTCATGTATTCTACTGCAGGATCTTAAAGGGAAAAAAAAATAATGTGATATTCAAAGTTAGGCAAGTAGTATGTACTCAGAGGAGAAATGCCTGCAATAAGATCTCTTCCAACAAGTTCAGAATTCATATTCAAAATGAAAAATCAGAGAACATATCTATTTTGGCACGCTATAATTAATTACTCTTTGGTATTGATAGCAAGGTCAGGTTTTTTCATGTTTCATAAATCTCTTTAAATAAGAAAGATAAGGCAACAGTTAAAATACTTTTTTCTGAATGGAAATTAGCCAAAAGAAGTGTCACCATTAATTCTCTAAATCTGAGCCTAAACTTTCCTGATACACCTAATACTGTGAATTTGAACAACAATAACTTACACTCAATATTGTTGACATACATGTTATGACAGAAGCCTAATTTTTGATTTAGACACTACTAAACTAAACAGGAAGACACCTCCATGTCATGTTGAGTACTTGATTTTTTCCTCTATTTTTCATTATCTGCCCTGATTAAAGAGGTCGATTCCTATTCTAAAAACGGTGTACAGAGAATAAATTAATAATTTGCTGTGTCAATGCAATTCTTCTTAAGTGACAAGCTGCAAGTCCTTTTACACTGCTTTGCTGTCCAGCTGATAGTACCCAATTTATTCAGGTTATCACATTTTCTAAGCTGTTACCCCTCTGGCAGCTATCACTCTCCATCAGAATCATAGGCCTAAACCAATACTTGATTATTTCTAGATATTTAGGCAGCTGTCCTGTGGATGTGATTTCAAATGAGATTTATTCCTCCTAACAGAAAACCCCGTGTTGATTCACTCAGCTTTATGGTCCTGTAATCAGCAGAAAGCAGCTATCAGGTAATATCCATTTTATTTAAACTGCATTGACTAGCTCAGCTCATGCTTTTCTTCACTAAATATAATGAAAATATGGAGTGAATAGTTTTCCTAGGCGATTGCCCCATTTAAATGCTTAGGGGTTGGAAAGAAGATGACCTAAAGCAAAATTCTGAATACAGTATCTCCAGTTTGGCTTTAAAGTTGGAATATGGACTGTTTACAAGTGAGACTAAAATAAAAAAAATAAAGTAATTGAAACATTTATTGTGTCCAGTGCTGTCAAGTAAGGAATAGGTAACAATCAGAGCATTTTTCTTTTAATTTTTGCATTTAAATCCATTCTCACATCTCTCTTGTGCCAGTTAACACAGAACCATGGAATGGTTTGGGCTGGAAGGGACCTTAGAAACCCTCTAGTTTCAAGCCCCCAGTGAAAACTCTCCAACCTGAAAACTTAATGCACAAAGCCATTATCTGCTCTATTTAGGGCATAAAAAAAGCCATGAAATCATGTTTCCCTCTTGTGCAGTGAGCTCATACCCACTGAGGCTGAGCTGGATGTTCAGCTGGCTCCATCAATAAAAATGTCACCAGGAAAGCACCACAGTGGTGCCACAAGATTTGTGTTTATGGCTCGTGTAGCTGCTCCAGGGATGAGGCAGGAAGTCACAAATGGGAGAAAGAAGCAAAGCAGGGTATTGGAATTGTGTAGGATTTCTTTGGGCCAGGGCTAACTCTCACACTGAACGAGTTCCCTGCCTAAAATCCAGCTTTTAGTGCACTCCCCCTCTAAACCAGCTCAGTAAATTAGATATTCTTCCTCAAGTATCACTTATGGATCAAGTAGCACAAACCCAGCTGGAAGGCTGGTGATGATCTCCTGATGCCATTTCCTCATCCCTCCCTACCTGAGCAGGACTGGAGACACTGAACCCCACCCAAACCATCCTGCTGCACTTTGGAAAGTCGTGGCCAGATTTTTTTATTTTACATTCCTCTTACCTGCCCAGGCCAGGGCCACAAAGAACAAAGAGCCAGCACAGGAATTCTGCACTGCAACATTCCAGGCTTCTAAAATTGCCACAAAAAATGTGCTTTAGTATACACCATGCTTCTTGGACAATTTCATCATAATTTGTCATTCATTCTGAGATATTCATTTGTCTAAAAGCAATTAAAGCTTAATTGCTGCATAACCTGAATAATTTAGAAATGCAAATTAGGATAGCAGGCAAGCAAGTATGTGTTCATTAATTTCTTTGTTATCACCATCTGTTTAATTAAAAAAATGAGTTTTACTGAATGACAGCTTGCTAACTATATAAACGTTTTTCTTAATTGAAAATGTCTTTTGCAATTGAGGTCAGCATCTGACAAAAATTGTTTGAGCTTTCTCAAAAAACATTTTCTCTAAACAAATTGTTGTATTTTTAAATTCACATTAAAAAACATTGCCAACATATGCAGTGTAACTCAAGAAATTACATCCTCACTCCTTAATGCAAAGTCATAATTTTAGAAAAAAAATCAGTGCTTTGGAAAAGTGATGATTATTACATGAAAGGTAGATGCGATGTATCATCTTTATTATAGATTATTTTGAAAACTTTTATAAAATCCAGACTCAAAATATGAATACCTCTGGAAAAGAAAAAAAAAGAAAAAAAAAAAGAAAAAAATCATCTGTAAAGGAAGGAATGTTTCAAAAGATGGAGCATATGATGCAGTCTTTTTGTTTGGGAAATAAAAATAAAGTAGATTTTCAAGTAGAATCTTCATAAAGAAGCAAGTTCTTTCCACGAATATACAACTCCTTACATGAATATACAACTCTTCATGGCTAATATTTATCCAACAACTTTCCCTGGCAGTGCCCAAGGCCAGGCTGGACATTGGAGTTTGGAGCAATCTGGGCTGTGGGAGGTGCCCCTGCCATGGCAGGGGTGGCACTGGATGGGCTTTGAGGTCCTTCCAACACAAACCATTCAGTAATTCTATGATTTATACATTCAGGAATGCACCACATCAACATGTTTTAATGCCATTGGTGTACTGGATCTTACATTTATCTTGGGTTGGTCTAAACAGACAAAACTGGGGGGCTGAGGACAGAGCTCTAAATAAATAATGCACATAATAATAAATAAATAAATAAGCCCACTGAGTGTTAACCAGGATTTAAGCCATCAGCCCCATATTTCTGTGAGATCAGTAAACTCATTATCAGGGACTGAAATCTGGAGGAGTGCAGCAGGGCAATGTTAGACTCCTGTACTACAAACTCATCTATTATTCACCTTGTGTTGTTTACACAATTAATTCTATTACTTTGCTGCAATTTAAGTTACACTTGGCTTCTACTGTCTCCTGCTGCAGTTAATAGAAATTTTCTATTTTGGCTTTCTATTATGGCTTCTCTGTCAGCACCAACATATTTACAGAGGGCCTATAAAAGGCCTTTCTGCATTGAAGGCAAGAGTGGTGATAAAGATGACAAAACTTTGGTGATTTGCACTGAAAAAAATCCCCAAGAATGCACTTTCTCTCACACTACTCTGTACTGCATCCCCTTTTGTAGTAAATTACTGGGGTAACTGGGAGATGTGCCTTTAAATATTTTGTCACTAGACTTTAAAAAAAAGAAAAGTTACCATGCAAGGCCATGGCTGCTCCCCCAAACAGTTAAAAAAGTGACCTGCCCAGGGTGGGTGCCAGCACATAAACACCAAGTCAGGGAGACACTGCAGGGCTCAGCCTCGTCACTTGGAAATTCCCTTGCACAAGGTGTCTGTCCTCAACTAGATTTTAGTCTTTAGATTTTTCCAGGTGTGGCATAAACATCATCTGATATTTTCAGGCTCTTCCTGAATGTAGAAACAAAAATTGTGATTGTCACTGAAGGCTTTGGGTAACACATAAAAATTGAACAACTTTTTCATGGCAGAAGAATCCAACAGGAACTCAGGAGGAATCCCAAACCTGGATCTGCTCAGAGGACAAACTTGGTGTGACTCAGGTGTTAGTGCTTATTGTGGGCAGAACCACACTTCTGTGAAACAGGAAAATTCCTCGTGAACCAAAGAAACTGTGGTAAATTGCTGCAAGACATTTCTCTTTTCTTATGATTTGGAGCTACTCTAAAGTGAGTGTGGATATTAATGTGTTTTCATGGAATTCCAATGAAACTACTTGGGAGATTTAGCAGGTAACACAACACAAACATTCACGTGAAAGTACAGAAGGGTGAAAAACTGGAGAAAAGCAGCAAAGAATCCCACTGAATGTAAAAATATAACCTCATGAGCAAACAAAATCAAACTCCAAGTTATCAGCATGGGTTAGTCAAAGCTGCACGATCCCAGTGTTCTGAGGTGTTAATTTCTAAGCACCCTATTAACATTTTTATGCAGAAAAGATCATTTTGGCTGGATGTTTTTTCTGCTTTCACTAGATGGCAATATTGTATTATATTCCAATATATAAGCAATGTTTAAATAAACAAGGCACAAAGATAGCCAAGTAAACTGTATCAGTGCGTTAAAGAAATTAAGGGATAATTAAATTTACTTCAATAGCTTGTATTTCCACAACCTCTCTCAGTAAGAATATCACTTAGGTTTTCTCTTTGATAAACCACGTGCCACTGCTTTGGTGCTACAGTGAGATTCAGCACTTTTCCCCCTCAAATGACATCAACCCTCCCTCTGCAGTTCCCATTGAGAGGGATTGCCAATTGCTGTTTCACCACACACAATAACTAAAGAGAAACCAAATACTAAGTGGAAACACAATCTTATTATTCAAAATCATTAGCAGTTTCCTCATTACTCCTGTATGTATGTGGTGGCATTGTTTGGGATTCCTACTATGTGACCTTCCTGGTCCTTATAGCTCGCTGAATTTTCCCTTACCTCAACAAGAAGTCACATGGAATTAATTCTCCTTAGCCTCAGATTAAAGGTGTGTTTGTTTCCACTCTTTTCCTGCATCTTTACAGCAAGAAGCAAGTGAAGCAGGAAACATTAGATGAAGCAGAAGACTGATTTATTGGTTAAAGGGAAGGAAAATGTATTACAGAAGAAGAATGAGAAAGCTGCAGTGACAGAACCTGCTTCTGAGGTATGTTCTAAACATTAATTGGACCAGGAAACAGAACCTCAGTCAAGCCTGCATGCTCAGGTCATTAAGCAAAAGATTTATTTGTAGTTTTTTTTCAGATTCACTAGCTGTGTAACCTCGACAGGAATGATTGAGAGAGTTTGATTTCAGGTGACTGAACACCCATTTGCTTCGGGCATGTTTCTGGCTGGTAGGAAATAAGGTATTTAAGATTCAGCTTTTGAGAGCTGGCAAGAACTAGTGCTAGTGCACACAACCTGCAGAGTCTGGAGAAATTGTTTTAATGATGAAAGGTGATTAGGAGCCAGTCCTGATGGCAGCAGCCTCATTTTTCTTCCACAAAGCCACTCTTTTCCCCAGTAAACTTTTATATGGTGGCAAATCAAAGCAGTCTGAGAAACAGTTCCCTGCCTCCTGGTCCACTCGCTGTCAAAAAGGGTTGAAAACTCTCTTTGACTTTGAAAAAGTCATCTGGGGTGATCAGGACAGGTTTGACTCTGGTACTGCAGCATTTACTGCAGTTAAGAAGGGGAGCACTAGGGAAAAGCACCCCCAGACACACACATTTCCTTTGGGCACCCTGCACTGATATCCAGGCAGAGAATTCCAGGAGACATCCAAGAATTTCAGTCCAGCCCTGACTTACTAATGACTCCACGTGTAACAGCTGTAAAGCAAGGCAATAAAGCTTATATCAGAGCTTATTATAAGCTCTTCATTTCCTGAGTCAATTCAGAGATCATTATATCATCTAAAAGAAATGAAAATTTCAGATGGGGATCTCTAAGGGGCTCATTCTAGATACATATCACTGGAAACATTCTGTTGACATACAACAGAATCCATTTCAGATCTTTTATTGACCTTTCCTACTATTTAAGTCTTTACTTAGATCATTGCTGCCTTCAAGATATTCACTCTAATTAATTTTAAAATTGTGCTTTACAAGATAAAATGTTTTCTTTTCTTTTTGAATTTATGTCTGCATTTCTTCCCCCCACCCCTTCCTGTTACATCAGGTGTGAAGACATTAGCTCTGCCTACAAACATTGTCTTACAAAAGACTCTCTGTATCAGCAAAATACCACTGATGCCTTTTCCTGGAAAGTGATGTAGTGAAAATTCATGAAAACAGAATATACCTAATCTAGTTCCTTACTGTTATTGCCTTATGCAATAACATCATCCATTTGGCCACAGACTAACACAAAGGTAATTGGATTCTGGCTTTCACTAATTCCAGTGGAAAGCTGTAGAACCTTACTACTAATCAATTAGAAACATCTTTTGGCTTCTAGTGAGATTTTGTACATGGACAATCCACTTATTTTTCTCATTTCATCAATAACATTTATTCTGAGCTTCTGCAGTAGTCAGGACAAGCAGTCATATTTTACATTAAGATATAATTTCTTAAAGAAATTGTTGGTTTCCAGGCTGTTTGCATAAAATTGCTCCATTCCATTTTATGTATGTTCCAGTTTACATCCATCTGTATTGAGCATGGGAAACCAGTTTTAAACTGTGTCCAAGGGTCTCTCTGCACTTACTGTGCAATGAAATAAATTCTTTGAAGGAATAATTTATACTCCTAGAAGGAATAATTTAACTAAAATGGTTTCATATCCCATAATATGCTGTAGAAACAATGTAGAAATAAAGATTTTTAGGAACTACTTGTTTGCCACAGTAACTTTGGCATATTGGTCATTACTGGATTGTGCCTTTGTGAGAAGCACAAAAAAAAAAAAAGGAATAGCAAATAGTTGTCCTGTTCTAGAAATAGTTCAATGCCTGTGTTCCAGTTCAGGGTTCTAATGCATCATCACATCAGCTTCAGTCATGGAGGGTTATTTCATTCTAAAACCTTTTTTTTCCTCACAACTTCCTATTTTCTTATGGGAGGGAAAAAGAAGAGAAAGGAAAAGCCTCATGAATTCAAAGGCTAAGGATGTGTTTTGCTCTTTCAGAGAGGTTAGAAGAAGGTGAGGTTAAGGAGTAAACTTAATGGATCATTTTTAGTATTCTATTTGAATAAAATTTAAATTAGAGAAGATGGATACCACAGTATTTTTGAACTGCAAGATGCAGGATACTATTGAACTCCTCCCTTGCTTATTAAATTGGTAATAAAATAACAAAGGGACAAATGCATCCTCATTTAAACCCATATTTAGTATGCAAATCACTAATAAGGAGGGTTTGCAAAATCTCTGATGCAAATTGTGTCTGAACTTGCAGGGTGAAGGAATAAATGAAAAAATTATTTGAAGCACTTTACAGCCTTTTATACCAAACTGAGACACGTGATTTATTACAGTGGCATAACATCATCTTTGCCCCTACAAGAGCTTCTAGCGAATACTGGAAATGTTTTCTGCATATCAGACATTCCCACATCAAACACAAATGGTGAGTGGGCATTCTGGCTGGGTTATACATCAAGGCAGTGCTGCAGAGCTACACCAGCAACCTCATTATTCCACAGTCCTGACTCGTGGCTCGGGTGACCAAAGGAGCTGGGGATGCACCCGACAGCTTGGAGTGTTATCCCTGGGTATTTGTGCTCAGGAATTTGCAATAACTCAAAGCAGGCTCCAAGCAGAGCTCTCAGACGTGTCCTGTTAGCTGTAAATAAATGGAATGTAACAGAGCAAAGAGCTCGTGCTGGGGTGGAGCAGCACGTCTGTGTTCTCTGGAGTGACCCCAGAGCAGCCTCAGGAGGGACAGCACCAGCAGGGACACTGCAGGGCACAGCTCCATGCAGACAGGGATAGCTGAAAAACCTCACTTTGCAAAGAGCCACCACCTCTAGATGTAAATTTAACAATTACCTGTCAGAAAATAATTAGGAAGACTACATTTTTTATTATATGTTGGGTCTATGATGAATTTTTGGGAATTCTCTGTAATCCATGTCAAGGGCTGGGAGGGGAAGTAAATCACATTGCAGTCAGCTGATCCCATGACATTTCTTTCGTTTAAGGTCAAAACCTCATTATTTCAATATAATGAAATCTGGAAGTAGACACTGGTTTCGATTTGCCTCTAACCTAAAATTCCACTCAGAACATTAAACGAAGTCACAACTTAATAGTGGTTTCTCATACAAATGCCAGAAAACATGGATGACCAGGGCAGCAAATGCCATGCCTGATTTTTAAGATACTTAGATAATATTTATTAGATTCTGAAGTGAGTTTGATGTATTCTACTGAGTTCAACACTGCTTCCTTATCAAAAATCAGTTCCTTTACTACAGTGATAACTGTTATTCACAATCTGTATCTGCTAATCTTTTGAAGTCTTTATTGATAAACAATATTTAAATAGGGGTTCCAGCAGCACTTTTTTTTAATTCCAAGACTGACTTCTCCAACCTACATATTAAATTAATTTACCAGTGCTAAGGGATGATTCAAGAAACCATCAGGACTCTAAACAGGCCCCAGAGCTCCCACCACTTCTTTGGCTTTGTCCTCATGAAAAGGCTTCAGACAATCACTGTGTTCTGGAGCTCCTTGGGAAGGAAGGGGACAGGACAGCAAATGGTGCCAATGAGGCAGAGTTCACAAATTAAATTACCAGGTATTATAAGGCAGCAATGTAATTATAGATTATGGAACTTCAAAGCTCAATACTCATGTAATCTTCCCCATTCTCCTATAAAATATGAATATATTTTACACTAAAATAAGCCAGAGAGGTCTCACACTGAGGTCTGTTAGATTTTAAATACCTATGGGTGGGGATGACTGAGGCATTTCAGTGGCTGTGTGTGCACAAGGGGATCACAGCAGCTCCCTGGCCAAACCCACACAGCTCCCTCCTGCTCTGTTACTTCTCCATGTCTGGTCCAACCTGGGCAACTTTCTCAATTTTTGAGGAAAAATTCTTTCTCACACTTCTGTCACCTCTCCCAGCCTCAACTCCTCCATTAAGAGTCATCAGAAACACAAACCCCAATGTTTTAACTGCTGAGTTGTGAGGAGTTTGGGATGCAGGTTTTTATTTTTAGCATATCTAGCGGTAGCTGGGTTTTCCAGATGGAAAGATGACGCTACAAAGCACAGCACATATTTGTCTCCATGAATTTCTGTTGTTATGTCTCTGGCTGAATATTCATTATGAATTGATCAGCATATTTTATTGGTATGTCTCACACAGATTGTTTCTGGCTCTTGCTGCCTATCAACATGTTGATTCACCAACTGGTAGGCCATTTAATTTATCAGCTGTTTCCAGAGCTAATATTTAGAGGAAAAAGTGCACAAAAGTAGCTAAAAAATACAGAAAAATAAAGGAAAGCCTTTGTTGCATTTGGCTATAGGAGTGCAGCGAAAAGGACAATGCGACATAGTTCCTTGTGTAGTGGAGAAGCAAAAGAGAGAGAGAACTTTATTTAAAGAAACACTACAGTTTATATAGGGTAGAAAAGACTCATTGGTCCAAGAAGGCAACACCTCTTTGAAAACATGCTTTGTGCAAAACATCACAAGACACTCACACAGCTCTCACACACCCTGCAGGTGTGTAATCATTGTTATAATTTCTTGTCCTTGTGAAGCCTCAAGAAAGAGAAACCCAAGGCTTCAAGGCTGCTTTTCCCTGGTTCCCAGCAGCATCCAACAAGAAGCCTTTATCAACTACTGCATTCAGTGGTGGCAAGGAAGTGCATGTCTGTCCAAGCCCAGCCTAACCTGCAGTGCTGGTATTTCCATGTCACAGCACAGCTTCAGCTGAGCCAGGCCCAGGGCACTGAGGAGCAGCTCCTGCCTTCCCCCCCAGACAGGCAGAGCAGGAACAAAGCTGGTGTGTTTATAACAAGTCTCTTCATGCCCAAGTGTCCTGCAGGACACTCAGAGCTGCTGCCATATGCCAGAACAGATGCTGGGCCAGTGTGCTGACCTGGGATCACTCCCTGATACTGATGGCACTTTCCAATGTAACTGATAAGAAAAATATGCCTCAAAGTCTGCTTTTGAACAGTTTAAAAAAACTGCCTTATTATTTTCACCCTGCAAAGCCAGACTAATACTAACCCATGTATCTCTGTGTGTTACACATTTCAGGCAGTTTCTGATCTATGGCCCTTGACTATTTTCAGTGTCAAATTGCACACACATTACAGATCACTTGATGTTTTGTTACATATGCCTCCAATTCACGCTAATTAACACTTCCCAACAGATTCTCCACTCAGTCAAACCTTTTGCCATCAGGGGCCCCCCAAATAAACCTGTTATTTGCACAGATTTGGAATTAACCTGCCCAGAACCAGAGAGCAGATGCTCAAGGGTGAGTGGGGCAGGCCTGTTGCTCAAGTGAAGCTGTTACAAGTCTTCACATTAATCTTTCCCTGATGAAAAAAGATGTTCAGAAAAAAACTAGAATTAGTTAAGCCCTGGGCCTAAATGTTAGAATCCCACATTTTGTCCTAAACTCTTAAGAAATGGTCTGGGGAGGTTTGGTCAAAGGTTGGATTCAATGATCTTGGAGGTCTTTTCCAGCCTCAATGGTTCCATTAAAGAAGGGCTGTACAGAATCATTATTCACACACATGGAGTGCAGACCACTCTCATTTGCACAAATACAGTGACAAACCACACAGCTGAGAGCTGCTCTGACAGTAGCAGCTAAATTCTATCAACTCCAGCCTATTTTACCTAGGGATTAATTAGTGAGGTATTTAACTCACACAGGAGAGCCCTTTCCAGTTTGAAGGATGAGGGTACAGGCCTTGCATAAATGAAAATGTGACTTGTCACTTAAAAACCTAAATTTTAAGAACTATCTTTTCTTTTCAGTGAACCACACTGAAATTTATGATTTCTTAAAATATGGATACCCTTTCAGGAAAAGCACATAGAACTGCTAGGGAGAAGATAAAGGCCAGTGCCAAAAAATGCCAGTCATCCACTGATGAAGTCTGTGCAGTAGGATGGATAAATAAAATCATCAAGTTATGCAGGACATGTCAATACATCTTCTTGACAATGCAGGAAGTTTGAATGATGAATTAGAGCAACTGGAAAGCCACTCCCATGAGAAAATGAGCAGCTCCTCATTTAAGCTTTACTGGATCCCTGTTCTGATTCACCACAGCCCATCAAACACATCCTTTAGGGTGGGTAATTGGCAATACTGAAAACTGTGTCACTGCTCCAAACCAAACCCACCCCAAGACCTTGGACTACATTCCTAGACAAGCCATTTTAATGACTCTTTAAATATTATGTTTTTACTCTTGGTGTCAATAATTTGAAATTTTGTTTCATTTGTTTCAGCTTAGGTTCATGTTTCATGGGAGAACTCAGCTGCTTTGCTGAAACATTTGTATAAAATCAGCTTTATAGAACAACAGCTGAAGATTTTTGAAAATAAATGTTATGATTTGACATTTTATGAGTGAGCAGCACTTAAAAGTGAGAGCAACAGAAGGTTATGCCCAATGTCCTAAAATTACTTGCATGTCCTGCATATAGTTCAGTTTTAAAAATTGATTGCTATAGCAAACCATGAAAATCCAATATTTAATTTACTCACAAAGAATAAGTCACAAAAGCTGATACATTCTGCAAGGACATGTGTCTGTTGTTACACTCACAGAAAAATCAACATTTTTGTATGGAAATAAGAAAAAGATTTCTCCATCACGATAGTCAATGAAATTCTCAAAATATCTGATGGTTTGGTTTTTAAACATTTCACTGCTCCAAGCCCTTTGCAAATAGAATTATGTTCACATTAAATTGTCAAGGGCAGTGGCAAGGTGATCCTTCCATCAACAGTGGTCAGTTGTATAAAGATATAGAGAAATTTGAACATTAAAAGGGAATTCAGTGATTTTCCTCAAGTGATTCTTGCAAAAATTTTTCTGCTGTACTTCTCTGTACTAAAATTGACATAACAATATTAAATAATAATAATAAATAGCATCTCTGCAGCTAAAATACAGGTACACATGACATTTTGTACGCACTCAGCTTGCTCTGGAGGAGAAAATAGAGAATCACTATCAAGAACCCTGACTTTTATTCATAAATTCAAAGCAATGCGTTCACCAGAGAGTGAGAGATATGAATACCTGGAGTTAACTCAATTAGACATATGACAAACATTCAACAGTGTTGTGGAAAACAAGTTTGGATGGCTTTATTAATATTTTTCACTGGCAGAAACATTCAAAATGCCAGCTGCAAAAGTTACATTTTACTAATACTTCCATTATGCATCTGAAAATAAAATAAATTGTGCACGGCAACCTCTCAAAACTGAATTAACCAAATCACATCATTCTGGGAGCATAATTTCTGGAGAGCTGAGATGCTTCTCAGATAAGCAGACATAAAAATTTAATACCTTCCAGCACTTGATTCTGCACAGAGGAAATTTCAGGATCTGCTGTAACTAAACATGGGCTACATTTGTAATAATCCAAGCACTACACCATCACTTTAAATGTCAGTATTGTTATTCAGCATGATTTCCTCTGGATGATGGCTCAAGTCAATTATAATGACAGATAGCATCCTACTGGCTTATCTGATTACCTCTGACCTTTTAACAGCTGCAGAAAGCCAAAACAGCCTGAAAGAAGAACTCATGCATATATGACACAAAACTGGAATTTCCTATCTGAGCCACAGTCAAGAACTCATTGAATGTCAGCAGATTTCTGACAAAGCCTATAGCAGATAATTTCTTGGATGGTTTGGCACCATGAGAGCCTGTCATTTATTATGGCTGAGTACTGACAGGGGACATAAACTTGATTAATTTTATATCAATACATGATATGAAAGTCATTACAACATACAGTTCATTTTAAAAATTTGAATCCACTACCCAAAGTAACCATTCATTCTGAGTATTATTTCTTTTATCAGAAGCCTGTATAGATGAATTAAGGCTGGGCTTCACAGGGAAACAAAAATCAATATCAAGTGCGATTGTATATATTCAAAATATGTGCTTTAATTTTGAACAACAGATTAGCAGCCAGCTACAGAGAAATCTCTCATCACTCACATGTCCTTTCTCATTCCTCAGACATAATTAGTCAAATGTCTCTGATAACTAATCAAAAGCTTAACTTTGTGTAAAAAGCCCAGAAACACCCAACCCATTCCTCATGTTATTCTGAAAAAGCCACCCAAAATGAAGCTGCACCTCCTTCTCATAATAGGCTGATATTAATTTCAGTTGTCTTAAAAATCTTCAATTAATTTTCATGGAATTTTTCAAACTGATAATACTGGTTAAAAACAGTTTTAAATTCTCTATATAAAAAAGCTCTCAGCTCACCCACCTGTACAGAATAATAGAAATTTGACACAACTGAGATGAAATCCCAGCTGTCCTTGGGAAAACACCACAACCACCAGTATCTGTACCTCGAGCACAGTTCCACCCTAAGAAATCAGTGGCACCATGAGTTACCTCTTTTGGGGTCAGCTGAGAGAATGAACAAAGCAGCTGATAAATTAAATTTAAAAATGAAAACCAAAAATACCAGAATCAGTTGATGTCTGAAACTTATAAACAACAATATTTGTAGCATCTGGCTAACTGGGAACAAGAAAGAGAAAAGTAAAATATCTACAGAGTTTTTTGTCCTGCCTATTGTCTTCTAAAATCTAATTATGCCAGTTCATGCTTCAAAAGGAAAGCTGTTATTTCTTGGTTGCTTTCTTTAATTTACAAACCTTTCTTTGGGAGCTCATTTTTAAAAGAAGGGTCTGCCCAGGTGCTGCTAAAGATCCCATCACACCCACATGTCATTTTCTGACCCTCCTTTGCACCAGCTGCACATTTCCTGAGGCTTTGGCAACCTCAGTGCTTGATCAATCCCCTACCCTGAGGACTCTGCCCTGTTCTGCAAAGTTCTCACAGTAAAAATAAGGACACCTGACTCAATGGAATGGGGACCTTCACTCCAATGAGTTTCAGAAAAATAAATATTGAAGAGATGAAAGAATGCAATTAGGATAGTAATACATCTCAAACAATGTTAATAACCTTTAGAAGCAGAGAGAATACCCAGTTTATTCAGCTATCATAAAACAAATATTAAATATACTCTGGGAAAAAAGAAAAGATATGTAATTTCTGCTCAGAAAAGTAATTAAAAAGTGAACAGAATGGCTTGGCAGCTGCACAATAATCCCCTCCAATATCTCAAACAGCCCATGCTGGTGCAAGATGCTCCACCCAGCATCACCAGATAAGAATATTGCTGCAATCAATGGAACACATCCAATTTACTTAAGGTCTCTCAACTACTGAGCGGAAATAATACAAATTTCAAGAGAAAGTTTGAAATATTCACATATTACACCTAAAAAAGAGTGACTGAGGGGATTGTGCGAGAATGCATTATTGTGTTCCTTCAAGAAGGAAAACAAGAATTTACTGATTGTGAGGCCCAATGCAGTCAATACATGTCTGCAAGAGTTCAGCAGTCTCCCCTCTGAAATATGCTCCAGGAAAGGGCTGCTGTGTGTAAGGCTCTGCATAGATGCCATAACATCTATTACAAGAGAAAAGTCAATTAATGTGCAATCCAAACCTTGCTTTGGAGTTTATCTACACACAGAATAAAGTCAGTAGCAGTAAGAGTATGCTATTTCCTCCAACAGTGGAGAAAATGAGGATGGTTTAATCAATATTATGACAATTTAGGTTTTGCTACCCTACTAGTCAGGTCAGTAAACATTTATTGTGCAGGAAGGGAATGTATTGGAAGCAGGATAGTCAGAGGAGAAAAGACCAGTTAGTGGCTTCCTAGGAAGCCAATCCTATTGCATATTCTAAGAGATGCTTTACAAAAGAAATGCTCCTTGAAAGCCGGCTGGCAGATATCCTAAATAGCAGAGTCTTTAGGTTTGTGTTTAGAGTTTGTATTTAAACCCCTCAAGTTTTCAGTGTGAGCCTGTCCACCTTCATTCTTTATGTGCTAAACATCTCCCCAAACAAGTGCATCAGCCCTGGGTGTTTTATAAAGATGGAAGATGGAGACAGGAAAGGTGACAGTGGCATCAGGGTGCCAATGAGGTACCCACTACCTAAAATTCCACCACCTCTGGGCTTCCTAAAAAGAGGCCAGACAGAATTAAGAGAATAAAAAGCAGTTCTGTTTACTGAAGGGCTTTCAGGGCAGATGGAGCCCACCAGGGGCTACACCCAAAAAGAGATGATGGGTCATGGGTTTTCACACTTTTATAAGTTTGGTCCATTTGCATATTGGGGATTAATCTTCCAATTACATCTGCATGTAATGGAGTCATTTACCCCAAGTTTACTTGCCCAACTCACTTTTGTTTCCCTTTTTCAGTGTCTGAGACAGTGAGGAATCCTTGATTCCCAGGCCTGGAGGGGAATCTGTCTGACCAAAATGGGAGAGCAGCAGCTCACACTGCATATGGAGTTTAGAGTTCTACACTAAAGAATTGCAGGATTACAAATAGATGAAAAATATAAAAGCTAAAATCCTAAGGCACCATCTCAACAAACACCATATTTTTGCTATGGTAGTGCATTTTGTACCAGCCCATCCCCACGTGCTTTAGAAACCAAGTCTGTGTTTTAGATAATGTTTATGAAAAATTTGAGAACCAGTTATTTTTTGAGGACAGCTGAAACAAGGAGTGGAGCATGTAAGGTTTGAACTGCAATGCTTAGGGCTGCCAGCTTCATTTTCATTGCTGAGCTGTGCAAAACAGGGGGAAAAGCTTGAAACTACATCTACGGTGGAGAATGGGTCCCAAAGTGCCTAAACTAACCTCATCCTCCTTTTAATAATCTTCCTAAGCTTCCATAGAAAATACCTTCCTTTGTTTTTAAACCAGAAACCACAAGCCAATTAATGCTTTATGAAGAAAGTTGTTGTTAAGGTTGCTTTTCAAACTCAAACGGAGATACTTTACAGTAAATGGACTTTATTTAATGCTCAATTAAATTTTAATTGCTTGGTGACACTATTCATAATCATCAAACTCGCTAATGTTTATTAATAGCCATTTCTGATAGAGTATAGCACCTCAGATTTCCATGTGAATTTGGGAAGACAAAAATAAATTTGATACAGTTGCCAGCTGAACAATCACATTTAACACACCTCTTGCTTTAATGCACAGGTGGCTTAAAAATATTTGAAACTTTAAAACAAATAAAGTTCAGGTAATAAATAAAATGTAGATATGGGGGCAAAAAACATCTCTCAGAACTTGAAATCACTGAGACAGCACCAGAAAATATATTGAAAGTCACTTCACTGGAAACACTATAAATTGTCAAGAAATTACTATCTTATAACAACTTCTTAATACCAGACATTTTAAACACCCCCATCCTAATTTAACAAAGTTATTCTCCAACAGCCACAGATTTTAGCACTCACCTCACTATCAGCAGGTTTTCCTCATATATTCCTCCCATGGCAAACTCAAATCCTTCTAAGGAACTTCTTCCCTTTCTGCCCTTTGGGCTTTCCCAGAAGCTGCCTCTAATTGCTGGTGTGATGCTAACTGGGGGAAGTAATTAAGCCCTTCATCATTCCCCACTGACCTGCTGCCTTGTAGGTCATGCACTTCCCACTAGGAAGATTCAGGTTTTAGTAGAAAAGCAGAATAAAGTGAATAAGCATTTGAAACATGGCTTCAATGTGTGGATATAAACACAGAAAATTCAAGTTACTGCCACGTCAACCAGGTTTTTAACTGTAGGCAGCATGTGTGGGCTGATTTTTTTATTCAGTTTTTCATTGTGTTGGGGGAACTGAGGTGATGACCATCTTGCCTTCTACACTGAGAACTGCACAGAAAGCTAATTGTGCCTTTGAGCAACTCAGTTCCTTCAGGAGTGTACACATTTATCATGGATAGCTGTGAGAGCAGGCCGTGAATTGCTCTGGAGAGAAGGGAAAGTCTTTTTCTGTCATCAGTTTTCCAGGTTTACACAAACTTCAGCTGCTCTCTTCATTCCAATGCATGATTTTTACACATTGGAGCCATTAAACCATAAAAAGCAGAAAACAAACAAAGAAATTATGTGGTTTTTTCACCCCTCTTTCACCACCAGAGAATCTCTGTAGAGATCACTGTGTGCATTTGTCTTTAGTGACTGATGTCCCCTCTTTGATTTTTGGGTGAGCTCTGCTGGAATCTCCTGCAGTCTCCTCACACAGGGGATTTCCAGCTGCACATCAGCAGGCCTAGGACAACACAGTGAGATGATTTAAAGGAATTTATTTGGCAGTTGAAAAGTTCCCTCCTCTTCCACAGCTTTAAGGCATAAACCATTTCCATGATGGCATTTTCATCTTTATGGTGGTACTTAGGAGCCAAGATCACCATAATGGTTCATTTCCTGCTGGAATGCTTTGCTGTGTCCTCTTCTGAGCCATGTTTCCTCTGGGCCTTCCAATAATTCAAATAATCTACCAACAGCAACCAACCTTGTTAATTACTGGCTCACTGTCAAAAGGCAAAATTAAATTCTATGCAATATTTTATGTAATAAATCCATTATTTGATGAAACTCACAGCTAACCCAGAAAATATTTTTCAAACTTCTCCAGAGTTAATTTGGCAAAGTTTACTTTAGAAATAATATTCTCCTCTCTAGTACACATATTGTGAGCACTTAATTTTTCACACTTGAGCAGCCTCACCTTACCAAGTACACTTCTAAGGCCTTATTTATATTGTCAGGTAAATGACTCTCAATATGAAATTATAATCTAAATTCTCACTCAAAAATGTGATAACTTTCTTTTTTAACATGAGTTCATTCTCTTAAAATTGCTTATTTAATAATTAAAAGTGTTTAAACCTCTCCCTTATTATTTTGCAATTCTTTACACAGCATTTAAAGAAATGAAAACTTTTTTCCTTAGGCTCAGCATGTTGGTCAGAAGACTGGACCTTGTGTTGGGTCAGGAATTAGAGAGGCACCATCCTCTCAGATGGGCTCTGGAAGGTGCCCTGGACAGAGGAGCTGGGGAAGGGACAGGGCTGAACAACCCCCTGTGCTGTCTGGATTTATCTCCAGGAGTTGTTGCATTAACTTGATTAAAACACACAAGTTGCAAAGGGAGTGGAAATGCCTGAGTCCTCGTTTTCAATGAGTTCACTGGGAGCTGCCTCCCTGCCCCTGGAGTGCATGAATACCTCAGATATTTGACAGCTGAGACAGTGGCACAGGAGCCCAGCACGTGCCACAGTCCCCAGCTAGATCTAATTAGGATAGCAAGTGTATATATATATATATATATTTTTTTTTTTATTCTGTTAATACATTATGATTGAACACTTGTCAACCCACAGCACATTTGCAAAAGTGGCTAAAGGTTATTGTTGTAACAGAGCAGCAAGTTACATGATAGTCTTCCACAGGGCTTGTTAACATTATCAGAATTACTGGTGAACAGGAAAAGTTATCCCTTGGGTTCAGGATAAAGGAGTGTAAAATGCTATTACCTTCCTTTTAGTGGCTCTTTCAATAAAGGTCTTTTTAAATAAAGTCAAGAAAATGACATAGCTCTTTTCAGTTTTCCTGTGAAGTAATTACAGCTGTAGATCCTTGAATTTAGTGTAATTTCAAATGAAAATTAACCAGTGTTAAATATCGATTGCTTTTCTCTCTCATTAGGCTTAATGAACTAAGCATTAATACTGTCAAAATGGCATCTGGTTACATTAAAAGATACTATAAGGATGTGTCAGCAGTTATTTCAAAGGCTATTTTATACACAACTTATGAAAAATATAAATACCAGATGATTTTCGAAGCCAGCAGTTTTCTGAAATGCCTTGGAATGAACTAACAGCTTGGTCTTTTCAAAATGAGCAGCTGAGTCTGGAGGTGGCACTGTTTCCCTTCAGCAGAAAAGTCAATCCCACCATGAGATCGAGTCCAGCACACCCTGGTGCAACTGGTGGATTTGTGCAAGGGACACATCTCTTAAGGAATGAAATTAAAATAAACAGATGCCTCATGTACACTCAAAATCCTCTAATATACTCCTCTATATAATATATAATGCCATCCCATTTCTGTTTGGACTGCAAGTAATTTAAGAATTTGAAGATCAAGACTCTTCAGCAGATTTACTTAGATTAAAATTTAATGAATTAATGACTTTAATAACCTTAATTGGCAAAAATTAGTTTAAAAGACACAAGAGAGTGTAGAATTCTGCAAACAGGACTCACTAAACCCCTCCAAATGTTTCCTGCAGGTAGCTTTATTTAGGGTATGCCTTATAATTATAATTCCTTATAATTTCTATTGTCTTGGCATGCCATTCCAGCCTGCATCCATCCTTACCTCAGGAATAGTGGCACAATCACATTTTGAAAAGAGATAAGGCAATTTCTCCACCATCAGGCAATAGAGAATTTAAATCCCAGGAAATTCCATCTTCAATTCCAACCCTCAAAATATAAACAACCTGTATAAATATAAATATATTTTTATATTGAGTTTTCCTCTTGGATATTCTCAATTCCTTTCTCAAAAGTGTTTATAGGTAGTTTGCATGAAAGAAAACGGGTTTCTGTCTGTCAAAATAGGGACTGACTATGGATTTGTGTAATTTAAGCAGTTCAAATTTCAGGTGGAAAGTTAAAAAATGTGTTGTCAATGTATCCAGAAAGAAAACCATGTTCTTGATGTCACAAGAGCATCACTCAGCAAATGCAAAATAAGCTAAATAGAGCCAGCAGTGGCAGAAGAGAAGGAGTGTCAGCCTCAGGGGAAATTAAAGGAGCTGTGCCACTCTCTGGCTGCACAGACCCTCATTAAAGGCACTGAGAAATTGTTTAAGGACTCAGTCTGCTGCTTTCTCAATGCCTGTCTCTTGCCTGCTGTTGTTGTTCCAGAATCCCCCAGTTCACAGTGCTCTGGGGCCATTCCCTCCCTGGTTCTGCTCCTGGGGGAGGGATTCTGCTGCAGGGACAGGGGCAGGACTGGATGATCCTCTTGGGTCCTGTCCAATTCTGTGACTCTGATTGATTCTGTAATTCTGTGGCTCTGTGATTGATTCTGTGATTGATTGACTCTGGAGAAGGTTCCACCCTCCCATTCCCCTTCCCTGGGGTGTGAGCAGGGACAGGAGGAGCTGGCAAGGCTGGGACATGAGGAACCTTCACTCTGCTGAAGGACAGAGAGTGGCTGGAGAGGCAGGGAAGGAGACACAGACAAGGCTGAGCCACTCCAGCAAGGATCTGCTGTGACATCACTTACATCTTACAGTTGCACTAGATGATATTTTTTGCAAGTAGAAAACCTGCCAAAGACCTTTCCCCAAGCCTGACATCCCAGCCTGAGAGTTCCTTGTGTGGTCCTTGGGCAAACTGCTGAACCCACACCTGCAAGGTAAAGTAAAAATAAAGATTATCTTCTCTACACAAACACAGCAGGTGAATATTTTGTGTAGCCAGAATTAAAAGTCTATGCAAATAAATCAGTTTCAAATTTAAAAAAAAGGAAAGTAAAAGCATTTCAGTGCTTTGCTTCCATCAAGTAGAAAAGGACTCCAACTTTCTTAACAGGTATTTTAGCTGTGTTTCTTGATGCAGTTTATTGAACAAATGCATTCTGAGAGCTTTAAATTGAGATTTATTTGTCCTTTTGCTAATCATGAATCAACCTTCTTTTAGATCAATTAACTAAATCACTCTGGAGGCAGCTCAATGCATTCTTTATGGATGAAAACCTTTGCTCTCTATTGCCCATAATATCTCTCCACCCCAATAAATACAATTAATAACCTACTTGCTCACTAGTGTTTGGAACTTCCAATGTTTCATGGCAATTCATTTCTTATGACTTGCTAACAAAAATAGATTTGAGTAAAACATCAATATTAATACGTGCTTACATTCTCCCTTCTGTTCTTTCAAAAGTACTTAGTTTTCACAAAGAAGTTTATCATGGTATTACTCATGTCACTATAAAACCTCAATGATTTTTTTAAAAAACTTACAAGTAAAAATATGTGATTACTGCAATGCATGCTAGCATTCTTTTTTTTCTTTTCCACATAGCATACATAAACCCAAAATAAATTTAAAGTTCCCACTCTGAAATTCCCAACTAGAAAACTCTATTTAATTACAGTATTTAGCACAGGAAAGAACCTGCTCCTAATTTCTTCCGCAGTTTCAGCAAGACAGGGCCCTTGATGTATTACATTTCCTGTAATAGTACTTATATTCCTCCTTTTGTTAAAATTCATCCTGAGATGATAATTATTCTAGCCCAGGGCCAGGGATTCAATAACAGCTGAGACAAACCATGGCCTGCCAAAACTGGGCTGCTCTGCTCAGAGAGCATTTCCATCAATTTATATTTAATGAAAGAGGCCAAAGGCACTCTGGCCACCTTGGGATGGGATCCAGCAGCCCCACGTTGGTCTGGGGTTGTGTCAGGAGAGGTTCAGGGTAGATTTTAGCAAAATGTTCTTCCCCCAGAGGGTGCTGCCTGCCCAGGCTCCCCAGGGAGTGGTGACATTCCCAAGGCTGCCAGGAATATTTGGAGAGCATTGCCAGGGATGCCCAGGGTGGGAATGCTGGGGTGTCTGTGCAGGGACAGGAGCAGGGCTGGGTGATCCTCATGGGTCCTGTCCAATTCTGTGATTCTGTGATTGATTCTGTGATTCTGTAATTGATTCTGTGATTGATTCTTGATTCTGTGATTGAATCAGAGAATCACAGAATCATTAGTTTAGAAGAGACCTCCAAGATCATTGAGTCCAACCCATGCCCTAACACCTCAACTAAACCATGGCACCGAGTGCCACATCCAATCCTTTTAAACACGTCCAGGGATGGTGACTCCACCACCTTCCCAGGCAGACAATTCCAGTATTTGATCACTTTTTCTATACAAAACTTTTTTATGGATGAGGATCCTTCCCTGCAGCCACAAGAGGGACTCTGTGGTGGTTACTGTAAGTGATCTCCTTGTGTTCTTGGCTACAGAGCTACTTCGTGGTATTTCCTTCTGTGCTGTGGAGGAGAGGCAGTGTGGGAGCAGCTGGGTGGGCATCTGTCACTGGCCAAGGGCAGCCCAGCAGAGAGGAGAACACACAGATTCACTTCTTCCATCCTGGAGGATCAGGAGGGTGAGAGGAGACACGGACTGGGATGTGCGCTGCTGTGGCACCCCAAAAGGGGACAGTGGAGCATCTCTCCCCATCCACCTGCCTTGTGCACCCACCCAAAATTGCACACTGCCCTGGTCACCAGGAGACAGCACACAGGTGCAGGAAGCCCTCTGTGGGCCAAGGGCAGCTGTCCCACTGGGATTTGCCCTAAAAACCTCACTGCAGGGGAACGGGCTGGCTGGAGCAGGCTCAGTGACAGCAAATCCAATTTGTGTCATTCCTGCTCCAAGGAATGCTCCTGTCAGCTGCTGCAGGTGAGGGATGAGAAAATGAATGTACATCAGTGCAGGATGAAACACAAAACTCCCCTCAGATATTGCTCGTATTATTTTACCAGACTAAATGTTTGTGTTCATTGCTCCACATCCTCATCACTGCCCAAATTCTTTCCTCATCTGAAGTTAAATGCTTGCATTATGATCCTTACTAAGACTGCACTGAAAACTGAAGGGAATGTGGATGGTTGTTTTATTGCCTTTTTTATTTTTTAGAAATAAAATTAATGTTTCTATTTGAAATAACCACACTGAGGGCTCAACAATAATTTTTTTTAAAACAATCCTTCAGGTTGGAAAAAATTATGATTCCAATTCTCCATTCCACTGTGAAATGAGGATAGAAGATAATATATTTGTTTTTTAAAAATTTTTATGGGATTTCTAAGGTTCCTACAGCATTCAAAAACAAATTTATTCATAGAAGTAGATCTATAACACATTGTATTTCTTATGACAAAACAAAGTGCTAAAAATCTCAGCTCACATTAAGCTGTAAAACTCAGAAATTAGTAAGGTTCAATGCAAAATGAACATATATTTCTGGGAAGAAGAGAATACAAAACTGTGATCAAACAGCATCCTAAAATATGAATTATCAAATAAGTGAGAGGTTTCTATAATAATGATAATAATTATTATTATAATTAATAACAGTAATAATAATAATAATAGCAGTGTTGGAAAAGCAGCCCAACCACAGACCTCTCCATGCCTGCAATGAGACATCTGTATGAATAAGGAATTGTACAGTTTTTGAGATACTCTTTGTCATCTTCCTTTCCAAAAGCTATAGGGCTCTGGAGATTATTAACTTTTCCAGTTAATTAACCTAATTCATCATGCAATTTTAATGTCAAATGTTACACTATTCTTAACTCCCATTTCAAAGACTCATCCTGGAATATATTAATTTTCTCATTTAACTTGTGTATTTTATGGTTTTACTGTTTCTAGGTATTCTTAGGATTTTTTTTTTCATATGTCTAAAATATGAACTCTAAGAAATATCAAACACCAAAGAACAATTTACTGATTCCCATAGGAACAAGAACATTTGTATATATTTGTGGACTGGTCAATGCCTCAGGTTGTATTTAACGTTGGTCTTTATTGTCTTGTATACAAAATTCTACCCAACATCAACAAAATATTTTATTCAACTCTTTTTTGTTGTATCACTAATGAAAAAATCAGTCCATTTAAGGTGAATATCCTAATTTTATGCAAATTCTCAATCAAACACTAAAATCAACATAAATAGGATTAAATTGTCAATTTCAACTTCTCTATTTACATCAATGGCTTTGCTCGAAAATACATCATGCCTATTTAATTAAATAGCTTCAAAACTTGATCTGAAACTATTTGAGACCAATTTTTTGGTGGTTTTGCTGTCATTAAGGATATAATCTCAACCTGGCTGCACTGTGCACTGCTTAGATGAATAATAATGAAAGAACTAGAGGAAAACACAACGTGCATCTCCTGCTTCACCGCTCTGTGCAAACACCACAGAGGGAAATATCTAAGGCAGCACGAGCTGGCTTTCAAACCAGCAGAAAGTTCACTCGTGCTCTGTAAACTTTCAGCATGGCTCTGGGGCACCACTGCAGCACCAAGATAAAAGCAGAGATGATTATCTGCCCTCTCAGAGAACACTCTACCTGCGAGATGTCAGGAGGGCTCGGACCACGATCGCTGCTCTGCAGGTTGGATGTCTATCTGTAGGAGATAAGATGTTTTTGTTTAAATGAAGCTTGCTTCTTTTGTTTCTCATGTGGAAATTCATTTTAACTCTCTTGGTGTTTTCACCCTTGATACAATTTGTAATGTATTTGCACGCAGTTAAAAACTCTAGGAACTAGTTATTTATTCATTCTCTTATCAAAAGCGCTCATGTTCTAAATATTAATTTCTTTTCCTTACATCTGTATTTTCCCTTCTTAAAAAATATCAGTAAACTACCAAAGAGGGATCTCTGGGCAGGCGCTGAATGTATTGGACAGCAGCTGAAAACATGACTCTTTTGTGATTAAGACCAGTATCCAGGCTCCTGTGGTGATGAAGTGGTATCAAACACTGCGCCAGCCCATGCCCAGTCCTACGAGAGCTTTCCAGGCTATAGATTTCAGCATGATAAAAGTGTTCTCAGACTCAAGGAGGAATTTTCTTCCTCTCTGAAGACTTACCTCCTGGTTAGACAGGCTTGTGATACTTGCCTGCTGGAAAATTTTCCCTTTTATCTACTTCTAATTGGCTGCTTCCCATGGAACAGGAGCAGCAGGGAGCTCCCACAGGAGCCAAGGTGGGCAGTGCTGGCTGACTGGCAGCTGATGGATCCAACAGAGAGCCTACACCACCTTTCCCAGAGCTTTTCATGCTGAGAGGAGATGGTTCTTTTTGCAGGAAAATAATTCTGGAGAGAGAGAGAGAGAGAGAAGCAGAGTTTAATCATCCTTTTATCTGCAAAACTCATCACTGTTTCCATAAGTTTTCTCCTGTCTGTGACAAACCCCTTGAGTTTGGCACTGTCATTTAAATTCTACTGAAAGCTGCACATAAAACTGTTTGCAGGGATTTTTTTAACTCAAATCATTATGACCTAATGATCAAGCCATTACAGCAAAATGCTAAAAGCAGAGACATACCAGCAGTAAATATAGCTTGCATCTATGCCAGATTTGCTTATCTCCTGCACTCTGTGTTATTGCTACAGTGAGCAATAATGTGAATCATCTGATTAGAGTCACTAACAAAATTCTCAACATCAAAACTGATGAAGTCAGTGAAAGCTCTGCCAGGATTTTACCTACTGTATTCAGCACATCATATTTGCATTTTTATGCAATGCAGGATGCAATAGCTGCTTTTTAACCATATGCTTTTAAAAATCAAGCAAGCCCAATTTTAGCAAAATGCATTTGAATTTACAGATGTTCCAGACTGAGCCTCTGCTCTACCCAGGAAATGCTCTTCCTGTTCTTATTGCATAAAGCAATATAAAAGTTTGAACAACAGTTGTATACCTTGAGCTACAGTGACTGGATTCAGTGTTTATAGGTTAAAGCTCCATTAGGGAACCAAGCACAGAAAAATTAGAAGGAGCTTTTTATTTTTATTTGTACTTGCGCTTTTATTTCTGTATTTTACAATTAAATTCCTTGTTCAACCACATCCACAATATTACAAAACATCAGGTATCTGTGGTTTTATTGTCAGTCACCCACTGTTTTCCTGCTTGTGGAAGTCTCTTGGCTCTGACACTGGTAAATACCACAGAATAAACTGTTTCTATATTTAAATCTATAAGCACTACATGGTTAGCAATAACTGTTACAAGTATTGATTTTATCTTTCTCAGTTCAGGATAGTAATTCCATTTTCTGATTGCAACTTTGCTCAAACATTAAATTAGAAGATGTAGAAAAGCAACCCATTGTTGAAAAGTAATTTGGTATGGTTTGGGGCTTTTCTTTTTTTTCTCATTTGAAAACTTGCTTAGTGCTTGTACATCAGCAACCACATTGAAAAGCAGCACACACCTGTGATGGGAACAAAACCAAGTGATTAAGAATAAACTACTCTAATGTCAGCCAACTAAATGAATTGAAATTGGAAAATATGTAGCAAAAGCTAAAAGCAAATATACAAAAAAAATCTAGTTTCAATTTATTGCACACCCCATGTGCAATAAGTGAATACCTGTGTTGGAATCCTGTGTCCTCAGTGCCCCATCTGTCTTAGCCTCAATCCCAGCAACTGCTTCACAGTTGGATATTAAAGATAAAGGAAAATTTCCCTGTGTCCTGGGTGACCCAAGTGTCATCATGACCTCATACTTGAGCTGCAATAAGGAGAGCCAACCCCACATTTATCAGTGATCCTATTCTTGGAGGAAACAGGAGCCTTTGAAGCCCAGCTCTGCTCTGAGATGTCACTGAATTTTGCTTTCAGCTGCTCTTACACCCTTTGTAAATAACTTACAATACCTTGCCTTGAAATTCTAAACTGGAACCAGAGAATTGAGCTGGACTGTCTTCTAGTAAAGAGAGGTAAATTCATGCATTCACAGCCATGCTGTTTGGTTTTAAGCATTGGTACAAACATACCCTGAGTCAATTTTGTTGATAAAATTAAAGGGATAGATTATTCATTATTACATCTTATCAGTAAGATTTTTGATTATTTTTATATATTCGTCTTCTGCATATAAAATTTGGTCTTCCAAAAGCACTGACAGAACTTCCAAACTGATTTTTATGTGGTGAAATGATCAGTTCTTCCACCAGACACCTCCCATGACTGGATGAAACACTGCAATTGCATGAATCTCCTCCAGGAGCAAAACTGATATCTAAATAAGTCTGTAGCATAATATTTCCAGTTTAAGTACCATAGACCACAATTATATGTGCCTTAAGTGACAATAAACTGAAACACTAATCTTCGAGAAATTAGGATTCGAGTTAGAAGTTAGTTAGAAGAAACTAGGCTTGAAGTAGTTACCTGAAATTTAAATAACTAATTGTCTTTTTGTCCATCATAGTTGAGTTAGACCAATACTCATGTTTTGGTAAATCAAAGCAATCTAAAAGCTTATTACCCTACAGCAGTGGTGTCTTTAATTTTAATAAAAATAGAACTGTGACATGCCTGACCTTATAAATAACGTCGATGTAATAATTTTAAATATTATTTGAATGTCCTAGTGATAATAGCAGCCTAAGTGGACCCATAATTAATACAAACTATGAAATTCTGCTATTCTACTCAGTGTCTGGAAGCACAGCAGCAGAAAGAGTAAGTGAAATGTCCTCTTTGACCCTATCTCTACACTAGAGTATGACAAATTAAAGACATAAAATGTTTAAATGACATATAGGGTACACACAGTCTTTCTCCAAGAATAACAGGAGAAAAATTAACTTTTCTGCATTGTGGATCCAGAACTATTCACTGTGGTATGTTAAGGAATTGACATGTGCTCCCATTGACTTTAGGAGTACAGGATCTGTATTTCAGCCAAGTAATTTATAACTCTTTTTATTAATAATGACAACTGACACTATATCAGCTCCACTGCAATAAGAATCACTGGTTGCTCACAGAAACTCAGTGCTTATAAAACCTCTGACAGAAATCCACTTATTCTGCTCACTACTGCCTTGTGCCTGCTCCTTTCTCTCATTAACCATCCTCCTTTCTCTGCTTCACACATGATTTCTTCTTTCAGGGTATTTTCTTATTTGAATACAAAAATGATATATATAGAAACCCGCTAAAATATCCACTCCATCAAAATCTCTAAAGGCAAATCTCATATGCTGAGGGTTTAGTAAGGTGAAAAAAAGAGGTTTTCTCAGTTTGTATTCACTGCTCATTAATGAGGTCCTAGAACATCCCCATTTGTAATAATCACACATTCTGCCAACAAAAAAAAAGAAGCCACAAGCTGTCTGGAAGTGCTCATGGAACTCCATGCTGGCTTTTATATTCACTGTAAAAATCTAGATTACAATAGAATGAAAATAGAAGCAAATATAACATTTAGGAGAAATAAAGAGGTAAAGGGACCCTGCATTATCAAACATAAAGGAACTCAAGAGCTGTAGCCTGTTGGATACGTGGTGTTTAAAGGCAGTGGGAGAGTAGCAGCAAGGAGAGGTAATAAACTGGCAAAGATGTATTTTCATTTATGTTAGATACACACTGGTTTGACAATGGAGCAGGCTGGGTGGGAAAGGCTTCAATGGACTCAGGGACTGCACTCAGGAATCCTAAGAAGATTTAATGTCTCTTTGTCCCAGCCTTAAGGACAGAATCTGCTGTGCTGCCCTCACAGGTCTGGTTTGCAGCACAGGTGTGCAGACTCCTCTTTCTTTTTCTTGCTGTGGATAGAATTATCTAATAATAAAAGCAGGGGAACATGTATTGACTGTAACAGTGCAAAGGAGACACTCAGGTGTCTCCAAACATCCCCAGCCTTCCTGAGCCAGAATCCTGGTCTGTGTGCCATCAGGTAAGGTTGACTTGGGTTTATAAATTCGAGCTCTGAGCTTTGAAAAGCCAGTTATGTCATTTCTATACCCCGAGGCATTTTGGCTGTGCTTTATGGCTTAACACAGAATTGTTCCTCTGTGCCTTCAATAATTCAGAGTTCTAAAGAGCCTCTGTAGGTAGGGCCCAGAGAGGGTAAGTGAGGACACCATGGCTTTGTCTTTGATGCTAATGAGACACAAACACGTTTTTCCCCAGTGATTTAACTAATACCTATCAGAATGTCACTGTCAAATCCTGGGGAAGACACCCGGATTTTTTCCTTCTGTACAAAGTCAGCACTGCCCTTGTTTAACTTACCTCATGTTTAAGCTACTGTTTCTCCTTAATATTTACTTGTGTACTTTATATTTAAAGAACAGCTTTCTACAAACATCACAGCAAAGCTCACCAGAAACAAATCTCAGTTCAGTAGAGACAGCAACTCTAATCATTTTTAATATGAAAGTATTTTCAACACTGTTGAATTTCTTAAGCATATTTTTTTTTTTTTGAGAATTATGTACAAAAGTGCCAAAGGTTCTTTAAGTTCTCGGGCTCAAAATTTGACTTTTCAATTAGCATGACAATGGTGTCAGTGTTAATAACCACTAACCAGAATTAAAGAGGACGTCCCGAGGCTCTGGGAAAACAAAATGTCTCAATGCATAAGGGTTTCAGCCATAGTATACACACACCTAAAAAGATTTTAAAAAATAAACAGAAAAGGGGGAAAATGCCTGAAATATACAGACTTTTCTAAACACTTTTGTGTTATTGATTATCTACTTTTATTTTTCTTCTTTCTAAACCATTATTGAACTTTCATTACGTGTCATGTCTCTTTCTCCACTGACTTGGTGGCTCAGCTCCCTTTTTCATTCCCTCACCATCCTTTGGTGTTTTGTCCTTTTCCCTTTTGAGATTTTCCAAACACAAGACATTCTCCACCCTGCTCTAAATATTTAATTGGATGTTCATTAGTAACTGACTCAATTACTGTCCTCTGCATGGACTGCTTTCATGTCTCCAAAATTTTCTAAAATGTTATAAACACCTTTCTTCTTTTCTTTCATCAGCAAAGGCTCTGGTCTCAGCTTTTTTATTGCTTTTGTTTTTCTTGGGGTTTACACTCAATATGTTAATTCAGTTGTCCTTTGGAGTGCCAGTATGCATAAAATACAATAGAGTGGGGAAAAAAGAAGTGCTTCTTGGTGTATTCGTTTAATATTTTTGTCTTATCTCTCTAAGAAAACAAGATAAGTGTTTTTATCAGATCTATTCTCAAAATAATTCTGAAATTATTCAACAATTATTCAATTATTAAAAACTGGAAAAGAAGACATGAAAAAGACAAAAGGTCCTGGGAGCTTTATATAGATCAGTGACTACAAGGAGTAGGAGATATAAATTAACTTTTGCAGTGAAAGAAGACAAGTGGATCTTAAATTCACCTATATGTACTGGCCAGCCACGACATCCATCCTCCATCCTGAGCAATTTCCAGTGAGAACAATGGGAAGATGGGAAAAACCAGATATTTGATGGGCAGAAAGGACAAGATAAGACAGGTCAGCTGTTTAGTTGTGTGCAGAGGGCTGTTTATACATGTGCACAGATTAATCTGGCTGTCCATCTGTAGAACAGGTAAAAAAATATTCTGGAGTAAAATATTATATGAGCAAAACAAATGAAATTTATTTTAAGAAGGAAACACATAAAAGACTGTGTGCAAAACTTATAAAGAAACCCTGACTTAAGCCAAACAATTCCCAGGTGATAGCTTCATTGATTTTAGGAGATGAAAGGCTTTTAATAAGGTGGAAAGAAAGAAAAAACCCATTTCACACGAAAGCTATAGGGAGAGAGAAATAAATAGGCATTTTTCCCACAGCCATGACTGAATTAACTTGAACTGGGTCCATGTATTTGAACTCACAGAGTGATAATCAAATTACTGAGAATTCCTCCAATTAATTCCCTTGTTGCTTTAGGGGCAAAGCTTGTTTTTGCTGTTCTGGAACCATCACGAAATTAGGTATTTTTAAACTGACTTCATATAATTACAGTACTAAAGTTCCTCTTTGGGTTAAAATTCTTGTATGATTTGCATAACTCTTCTGCAAAGCATTTTCTGTACAAAGATGCTTTTCTCTGGGGGCTACATGTCCTATTTTGACAAAAAACCTTTGTGCAAACTCTGAAACTGGATTATAAACACCTACCAGCACTTAATAAGGATTGGAGAGAACTAAGGCAATTACTTCTGCCTCTAGAAGTGTAATCCCATTTCTCTCTATTCCAAAATTCAAAATGGAGCTCTGAGAACCTTTGGCTGCCCCATTCCCATTGATGATCACAGACAGAGACCAGTGCACATTTCAACCCCTTTGAACAACTCTACCTTTCAATTTCCTTATGAAAGGACTTGAAATGCAACAGCATTTAAGGGGCAGTTTAAGACACATTATTTAGGGTTTGTAAATATTGAAATATTAAATAGAATACGACATATCAGAAGCAGAAAGAAAAAAAAAAACACCTTAACTTTCCCTATGCCTAGTATGCCTTCTATTGCTACAACAGGAATTCAAATTAAATTATGTGGAATCCAAAACAGGAAAAAGAAATGGCATTGTATGAATAAGATACCTTCTAATTTTTGTGCCATTTTTTATTATTTTCTTTCATTGTCTTTCTTTTTGTATGGACACACCAGATATGATCATGAGGTATTGAGTCCTGGAAGTACAAGAGAGATTTATTTCATGATTTTGGATCTTCTGTCTTTCTGTTTGATAAATGAAGTTAGTTGTCATTAAAGAAGCTAAGTAAAAGAGATCTTCAGATAAATTAAAAAAGTATTACCTAAATCTAGCTGTTAGTGTTTTATGATTTATTAAAAACAACCATATTTATAATCTACTTATTGGAATTAAATTGTACTTAATATCGACTTTCCATTCTATCTTAAAATATTTGATATAAACTTTAATTCCATGATCAATAGCTTCAGCTAAGTCAGAAATGTCACTATGTCTTAAGGGAGTAGGAGTTTATTTAAGCAAACATGAAGGTAAACACTGAAAGAGGAAATCTACTTTCTCTCTCATAAATATTTTACTTTGTTTCATCAGCTGGGCTGGAGAGATTAATTGTTAGCACTGTTAATTCTCTCCTCACTCCTTACAGCACAGGAATTACACAGTGATTAGCAATGGGCAGGCAAAAGCAGCTTATACCAGAATGTTCCATCTAACTCCATAATTGTTTATAGAGCTCTAATCAGGATGGAAAACCTTATGAAGATTATTGTATATGTTTTCTTTTTTGTCTCCAAAAATACCAGGGAGACACCAATAACTATAAGAAAGCCTAAAATAAAACTCCCTGTGAGCTGCCTTGGCACTGAACTGTCAATTTTTGGCTTTTAAAAAGTGTGCTCAAGAACCAGTGATTGCTTGAATGTATGGTTTTAATATCATTCTTTATCTGAAATATTCCAGAGACTATAGCTTTACCAGGATGCTAAACCCCCCTCATTTTCTGGGGCAAAGAGAACTTGATTGTTTGAGATTTAGGGCTCCGTGGCAAATAACTGATTTTATCCTGCTGTTCCCCCATAGGGAAAAAGTTGAAAAATATGTAAAAATCTATGTTTAAACTTTGATACTGCTAGGTTTGAAAACTTGCTGTTTCATAAACCCAAAGTTTTCCACATTTTTGACATAAAATTAAATTACAATCAAAATTAACTGAAAAATGTCTATTTAGTTATCTAAGTAAGAGTTGAAATGTAATGCCAGTTGTTTGACAACCTTATCTCCTATGATTACTGTCAAATATGAATTCTGCTTTAACCAGATCAAACAGAAATAAAATAACTCTGAGAGATGTTTATAAGATTTTCTCTGTTCAGTTGAAATACATATAAAATGTTAGTCTGTAAATACACTTCGTTTTTTTTTTAATTAATGGGAACTCAGCACTGACTTGCTAAAAGAGAAGCACTTAATGCCATTCAAATGCCACTTTCCTCCTAGCAGGACCTCAAATCTCAGTCTGTTATGTGTTTTTGTCTCAAGAGAAAGGGGAAAAAAAAAAAACCAGAGGAGGTTTCAGGAGTCCTTATTTCCAAATAAACACGGCTGTTCTGAGGCTTTCCCACTTCCAGCACGTTAAAACATGACACTGAAGGACCTTTTAAATGCTTGTGAAAGGAGAAAGGCTGGTGATGCTCTAAGGTAAGGAAGGAAAATGTATTTTAGGCATAAACATGAAGATTTGTGTCAGGATCTGTAATGAAAAGCACATTTAACCAGTCAGGAAAGGTTGAGGAGCCTGCACAGCCCTGTAGCACACAGAAATATCACCCTTAATTTGCCCATCTGTCCAACAGCTGTAATGTGCCATCTCTCCCCTCTCTCTCTCCCTAACTGCAGATAATACATGACAGAATAAAGAGGTACCTGATCAAATGGGGTTTTACATTCTTTGTGAAGGTGTTTTTACATTCTTTAGGAGGTGTTTGCTGTGTTATTCCTCTCGTGACCCCCTCCAAGCCTGCAGAGCAGCATCTCCTCTCTGCCTGCAGTTGCATCTGGGTCCCTTCTGGAGCCCTTGCTGGGATGTCAAATCCATTACAGCCAGTTCAGAATAGTATTTTTTTTGCTAATAGTGCTGTCAGGGAGACAATAAGCCAGAAACAGTGCCTCACACCTAAGCAAGGGAGATTTAAACTGAATATCAGAATTTTTTTTCTTTTTTTTTTTTTTTTTTTTCTGAAGGCAGAGTTTTCAGAAAGCAATTTCTGCTGAATTCCTGATCCTATACCTTATATACACCTAAGAATTCAACATTCAGATCCAAGCACTCAGATTTTTTTCCAGGGTAGGGAGAACATTCATATATTAAACATAATCTTAACATCTCGATCATGACTGGACAGCTGAGAAAGAGGATGAAAAAAAGCAGTGGGGGCCATTTTTGTACACAACATTTTACCCACACTCATTCCTCTGTTCTCAGAGTATCACAGAAGCTAATGAGCTATGAAACACTGTCAGGCTTGGGTTATATTTTCAAGACAAGCATGAATAATTTTCCCCACGAATCATTGTTTCAGGAAGAGGCTGAGATTTGTATCTACCATCATCCAGCATTTCCTGTTAGTTGTACCATACAGCTCCCAAAATAAACCCTTGTCAGTACTTTTAGACCTTTTAGCCAAAGGCAATTTGTATTTTCCAGACACTTCAAGAACTTTATTCTAGCAGATTCATAATTCTGCTGCTATCTATAACTCAGATACATGTAAGACAATGCATTATTGCCTCATACTATTTTTATTCTCAGGAAGGAAGCTGAATTGAATATTGCACCATAATAAGCACAAAATTACTTAACTGATGTTAAACACAATTAAAAAGAATATGTAGGGCAATAGGGGAGCTAGGAAAACACACTGAAATAGTTTTTATGGGTTTTCATTACTGAAAGTCCTGCTTTGCTACACGGAGTCATCACTAAGATGGAGAGGAGCACTCACAGCTCTAATGCAGATAATTTTGTCAAGGTCATTAGGTGTTCAATAGTGTTTAGTAAAACTGGGAAAGGATTGCACCTGCCTGGCTCTGGGATGGTTTGTGTAGCAGGAAATGGGAAATGCTGTGCAGATTGGTTACAGATTATTCTGGGGGATTAGTTACACTGCTTGCAGATGCATTTGCTAGGGGTAAAACTAGGCAGACAACAGGTTCACAATCATCTGCTATAAATTCTAATTTTGTACCAGGCACAGGCCTATCAATTTGTGTCTAATTATATTCTTCCATGTGAGATATAAAATACCTCAGGGTTTCTATAATAAAGGCTCATTAATGTGGACGAGAAATAATTCTGAAACTCTTTCTACCAGGGCTAATGTTAATACAGATTTTAATTGCTCTTACAGGATATTAAAACACTGATTTTTTTTATATCAGTTTTAACCTAATCATTAAATGGACCCATTTTTGTAACCCTATTTTTTCAAGGATTGCATCTTACACTGGTAATTGCGTCATTACCAGTCAAGTTGAACCAGAGAATAAAAGATGAATGCAGAAAGGATAAAAGGTAATATTATCAAAGATATGTGAGAGTCAATGCCCTTCAATTCTTTGTGATTCCCTTTTCTAGCTTTTAAATATCCTTTTCTGGCTTAGATCACTGAATATCCTAAAATATACTTGTAAAAATAAAGCAATAACATTGTGAATAAAAGAGAATTAGTATTATATTCTTTAAAGGAATTTAAATTTTTCTCTAAGGTAAAATCCAAAAGCAAAATCTCCCCAATGACAACTTATGCTTTTAGAATTAAAATTGTTAACGTTTGATCTCAAGGATATAATTCTTCTGAAGCTACTCAGGCCTCAGAGGGTGCAAAACAAGCAGAAAAACATCCCAGACTGGCATTTTTTGACTTCAAGAACAGGTAACCAACAACTCTGTTCCTCGGTGTCCCATGTTTTATGGATGCTGAAGAGAAAAATACTATTTTGCCCACAATAAAAAACAAATTCTCCCTTGTCAAATTCCTCAAATACCACTGTATTTCAAAAGCCTTTTGGAAATAGCATTCAAGTGGATATTTTGTACTGAAAAAGAATAATATGCATGGACTTGGTGGTGATGGAAGAGACACTTTTATGCACACCTTGTCAAACTGCAAAGCACCACCAGCCCTGCTGTCATTTGAATGGGTGACAGGGCATTTGTCACAGGATGCAGCCTGGACTGCACAACACCTGGATAAATAAAATGTACCACGGGCAAAAGGGTCCTCGTGGTTTCACTTTTGTCAGGAGAAGGGAGAAAAGACAAAAAACCTGAAAGGTTCACACTTGGCTTTCTAAAACACTCGCAGATTGAAAAGTAAAGCTGATTTGAAGAAGCACTTTGTGTGATAGAACTGTCAGTTCCTTTGTAAAAGGGAGCTGGGCAAACAATAAACTGATAAATAGATTCATAAACCCAGGGTGTGGGTTCAGGAAAGTGAGAGAGGGACTTACAAATGTACTGAAGTTTTGGTACCACCAATGAGAAGCAGGAGCAGAGAAATACAATTTTTTTTTTTTCTGTGATATTACTGTTAGCAACATGAAGAATATGTTAAGGTGTCTTAAAGAATTCAACTTGAAATCTTATCAAATATCTTACTCAGAATTCTTCCTCTGACAATTGTATGAAAGTATCCTGAGGATGATATTTCTAAAAGCATTTCTAGTGAAAAACTCTCCTGGGAGTCTGGGGGGATTTGCTGTATCTCCTTGCAGGCTGTAATAGAGCACAAACCCAACACCAGAGCTGAGTAATGCCCATCCAGCTCTGAATGGAACAGGTAGGAGAGACAACAAATAAAAGTAGTGAGAGGCAGAAATCAGCCAGCTATTTCACACACCACAGTCAGTGATGAGCAGCCCTCGAGCCCAGGGGATTTCTGCTTTCAGCTTTCACAGCTGGGTGCTGGCAGAAGACCCTTTCAGTGATGCCATAAACTGATTCCACTTAGGAACTGCAAAACATATATTTGTCCTAGAAAGTGAACTAGAGAGAAAGACTGGGGAGTTTTTTCCCCTTCAGGTTTCAGAGCCTTTCTAAAAACGCAGTTGCACTCACAAATGTCAGGGCCTTAATTACCAGGTGAATTCATTCCACCATTAACGAGCCATTTAGGGGGATGCACCATTACCTTCCCAGGCTTCAGTTTGGAAATAAAGCGTGGATGAAAATTAGATGACCTAAATATCCTCCACATAAAGAGGAATGGATGGTGCTGGGAGGTGACAGCCCCAAAATAAGAGCTGCAGCTCCGAAATGCTCCCAGAAATGTCTCGGGGCAGACTCATCACTGCAGGAGTGTGGCAGCAAACTGAGGCACAGAATTATGTCCCCAGACTCCAAAGGCCTTCCCTAAGCACCTGAATACATAAATACATCGTATTTATAACTTTTAGCTCAGATTTACCTTTAATAATCTTTGGAGACCAAGAGAGAGGGAGAGAGGAAGCAGAATTTATGACAGCATTCACATGAAAGCATTGCATTTTTAAAAAATTATTTGGATAATTTACAAGCTGATTTTTAGTATTAATACTACTCAGGCATCCTGTCTTTCCTTCTTCCTTTTTTGAAAGTGTTATTACTAAAACCAGCCAAACAAAAATAGTAAAGAGTATGTGGTTTTGGGTAATAACCGCTTCTGTTTCCTTAAATATCTTGAGTTTAAATTGTTGTTTGGTATTTGTATTTTAAAATGATTTATCATCTTCTTTCTGTTTGTAATTCTAAATATTTACAAGATTCTCAAAAGCAAATTAAGAATGATTTTTCTAACAAATTAACAACACAAATGTATTAGAAGCCATTCTATAGGCTGTAGTCAGTTCCAAAGACACCAATTTTGTGCAATGTGAACAGATACATGTACCAAATCAATAGCAAACATCCTTTAAGAGCAATAAAACATTAAAAAGGAATAATTTCTAACAAATACCTCAGTCCTGGAAAGAGCTGTGGCCCTCTGATATTTATATTTGGCTCAAGGCTCACAGGCTACACAAAGGCTGAGTGGGTGCAGCACCTGCATCCAGCCACGACTCCACAGAGGAATGAAAAGCTGAAAATATGTAAAAATTCTGAATTATTTTTCCCTGTTAACCTGAACTTTTCAAATTCCTCTTCTGCCCAGGAGCTCTGCTCTTCCCATCACATCCTGGCCAGAGCAAAGTGGTTTTTCAGCCAGGAGCTGAACATTCAGAGCTTGAAAAACAGGCAAACAAAAACCAGGGGTGACTAAATCAGGAGACCTAAAATTTCCTGTGCTTGAAACGTCCTGCCTGACCTGAGATCAGGTTGTCAGTTTTCAATAAGTGTTTCTTCAAAATGTGTTTTTCAGGATATTTTGACTCCCCACTTTTGACAATTCCTGGTAGAGATTTGCATGCTTGGTGTGCTACAACAATGACACCCTTTAGTTAATTCCCCAAAAACCTCCTTTTTAGAGTAAAAATGTTTTCCTCTGACATTTATAATCATTCCTACCTGTGAGAAGGATAGAGGAACCTTTCATTCCTACCCACCAGTCCAGCACACACACACCATTTGAATAGTTCACATTTCTGCTTTGGCTTGGTTTTGTGGGTTTAATTATTTAATTACAATTTTCAAATTATCAACTCATATTATTTGATTTTCTGTGAGAATGCCTCTATTTGTATTAAAAATACAAATTTTAGAAAAATCTCTTTAATCTTTGCAAGTAATAAATAAATAGAAAATCAGAAACTCGTGCTGCAGTCAGTTATTTTTAAAAGCACAGTTGTGAACTGCTGAAACCCATTTTTCCAAGATGAATTTATACAGGATTGAAGAATGGTTCATTATTAATCAACTCATTTAAACTGGAACAGAAAAATGCCAGTGACTGTGGGATTTTTACCATTCACCACATGCCCACATTAATTACAAAAAGGCTGAAACTAAGTAGTAGGTTTTTTTTTTTTTCTGTCTTAAAACCTGACAATGCATGAAAAACCAACCACCAGCCACGAGTCAGAGAGATTTGTAAACCTTCAGGGTAAAATATTTAATAGGAGAGATATGGTAATACAAAGTTTTATACTTGATGAAATTAAACTGAATTATAGGAACTGTAACAGATTTTGTGCAACATGAAAGGTAAATAATGAGGCAAAGAGTCATTGCTTATGGCCTGTGCTGATGTATTTATGTAATTGTCAGCTGGTTTATCACCCACATGGGAAAGATTTGAATTTTTAATAGATTTTAAGTTCTTAAACAGCTGTCCTACAATCTAGTGGTACTTAAAAGAGTTTATACATTTTCCTAGCTGCTTTGTGAGAAGATGTTTGACTAGATGTGGAACACTGAGCACCACTCAGAAACATTCTGTACTAAATGAAAGGTACTTTTCATTTAAATGTAATTTTCTGCCTAAAGTTTTTTTGGTTCTCATTTAAGAAACAAACAGTCAAAGAGAAGTGGTTTGGATTTCTGCACATGCCTAATTCTGTGAATTTAGCTTCTGCTCTTTATTTTTTAGATACTGCTCAGTGCATGAAGATAGAAGGATGGCTCAGACTCTGGGTTCTTTTAAAATTAAATGGCTATGGCAAGTGTCAAGATAATTTTTCAGTCTCTTTTAATCAGAAAATATGTTGAATTAACATCTAGATTTTTACTAGACTTCAGAAAATGGAGCAAATCAGTGGACCATGTTTAAAAAACCAAGAATTGAAAGTATGCCTAATCAGAAGTACTTGTAATCATGCAGATCCTACAGGTAAGTATCTAAATTTGCAAATAACAAAAAAAAGTAACATTTCAAAACCAAGAATGCATTTGGTCGTACTTCATTCTGAAACTATTCAGGATTTTTATTTCTGCTTTGGAAGAATTTTAAAGAAATTGTATATATGGTAGGTTTGTTTAATTTCTACTTCTCTGAACATATAAAATCATAAGGACAAGACTGTAAATAATAGAAATTTTTTTTAGAAACATGAAGGACACAAGTGAATAATTTATAGTTTCTTAATTCTCTGTGATGGATTCAGGTCATGTTTCCTGTTATACCAAATCTGATTGCCAAATTGTCAGCTCTAATGCAAATCTCAGTTTTAATCTCCCCTGCAGCCCAATTACAAAATTACTTTTTGATCAAGTTCCTAGATTTTAGAATTATCTTTTCATGATAAATCAAAAAGCTGATGTTAAAACTTGCTTTGTTTTATATGAAAATAATAAAAACTACTTTATGGAGCACTAATAAAAATGGCAAGAAATTCTTAGAAATGAGCTAAGACCTTCCCATTCCCAAAATCTGAAGACCACAAAGTTACACAGTGCATTAAGGAAAGGAAGAAATAAAAACTTAACTGTTCTTCTAGAAACTGATCTTACAGAAGCAATTAATTACTAACTAATAAAGAGTCCTGGTACAACTTTGTGGACACTGTCTGGACCTAAGCTATTATTATTTGACAGGAATTAAGCTGCATCTGGCAAAATGATACAAAAATGATACAAAAATGTGGGGGAAAAACATTGATGATAAAGGGGACATTTGTTTTGAAAAGCAAAATATTGCAAATTAGCTATTTGAGAGTCAGAAGATATAGGAATGCCAACTTGCCTAAGAGAATTATTATTATTATTGCTACTACTACTAATACTACTAATAACAATTTTATCCATAATGGCATTCATTGACAATGTGCTCCTCTCAGCCTGGATTTTGTGCAACTGGAATGTGGCCAACACCACATTTATTTTATGTCACTGTCAAACACTGGTTGATGGTAGGATGGGACAAATTTTCCTGTGTGCTTTGCAAACCTTTCACTTGGCACAGATTTACTGGATTTACATGGTTTACATGATATAATCAATGGCCACGGGAATCTCTGAAATACTGAGCACTCACACTATGTTATGAAAGAATGAATAAAAAGCCCACCCTAAATTGGCAGGCAACTTTAAAATTATACTCCTATTAAGTGCTTTGGATTTTTTGGCTTTGGATCTATTTCAGAAATGAGTTATCTGATGAACACAGAAATTGATGTATGCTTCCCAAACTTCAGAACAGAAGAAAGAAATTAATCACATTTTTGCCTCTCAGTTGTTATAACAATGATGGATGATGTACTCCTCTAGAGATGTTGCTGAATCATCCAGTAAATTGTTTGCTCTACAGTAGGTCTCATCCACAGATATGCTGACCTTCAGTGTGTTCCTGACAGGCTCAGTTATCAAAATCTGTTTTTCTGGCACAAATTCTGCTCTTCCAAAACTGTAACTTGTTCATTTGTAAAAAAAGGCTGCCAGTAATTGAGCCTGTTTATAACCTTTCTGTCAGGACTTTTTCTTTGTGTAACTCCAAACAGAAGAATGTTTCACAGATTCATAATGGTGCATTTAGTGAAGTAACCCATTATCAATGTCATAAACACATTAGCAGCTTAATTTAAAATGAGGGCAAAATGCAACTGTTCTGCATAATGAAAGCTGATAATTCAGGGGAGTTAAGCTCTTCATCATTTACATAACTGGCTAAAAAGGAGCTAAAAATAAAAACTAATACGTAGTCTTTACCATATGATGCCCAATTCTTCTCTGGAGAGGGTTTCTGTCTCACCACCAGCAGCAGCACAGCTTTAGGAAGGATGGCATCACACTGGGAATGGCCACACAAGCTCCATCCCGTGGCACAGGAATGATTCCTCCTGGGGTGAACATTCAAACACTCATTTCATTTTTAAGCCTATCAACAGCTCTACTTGGATGCAGAAAAATCACTTTTGCTCTTTGCTTTGGCCACAGACTCTGCCTTTGCTGCTACAGTCCCTGGATCCTTATGAGAAATACTGATTGCAAACATCTGGGGGCATTTTTACCATCAAACAAATTTCTTTGGTCCCACTGACTAAGTGAACCAGTCTTGGCTATTCCAGTATTATTTCTCTGAAGGGGATGGATAAAGAGTTGTTTATGGAATAAACAGCCAGAAAGAATTTAGTAATTTTAATTTTACCTGGAATAGTGTTTCTGACATGCTGTACTTGTTATAAGCTGGCCTTTGCTTCTAATTTTGACTCAAACAAACTCAACAGGTCTCTAAGGCAAGACAGACAAAGCTTCCAGGACAGACTCTACTTGACTTATGGCATTTTAATTCTCTTCAGCTCCTGGATGAAGAGCTTCTCTTATTCAGGTGGGAAAACCATCCCCTGGATGAAGTGAAGTTGTAACATAGAGTTTCAGCAGCAGAGAATGAACATCAAACACAGCAGTGAGGAGCTTCACTGCTTTCCTGCAGCAGCACAAACAGCACCAGGGCTCCAGGGCAAACTGAGATCCACGAAAAAAGCCCAAGAAAATGGGAAACTACACTGAAATGATGTGAAATCCTGAGCCAGCAAATATCAGACCAACAGCTCAGAATCTGTCACTGCAGGAAATGCCTTGGAACACTTTCCCTTAACAACCTCGAGGTGTTTTAATTGCAGTAGGGATCACATTCACCACATGTGAAGAGATCTGTGATGTGCATGACTCTGAGGGATGTGCTCCCTTACTCTATATACTTAAAATGTAAATTACACCAAGTGCTTATCATTTATCATTGCTTATCATCAAAGCCACATTATCGTTTGCAGACAATACTTTTTTCCTACTTTTTTTACAACCACCTTTAATGGCACAACAAACTAACAAGTTTTTCAGAGCATTAACTCTGTAATTGCCTCCTTTTTTCATGCAGTAACAGATGGGTGTTTATCTCTTGGGAGAAGAGAATCAGGAATCCTTTATTTGCAAAGCAATTTTCTCTCTCATTGTAATCAATACCTTTTATCATGTATGTATTAAAATCCAGTTAAACAGCAAACCCAAATGCATCTATGTACATAAAGATAAAAATGAAACTAAATAGGTGAAATGGTCAGTTGAACTTTTTATTGCAACATGGTGCAATCTTTGTGCAGAGGGTGGAATTCTTATTAAAAGCTCACATTTCATTGTCCACATTTTGAGGAAGGTGTGTGATCACGGGAGAGGCTGCAAGAATCCCAATGAAGTAGGGAAGCAAAATCATCAGTTTCCAATATTTACTCTTATCATCATGGTTCAACAATTTTTCTGCAATGGCACAATTCTTGCTGAGTGATTGGGGAATACAAATTTTTGAGCCTCACTGCTGATGCACACAGGTTTGAAGAGGAACAAGCTCATCTTTGTCTTTTGCAGTCCAGAATTATATTCCTTGATAAAATTCCCAGATTATATTTTGACCAATTTTTAACAAACCTGAATGACCCTGATATTTTACTTCATCAAGAAAGAAAAATAAATGGTTTTTTTGGTTTATTTTTTTAATGATGGTGCAGTGATTATTCTGTACTATTTTATAAGCAAGTAGCATAAATTGTTGGAGGGGACTAAAGACCATAAAAATGAGAAGATTGAAGTATTACCTCCCTTTTCTTTGTTAAAAACTCTCTAAATCCACCTGTCACATTCTGAGCTCTAGTGGGTTACTGTGGGTTCTTTTGGAGTACAAGCTGCATTTTCCATTGTGGTTTGACCATTTCACCTCTGAGTAAGTGAACCAAGTATTCAGATTCAATTTTAAGCAAATACTCTTCTCCAAGCAAAAATTAACCCCTCACTTAAAGAATTCCCACTTCATATTTAATAATGCTCCTTATTTATTTTTATATCTAAACAGAAATAAAATGCTTTATTTCTAATGAAAATAGGTTAAAAAGTCACCTTTTGGAATTTTAAATGGAAAATCTTCAATGTTCGAAGGTTCTTTTTAGTTAATGTTGTTTTTTGACCCTCATATTTTAGGGAAAAATTAAAGACTTGTAAATGTATTATTTGACATAATTAATATCTTTCATAGAGACCATAAAAAGATCATCAATTCGCTCAGTAAAGACAACAGTGGGATAAAGACTTCCTGTTAATATTCCATGGATATTTCTGCAAGTGAAGGAAGATGAAATGCAGAAAATTACTAACAGCTAGGTCCATTTTTGTTTTTGCAGTCTCAGAGGAGTTGCCTATGAATAAAACCAGACCTATTTGAAAGACAGTCAGCAATGATCATCATAGGTAAGATCATTTTACTGAAAAAAGGGATTATTTCCTATTCAACAGCTGGTCCATGTCAATGATATCCCATTGCTGTTATTGCTCTATTTAGCAGCTGAAAGTGAAAATAAACTTTTTCAATGGCAAAAGAACAGATCCTCAGGACAATCATCTACAAGACAAAGATTTTGGATAAAGTCATAGCTGCAAAACGAATCTTTTTAGAAGTCTCTCTTGGCTAATCACAGACACTTTTCAGTAATATGAATTTCTAGAGAGAATAACAAATAGCCTGGATTCTTTATTTAAGAGGTCATATTGATTTTGGAACCAGTTGTACTTAAGGAGATACATTAAGAATGCATTGCATCTTAATTATAACCAACTCAAAGGTGCAATACTTTGTATTGACATTAAACAAATCAATCAGCATAAATTAAAAATGACAGAGAACAAGAGATGCTGTACCTGACACTGTCAGTCTATAACTGGATAATATAACAATAATATTAATGAAAATAAACTGCTGGAATACAGTGTCTGTTAACTGGAAGTCACATATTCTATTGCTAAAATAACCCCATAAAATAAAACTTGTATTGCCAGGATGAATTCCCCCCCCCCCACCTTTTTATTTTTTTTCCCCTTTGTTAGAATGAGCTTTGGCAAGTTAACTTTATGTATTTTCCTTAATTCAATTCAAGTTATCTCAGTGCTATGTGATCTGACTCGGGCAGAAATAATTAATGTTTTAAATATGGACTAGAAATATGAGTGAAATAGCATCTACACATGTCCCCTAGAGAGAGTGAAAAAAGAATCTGAATCAATGAACAAAAGAAGATATGAATCAATGAAGATATAATTTGATCATACTTTGATAGAAGGAAGATATGTTTGAATAGTTATGAAATTTCAAAAAAATCTATGATATTTTAGCTGGTTTTTTTCTTAAATTGCCTACATTTCTTATAAAGAGAATATTTGACTAAAAGCTGCTTTTTTTTTTTTTTTTTTTTTTTTTTTTTTTTTTTTTAAAA
>JAOTQP010000099.1:3395081-3408847 GCA_026413545.1 Cichladusa arquata | reverse complement strand
TTTTTTTTTTTTTTTTTTTTTTTTTTTTTTTTTTTTTTTAAATTTGGAATGACAGGTCTTATACCCATGATCAAGATTTCTTAATAAGAGCCAATGTTTTGGAGGGAACTTTAATGAAGAACATTTCCTGTTCTGTCCCATTTTAATATTTCTTGCAACAATGATGTGTTCTGAACTTGGTCAATTTTGTTTTCAGTCCAGCAACAGTATTGGTCACATAAAATGAAATTTTAATGATTTTACCAAGCCTTCATGAAAAGAATTAATATTATTTTATTAACATCCTTACCCAATAATTTTTCTTGACTGAAAAACTTCTTTAATGTTTGCAATGCCTTAATTCCAAAGGTTATTGGAAGGAGCAGTTACTACATCTGACCTAAAATTAGAAACATTTTCAACTTTGTCATCCTGCTGGAATATAAACTACTCTGGACAAAACATATTTGGAAAGACTCCCTTTGCAACAACTGCATTTTTCCTGCCCTGCATGCCAGGGCAGTGGTGACCAAGTGCACAGACTGGCTGCCAGCTGTGCTTACAGAACAGTAAATAAGTCTCATAGAGCTCAAATTATTTCCATGGCTGGTTCCTAAATCTTGTAGCAGCAGAAGGCCTTAAAGCAGATATTCTGGAAAAAAAAAATGAGGCACACTGAATGTCCAAAAGAAATTGTGGCTCTTTAATCAGCGAATTACCTGTGTGGCTAATCCTGTTCCTCGTGACATTGGTGTTAGAGTTGTAAGACAGAAATATTTTTTTGTCTTTGTCAGATTTTGCTCAAAGCCAGAGAGAATATAACAGTCAAGAAAATAAAATTTAAAAAAATCTTTGAATAAACAGGTAATGTGGCATAAAAAAAAACTTTTCAAAAAGAATACAGAAGTCCTGAAAGGAGTCATCGGGGCCCATGGCTGGATCTGGTCCCCAGCTCAGGACTGTGGCTGGGGAGGATGCTCTGGACCCTGAAACCCTCTCAGGGCTCTGACACCTTCTGTATTTACAGCATATCAACAGTGAATATTATCAGAACATGACCATATAAAAAACTTGTCAAATTAAGCAATTAATCTAATCAGGTGAGAGTTCAGCTCGACGGCCAAGCAGGATTTGCAGCTCTCACCCTCCTTGTGGTGCTCACGGGTGGGGATGTACAAATTCCAAATACAACCCATGAATCCAACACAAAACTGCTGCAAATCTGCTTCTGTTTCTTGCTGTATTTTCAGGACATTGAAATTAAGCATTGAATTTGTTCCAGAGTTGCATTCTTTGATGGTTACATACAAAATTCTTTTGGAGCAGCTCCGTTCTTGGAGCATTTAACAATAACTTTGATTCCAGAAAAGCTTTGGGAAAATGATAACTTGGGAAGATTTTGTAGAAATAGCAGGAAAAATTAAACCAGAAGTTGTCAGCATTAAGAGAGATAAAATGGGAGAGGTGAAGGAAACAAGCAGTTAGGCAAAAGTGTTCAATACTTCGACTCAATTATCACACCTGTGACAGGAGTGCTAAGGGCTAATCAATACAAGAGGGATATTATGCTGCAATGCATCAACACTTGGGTTACTTCTGCAATTATTTTCTAGCAGAGACAAAAATCTCAGCCCTCACTTTGTAAGAACAAGTTATTATGCTGAGTTTCAGAAGAAACACAAAACAAGTTTTATGTTTAGGAGAAGTGAAGAACAAGATTTCCTTATGCCAGTCTGTGAAATGGGCTCAACGAGGCGTCCTGAAAACAGGAATAACCATTTAAAGCCAGTCATGATTAACAATAAATTCATAAAAACAACTGTTACAAAGGAGATGAAGAAATGGCATGAGCTGCTCAGATTATATCAGTCAGCAGCACTTTTAAAATGTTTCAGTCAATTAAATCATATCAAGGGCTTTTTATTGGTGCTGATTAGAACCTATGGACTGGTCTTTTATCAGGAGCAAGTTTAAGCATACTGTATCTTAAGGAGAGCTCCTGTCAACATAAATTTTAATATTTCAGTGCCTTAGAAGAAGATTAAGTGGTTGAGCAGCTGAAAAAATAGAACAATTTGATGGATTACGCTTAAATCAGCCAAATACATTTTACTAAAAAAAGTCATTTTCGACTTGCTTGCATTCAAAATACTCCACACATTTTTAAACCTCCTCTGTAGACAAAGAAGTGTGTGTAGATATAAATATATCCAGTATGAGCAGCTGGATAAGGTCAGTGCCTGAGGAGGGACATCACTTGCCTAAAGTTTTAATCATCTCCACATGGTATGTGTTTGTTTTTTTTTTTTTTCCCCAAAGACAATGTAATTCAAAGTGAATTAATACAGTATAAGGAAGTGTGTGATGCTTGGGGATATGGTGCTAGAAAGGTTTAGGGGCTATTTTACACACATTTTTATAAGCTCACTGAGTAAATCTCAGACTCCAGCCATTGTTTTTGGACATGAAAGAGTTCAAAAATCCTATTAATGTCTTTGTGGAAATGCTCTGGAAGTATTGCTGCCACAGAATAATGTATTTTGTATTATCACTTATTACAGCAAAATCCTAACTTGTGAATCCAAGGGAGTTCCTGAAATCACTTCTGAAAAATTATTCTCCTTTCCTTGCAATATTTTCAATTGCATGTATTACCTTATTGTGAAAATATAATGGAGTGCACGACATCAGTCTCTCTCCTTTTCTTAAAATAACATAGTTTTGTGCAACTAAGACAATGTCAAATTTACTTTTGTGTAGTTGTTCTGCAGTCTTTCTAAATCACACTATTTTTTTTCCTCCCTGGAGTTATTTAGAGTTTTCACTTTAAATGAAATTTGGCCTTTGAGAAACATAGTTTCAGTCTCAATTACCAAAAGACTTTATTACAGGAAGGGATGGATTTAGGGAGCAGTTTCAACAGTTTTCTTGTGTAGCCTGTGATTTTTTTTTCCACTATAGCTGTTTAACAAAAAAAATCTCAAGTCTGTGCATAAGTAGCAATGTACAAAATCTGATTTTCAGATCTAAATCCTTCTAGTGACCTTCCTACCCATTTGAGGTGGATTTAGTTCTAATTTGACTACATTGAAGACTAAACCACTTCTAGTCCTAATCAGAGTAACACAAAGGTTTTGTCAAAAAATTAGTTAGAAAGAGAATTGTTTGGAAAGCAGAGACCAGGAAGACATATAAGGAGGAAGGAAATGGAAAAAAGGATGGGAAAGCAAAGACACACAGATACATGATCACATTTAATCCTGCTGTGTTTATGCACACGTTATATTTCTCCTTAGCTGAATGAGTTCTCTGTTCTATTCAGACCAAACTTCATTTCTGGCAACCTCTGAACACTGCAAGTATCTAAAATTTGAATGGGAACATTCCTTCCAGGATAATTTCCTGCTCCTCTGAGAAGAGTCTCTTGCCCCTTGCACCTTAATTTGGGTGTTGTATTTCCAGCAGAGACATTTCTCTGTGCAGCACAACTGCTCTGAATCTGGGAGAGGCAGAATGAATCAGCCAAATTACTGAAACTTTGCAAATCCAGCAGGAATTTCCCAGGGGACAGAATGAGCCATATTTGATAATGAAGCACCTTGAAGCATCTCACAGAGAAAAAGCTTCGTGGCTCCACTCAAAGAGGAGCAGCACAGAGCACCCAAGCTCTCCAAGCTTCAGGAGGCAGAGCAGGAGCTTTGGCTCCTGTTATTCCTACAGGTTATTCTGTAGGCATAACTTCACTTTAAGATCTCATCATTCAATCCCCAAATTTGGAAATATTTACCAAATACTTTCCATGCAAATTAGCAGAGGGTAAGGCAGGCCAGCCCAAGGGACCATATCCATCAGAAAAGTTTTCCAGGCAGGATTGCAAGGCTGGGGTGCTGTGTTTAGACATGTACATAGTTTGTATAAATCAGAATACAATAATCAAATATCATTCTTGGGTGACTTCTGTTGTGTTTAAAAATATTATAATAACTCAATCTGGATAAAGAGAGAAAAGACATAAAGAACATGGAAAAATTCATAATGGTTTGGAGATATTACTCTGTAGGTAAGAGCAACTTCTGGTTATGCAAAAGCAAGCAGCAATGGATGTGAATTAATTTCCACAAATTAAATCCATCATATAACTTCATTTTTCAGCATTTGTTTTTTCTCCCAGAAAAGCAATTAACTTTTACATCTCAGTTCCAAGCAAGAATCAATTTAAAATTTGCAAACTGTAGAAAATGATGAAGGAATTTGAATTTTAAAAGCAGATTAGAAGAGAAAAGATTTAATATCAGGTTAGAAGAGTAAAACACAGCTGGAGAATAAGTTCTTTTCAAAAGAATCTACAAACTCATGTAAAAGCTAAACATAATTAAGATGATGGTACTTTATAGTGTTTTTGGTTCTATTCCAACTTTGAAATCAGCTGATAAATCCTCCGTGAGCTTTGGAGGCTTCCACTTCTTCAAAAAGCTTTCATTGAGGGGAAAGGGAGATGGAGAAAAGGGGCCAAAATACTGGAAAACTACAACAGCTAAAGTGGTTCTTGAGGTGTCTGGGCTAAGCATGAGAAAAAGAATAAAAAACTTAATGTCAAGCTCAATTGACAAATTTTAATCAAGAGTAAAAAGTAAGAACCCTTTTATGGGCAGGTTTTATCTAAATGATTCTTTTTGATTGCTGGTTTATTAGATGTCAGCTCTAATTTTTTTAGTGTAGGAAGGAAAAGCCACCTTGGATATTGAAAAATTGTGCTGTGGCTAATATAGAAATGCAATGAAATCAAGAGTTTAATTGTTATTTTAATAGCTATGAAATCCCCTGCAAATATGTGCTCTGTTGATTTCCAGTGACTGAATGCCAAAAATCTTTCCTGTCAAGGCCACTGTCCCAGATAGAACAGCTGAGCCACTGACACTTGTTGAAGAGGAAAATTTAACAAAGTTAATGATACTACACAGTGGAACTTTCTAAGAACTTTATGAATTAAGAGAGGCAAGCAGTTTCCAAGCTGTAGGAGTGGATGTCGTGGTTCACTTGCTCTGTTTTGTCCTCTATTCAAAATGAACTGCTCCACAGAAACAGCAGCGTTTCCATCATCAATCATTTCATCCATTATTTATCATAAATGTATTCATCAATTTTATCTTAGAAGAAACTACCTGTGAATTTGGGACTGAAAGCCAGCACTAAGCAAAAGGTAGATGCTGCCATTGCTTATACAAATTGATTCTGCTGTGATCAATAATTCCTATTGTGGCTGAACTACAGAGCTCTGGGAACCAGGAGAAGCTGCACACACACACACAGAGTGTTTTTAAACAATCTGTTGTAGATTGAAGCCATCTAGATTTAGCTCTTCACTGATATCTAGTGTTGCCACATTGGACCATCTGGTCCTGTTCTGTTTCTGCCTCATGAACTAGGAAAATGAGTATTCCTTTTCCAAATCACAAGTCACAAGACTTAAATATTCGGTGATGAATTACTACAGAAAAAATTAATTAATAGAACATCTGCCTGCCAAGAAGATAGAGTGCAAGGAACTAATCTGTTACAGTTCCTGGCCCAGATCCCCCCATTATTCTGGCAGCTAACAAAGACCAGAAGGCAGATGGGTCAATCTGGCCAACAATTTTTTCATGATGCTGTAACTGTCACCTGGCAAATGGAACTCAAGCTAAAACCTCTTTCTGTCTGTGCCTGCAGCAAGCTGGGTGCTCTTCCAAATCCCTCTCAGCATCGATCACTGTCTCTGGGACATTCTGTGACATTGAAAGTCTGGTACTAAATTACCAAAATACACAAGTCCCATTATGTTATAATGGGTTCAGAACGAGGAAGCCACCCCTGAAAACACTTCTCACATCCCATAAATTGGTACTGCTGATGTCAAGCAAAAAGGACTTTTTTTACACATATGGTATGGTGACTTCAGGGCAGTAATCTGTAAATGTGAATGTTTTGCCAAAGAGTAATTAGCTTCATTTTTTTTAAAATTAATCGAGCATTTGGAATTCTTTTATTCAAATTGAATATGCAATGTTTTCATTCCACTCCATTTTTGCACTTGCTTTGAGATGTCAAGTGTCATTTTTACTTTGGCAAGAGGTCTTTTGATTAGCAAGATAAAAGAAAATGTTTGTTCTGAATAAATTCTTATTTTTTATGTTACAAATGACATGAATGGAAAACTACTAATGATACACTTCTCATTAGCAAACTGATCCCTTTGCTGTGGTAATCAAATAAACTTTTTCTTCCTGTCAGTCATCATCCATTTTTATAATTACCATCACTGTCCCCATTTTTTCTTTTTCCTCTTCTGAAGCATAACTTGAAATATATCTCTGTGAAATCTTTCTAGTGGGTTTGCCATAAGGAAGCTGATGGACAGGACTCCTGGTGGGGCAATGAACTTCCAAGCACAGAACTAAATCCACAACAAGACACAAAATCATGCAAAGAGAAAGCAAACTCATATTGTGAGAGGTCAGAATTACAGAACTCCAGCTGGGGCATAGAACTTGTGCTCTGTGCTGTAGTCAAATAATTCACTGTTGATATTGTGCAAGCATCACTCAGCCACTCTGAATGGATTCCCACCAGTGCTCTCGAGGGCACAGCCTCCAGATAAAATGGCAAAAGTATCCATGGGATCATAAATTGACCCATTATGTAGAAAATGAAAAGAAACAGCATAAATGTGGGAGCCTGCAGTGAAAGAGGAATATTTTGTGAGGTGAAATGGCGCTGGAAATCAATATGGCACGATAAATATGGAACCTCAGAGTGCTGTTCCTACACAATTGTAAAGGCTACTGAGGATCAACATTTTCTGTTCTGCCCTCCAATCTTTCTAAAAAATGCTTTGTTTAGCTGTACTTGAGGGATGAGGCTTTTAAAATATTGGATTTTTAAACACAAAAGCTACAGCATTTCAGCTCAGTTCTCAGGTCACATCTGTTTCTGGAATTACTCAGTACAGATTCACAATGTGAAATGAAAGAAATTAGAGCATTAAATATTCTGATATGACACTTGCAATGAAATTGAGAGATCAGCTTATGACCATGTCAGTGTTTATTTCATTGATTTGTGATATGATGTGGACCTAAAGCATTCCCAGCTGTAAATTTCTCCAAATTCAGAGGTAAAAGCAGTAATTCCCCATCCCTCCCCGACTCCAAAGCTGAAATTTTAACAGGATTTTCTGTCCCAGCTGGTCTGGTGAGGACTTAAATGCTTGACATAACCTGGCTACTTGTAAAACAAATGTGCTGAGAGATGCCAAAACCACCTCCTGATAAAGTATTGTGGGAAAAACCAGGGAATAAGAATGTTTGAAACTCTGTGAGCACATCAATTAAACAAGCAAAAACACTGACTTTGGTGAGTTGGGTCAAAAGAGAGAGAAAAAACATTGTTTAAAGAAAAGTGAAAGATGTTTTTAACTTCAGAATAGATTATTTGAGTAGGAAAAGACCTGCAATGATCATCTTGTCCAAGAGCCTGACTTCAGCACTGAGCAAACAACCACAAACAAACAAAAAAATCCTCTCACAACCTTTATTGGCACTCCCTTGCCATTTGGGTAACTCTAGCCCATGTCTCAAGATAATTTTTTGTCTCTGCCATCAAGGAGCAAGAGCAAAATATCTGAAAATGTCAAATCCTTATAGTTCATCCTTTCAAAGCCAAAAAATGTTTAAGAATTCCCCTTTGGCTTGTTTATGGCAACGATGGAATAGAAAATCTTGCTCTGTCCTCTGTGTTTCTTCACAGGAACCTTTAAAACTTCAAGTCCAGGGGTCTGAACTCATTGTGCTCAGTGACCTTTTGCTGCTCTGTGTCACTTCTGTCTCCTGTGCAGAGAATTTCTGCTCTTTTTCTGGGAAGTCTGGGGACAAAGTTTCACAGTGGGAACTGGTGATTCCATTCAAGCTAGAATAAGTGAATGGAAAAAGTCACTACAATATTCCTTACACTCTGTTTAAAATACTGCCCCTCTTGAGCCAAGTAAATTTCCATATGAGGATCTCCAATATGAAGAGTTGATTTGTGATAGTTATGAAAATAATAAATTCCATAAGTTGGCAATAATCATTGTCAAACAGTGATTAGTGTGCTGCTATCACTCGAGTTATTCCTGTAAGAATCTGTTTTCTGCAGACTGAGCAAACTCTTCAGAGCTGTGGTTTGTGATTGTTTGGGATTCTTCTCCACCTAGAATTATACACCTATTATCACATTCAACCAACACAATCACACAAGCAGCCTGATAGCAGGCAGAAATGCAGATTATATTGTGCCCAGACATAAGCACCTTATCCCCTTTCAGTTGCTTAGAAAACCAGCCTTGTTCCTGCAGCAGGAGCCCTGGAATCAGCAGACAAAACTTCTGTTCTTTTCTTTGCCATACACTTTGCAGTAATTGCATTACATCTTCATGTCTTGCTTTATTCACAAGTACATCACGATAATTTCCAGCTCACTGACATGGACAACCTAAAGTATTTTACAGGCATTGGGGAATTTGAGAATCTAGAGAACTGTGATGGAGATGTAAATTACTGTTATGCCATGCATATATTCTCATTTCTTTACAGTATTATCTGATGCATTTCATATTTTGAGTTAACTTCCACGTTCCAGGATAATTTTAAATGCCACGCTTTTCCATTATGCTGGCAGAGATAAAAAAATTATTTTCAAAAGAAATATTTTTTTTGTTCTTTTCCAGCCATCTCATTTATATTTATAAGCAAATGATATTTTGGGATGCAGAGCTATTTTTTCCCTCTTTATAGGATCTCCTTATTCACAATGCCTGGGTTTTATTACAGCTTCAACCACAGGATGAGAAAGTAGGGTCTCTATCCCAGATTTGTCACTGCCTTGTCACCTCAAAAAAACAAAAAAAAAGAAAATTGTAGGAATAATGTATCATTCTCAGAATCAGAAGGTTCTGATAACTGGATGCAGACATAACAACAAATCTTAAATCAAAAAGTTCTCACATTTAGCTCAGTCAGGTTGCCTCCCCCCTTCACATCCTCGTGGGGCTGACATTTACCAATGTTAAGTCAAACTATACAAAAAAAAAAAAAGCCAAAAAGGAGATGTTGGAAAGATTGACTTCATTAAATGGCATCTGCATTCAACACAGACTACAAAGCAGCACAGCAAGGCATCTTTGTACACTGCTGCTGCTCCACTGACATCTGAAGACACTTCTAAGGTGTAGTAACTTGGCAGCTCTTGTAGTAGAAGAGTTTGTTTTTCTAAGTTAAAGCAAAGCAACTCTAAACATTTCTCTACTTAGAAAACAAAGTGTGTGAAACAGGGAAAAAAATCACTCTGGACAGCTTTCTGCAACTCCCCCCCCTCCCCTCCAAGATCACCATAAAAACATTATTATTTAGAAAAGCTTGTCTAAGCATATTGTGTCAGCAAAAGTGATTGATTCTTGCCCTTGGTGAGCCTTTTTCCCCAGCAGACAGCAATATTCTGTTCAGTGGCAATTGTAGCAGGAGGCTGCACCCTCACAGTCCAGAACCTGATCTTGGCAAACAAACATTCTCCCATTGTGGCTGAAATCATTCAACTGTTCAACAATTCAGCTGCAGCCAATCCATCCCAAAGTTCCTGGATGTTCTCAGCCTCCAGATTTCAATTCTTTCTCCAAACTCCCACTACTCTGAATGGTGCAAATGGGAGATTTTTTTCTCAGCTGCAGAGCACATAGCTGAAAGAAAAAGATTGCTACAACTTGTGCACACACAGGTCACAGAAAATGAGAAATTCAGTCAAAGCATTGTCAAAAGAATAACTTTTGAGTGATGCCAAAATACCAGGTCTTCTGATCTTTCTGACAAGGCTCTTCTGTGAAAATACAACCTTTTGTTTTTTCCAAAATGTAAAGTACAGAAGATGACAGGTAACACACCCAGAACAAGCTTTTAAACTCTTTCCCCAGAAAGGAAACCTTAGCAATGCCTTAAAAACCCCAATTGTTCAGTGGAACTAACAAACAGAAAGGTTTCTAGAAATTGACAGTAAAGCCACTTTCTCTCATCACATCATTCTCTTTTTCAGAATATTAAAGGTTTTTTATCAGATATTTTAGTTAAGTGCAGTCCTCTTGGAAGGACTAGAGCTATTTATACCTTTAGACTAAATAATGCAATTTCTTTGAAAGCAGGTGTCTGTATGCACCTAAAGATTAAAACAAAAATAAAAACCCCGTAGAAACATACAACAGTGTCAATATCAAATTGTCACTGTGCATCTGTGACAGAAGAAAACATCCTAATGAGCTCATAAAAAATCTGAAATCCTCAGAAGGAGACACATGGATGCTGCAGTGACCATGATCAACCAAATGAGAGACTGGACTCCTATAAATTGTTATGTCAAAAAATCCTGGGCTGATCAATTTGCCAGATGGAAAAAAATAAAGGGACTAAGTAGCTTGTGCAGCTCTGAAAGGGTGGCCTGAAGATGAAAATAGTCACAGACATTTCCTGAGTGTTGTCTGCTCATTCTTGGTGAAGCTGAAGTTGGAAATGCAGCAATACTCTGGAAAATTCCTGCTGCTGCTGAGGACACAAAGAAATCCTCACCAACCTCAGGGACTTCAACAGGACTCACTTCAGTGTGTGAAGAGCAGGATGAATATGAGGAAATTATGAAAACAGTATTGCAGTACTTTCCCAAAGATTCCTCTTTAATTGTTGGTTCTAAACCCCCCGTATTTCTAAACACTTAAAAGTAATTTTAATATTTCACCATTGAAATATTTGGCCTGTAATCAAAACCCATATTTTTGTACAGAATCAAATCAGACTTCTGTAATTTTTAGGGGTACCATATCCATTATTGTACTAGATACAAATAAAATTGTTTGCACAGCTATTAATAAAAACTTATATGGCTAAATCCAAATTGTGGAACACTGAGGGTAACAAATAATATGAACTACTCTCAAAGTAACAACTGAGGAATTTGTGAAGAAGACAAGAAATGACTCTTTCTGCCCTAGATTTCTTATTCTGACAGCATTCTCTTTTATCAGGAGCAGTGGATGGACCCAAAGGCTGTTTGTAGGTGAGAAATGAGCAGTACATTTTTTATTTTTCTGCTCACAATTCCATGGAAAACAACCCAACCAAGAATATTTCACTGCAGCTGTTATCTTTGTTATGCAAGTTATTTTTACAAAAATGTAAGCTTCTCATGTTTAAATAAATTATTTAAAAGAGGACATGTTAATGGGCTATCATAGTTTGCTTTCTAACATCAGGGATTCTCCATGGGTATGAAGGAAACATAATCACACATATGGTGGAACTAAAATGTACTATTTTTCTTGAATGAAATTCTCTTGTTAACTCAGCAGGCACTGCATGAGATCACATATCATTTTTCAACCATCTGCATATCTCACAGTATTATGGACAGAAAATTTCTATTATCCAGCCACTAAGACTTTATGCTGGGTGACTTTTAAGTGTGGATTCACTGGAGTATCTTTCATCATTGGAGGCAAATTTGGCGCCTATGCAGATGCCACTTGCATTTTTATAGATTTCAATTCAAAGAGTAAATTCAAGTCTGTCCTCTGCCACTCTAGTTTCTAACACCTGATGGATCAGACATTCCAGGTGATTTGGACACATGACTCTTCATATCACAGGCAAGTTAGGAAAATTCATGGCTCAATTTCAAGGGGAAAGACACTTTAAAAGGCATCAAGAGTTCTTGATTGTGATTAGCTGTTTGATAAAAGGGAAACTTAATAAGCCAAATAAAAAACAACCTGCCCACCCTTCACATCAACAGCTTTGCTGTCAAAAGATCAGAAGCCAACATGTTAATGAGCTCTTTTTTTATGAAATGAAATCACTGTTGCTGGTGTTCAGTGAGTTCTGATTAATTCATAGTTTGTCACAATACAGTGAATTACCAGATCTAGGGATGTGTCAGGAATTTCAGACCATTCCTCTCTTTTGGTGTTGTTGGTTATCAAGGGGCCTCCAATCCCCAGGCACTCTGTTACTCTGCCATTTATGACATTTTCCATTTTCAAATTAGAAATCTCAATATGTACACAATGACAGGACGTTCTCAGGAAGCTCTGACACGATATTCTTGTTTATATAAAAATATTGTGGAGATTAAATTCATTTTAATTTCCTGAGTCTGTACAGGTCTGCTTTCTTACTTGAAATATAACACCTAATCTTTGAATATCCTGAAATTAATTAAGAATGTGATGAGTTTTACATGAAAGGGTAACCTGTTCTTAGGCTTTCATTATTTTAACCTGTTCCTTAGCACTCGCAGTTGACCCATCTGAAGTCACTGTTTTTTCAGAAACACATTATGGAAATTCTGTTTTCAAAGTAATATAACTATATGTAGCCAAGTAGTTGAACAAATAAAAATCAGGAATGGAGGGAAACACCCAATAATTGTTTTTTATCATATTTAGCCCTGCATAACTCCCTCTGTACTTCCATTGTCTGCACATGCAGCATTGACAACAGTGGACTTCAAGCAGTCTAACATCAAAAACAAGGTGGAAGGAAAAAAAGTTACCTCAGCTTCACAACAATAGAGAGCAATTCAAATATTTTCTTTCCATGAGAAAGGACACTGATGAAACCATCAATGCTTTTGGTGTCCTGACATAGAACTATATTAACTGCAAAGAGTTAAATATTAGGGCCACCAGCAGAAACTGCTGGATTTGGATAAAAACCAGTTTAAGAAAACCTGATCCTACTACTTTTTTATTTATTTTTTTTTTACCACTCAACTCCTAAATATTACCTACCAAGTAATGGGGTCAGGGGCAATGCTTTTCTAAAATTAACTTAATTTGTAACCAAGGGAACTGTTCAGAGAGGTCCTGCAGCCCATCAGCTGAAGTGCCTACAGTTAAAATCCTATTTTCTTTCCCTTGCTCTCAGTTTCTCTTAGCTTGCTACTCATTAGATTTTATGTAATTCATACTTTGCTTATTTTTCCCTATCAAATTATTTTGGTTTGCATACTGTGGTAAAGGAAGGCATTAGCAGAGCCTTGATTTGCCTGTGGCTTGCTTGGTGATTCTCAAATACAGCGATTTTCTAGGGAGGTTTTTACTTGTGTGGGTGGATTTGCATGACACTACCTGTGTTCTGTAAGTGATATTTAATTTATCCTTTATTTCTGGTGCCTCACTTTTATCTCACTTCCATCTGGCTGGATCAGCAGCGTTTTTTCCAGGTTTCCCCTGCTCTGTGAGCCACTCTCAGGTCCCAGTGCTGTGTGCCTGTTCACACAAAATGCCACCTGCACCCTGGAAAAGTGTCTCTGCCACCCCTCCTGCCTCTGTCACAGCTCCACAGGCTCAGGGATCAGTGCAGAGCAGCCACAGCACCCTGTGTCACAGGCTGTTATTTTGATGAGCCTTTAGCTGGAACTTGCCCTCACTGAACTTCCTACAAAGCACAGCACGGGTTTGCCCTGGTTTGGAGGACAAGTTTCTGCCAATAAAGGCAGGAGCTTCTCTTTGAAATGGAGAATGTAAACCTCCTTCCTCCAAATCATTATTATAATTTTGAAATTAAGGGGCTCTCAGGCAAAGATATGGGAATTAGGCATAACAGTTCTTCACTAGGAAAATTAAAATAGAAATACAGTATTACAAAGAACAATCCCAACCCTGCCAGAGTCAGAATCCAAGCTGACACCCGTCAGTCAGTCAGGGTGTTGGCAGCAGTCCCATTAAATGGTGG
>JAOTQP010000099.1:3368619-3392344 GCA_026413545.1 Cichladusa arquata | reverse complement strand
GCTGTGGGAAAGATAAAGATGATTGCCCCAGCTGGTTTAAAGATGGCCCATTAGCAGATAATATGTGCCACAGAGATCAGGGTCACTGCCCCACTTCGTTTAACAGATGGTGACAGAATTCACATTTCTGGCCACATCAACTCAACACAGGTTATACACAGCAGTGACCCCTTTGCTGCAGAGGATTATTAATTACTACAAAGTTTGTAATTATCACATGAAACTGTAATGGCTGATTATTTAGAAATCTAATTCAGTGACCTAATGCTGTCAGGAACCATATTTTTTATTGTTTTTCATTAGCCAGTGGTTGCAGCTGTTTTAACTGCAGAGGAATCGGTGTTCTCTGCAGATCCACAGCTGGCTGCTGAACATCTGGAAGGTTTTCAGTACACTGGGATCCATTCCTGGAGTGTTGTGTATGAAGAAAACCTGGAAAACTGTGCCCTGGATTTCCAAATTAATTTTCTGCTTGGCTCTTTTCCAGATAGATTCCCTCTATATTTATGGCTGGCTTTTTTTAAAGGTTTCTTAAATTGTGACAGATTGGTTCAAGAGTTCTTGCAGGATAGTTTTTTTTTTTTTTGCATTATAAAATCCAAAGTTTATCACCATTTGACTTTATATAATTTATATTTGGGGTTTCTTTCCCTTCAACTAGATCCAACCTCTGGTTGACACCAGCTTTTCCCTCTACCAGTAATGTTCAACATCAAATTATTACCCATTTACAATACAGATTTCTGTGGAGGATCTTCTAGTCTGGCTAACATTGAAACATTAAAATTTTGGGGCTAGAGATATCCTAAATAGATAGCAACCAAGGGTTTTTGTGCAGCTAATTACAGCTTTAGAATATATTCCATGATTAACACAATCTTTTGAACACAACAGAAGTTGTAGAGTATAGGATTATAAACAGAATATTAGACAACAGTGTTTTGTCTAAATACTGCTACTTAAAAACGCAACACCACCTCTAAAGAAAGAAAAATCTTTAAAATAATGTATGTATTATGTGTTAATCTAATTAAGAATTTTATTAGCACATATATTAACTTCCACAGCATTCAATTTTTGAGTCTGTAGAGGGCTATGAAACATCTTTTTTAAATCACACCTGTCTAAAAGGTTGTGCTGAAGGCCCCTGACCCAATTAAAGGTGGAAAACAGCATGGCTGCACTATTTATTGACATTTCCTTTCCTTGCTGTTGCTAAAACCATTATCTTTTACTGTGTTTTCCATTTCCCTGCATGGCATTTTTAGCATTGCCAAACACTGTTGTTTAATTGTTTCTTCGGGGTAATGAAAATATAAATTGGGGAGTCATTATCTGTGTGGGAGAACAGCACTGGGAGGTTTTAGTCATGAATTCATCACAAAGAAATGGGAGTCAGTGGTGTGACAGCAGAATAAAGGGAAAACATTGTGGGATGTGCCATCCCAGAATGATGCTGGGTTTAGGACACAGGAGATAAATTACTCTGGTAAACACAACACAACTGACAGATCCAGAATACCCTACCCAGGCTTGAAAAAACAGATCCTGGAAAAGACATTGACTACTGGAAAGAAACTGCAGGAGAGAAGAAAGGGGAGTAAGAATTATAGAAAAAACAGCTGAGGAAAATAAGGAGTTGATTTTCCTTATGTGTAAAGATAAAGACACAAAGGATCAGAGGAAAGACAGAATCCCTCATGCAAAAGAAAAAAGCTGTGGAGCTTTTCAGTGGTTCTGACTCCAGGCCAAAAAGAACTGAAGCATTTGTGGAGTCAGCTTGAGCAATGCTTTGCTTTACAAAAGCTGTACAACTTTCTGCAGTTCACAGTGTTTGATTAAGCTCATTTGGGGATGAAATGATGTATCAGAAATTGGAATAAAGCTGAAACTAAATATGACTTTGAACTACACTAATATCTGAACTTATAATACACTCTGCTGGCAATGTTGCATTACTGTAAATGTCTGTGTTATTGTCATGATACAGAAACATTCAGGCACCTGAAGAATGTGCTTTAAACTCACGTTTGTAGCAATTTGCCAAGCCTCTGGTGTTTAATAATGCAACAACCCTTGCTTAGCATTAGCAAAATAATTTGAGTCTTTTGCAATGTTCCATGAAGAGCATTAATGCAATAATACATTCTAAGTACTTAAAAAAAGGAAAGCAACAATACAGTGATGCAGCTTAAAGCTCTGTTAAATGAATTGAGAAGCAGCAGACATCGTAGATGACTTGAATGAATGTTTTTAAATTAAAGTTCCCATAGGTGATAGGTTTGAAAACTCTCCTTTTCTGGAAAACAAGGAAACATGACCAAAACCAGTGAAAGCACAAAACTTCAAATGTTTCATCATGGGAATTCTGTGATTAACTACACACCAGAGGTGACATAGCAGGTTATATATATATATAAAACCATTATTCATTAGCCAATACCGAGCACTGTGACCTGTCATGATGCAGGATTTGGAGATAAAATGAAAATATGCTTCATCACCAAAAGACAGAGCCTCATATTGGTATAATATTCCCTTCAATTTATCTCACCAGATTGGCACTTTCCTTTTGGACAGCAATCACTACTCCAAAAAAAAAAGTTGATTTCCTGAAGTAGGACTAAATGGATGTTTTTGTTTTAGCAACATTCGTTATGCAGAGAGGGGAATCTGGACACTGCTATCACAGCAATTCATTCTTGCACACACTCTTGTCAGACAGGAACCTCACCTGCAATGCAAACAGCCCCATGGGAAGTGAGCTCACTGCAGGAGCTGATCCAGAACTTTCCAAATCTGACAGCCAGTCCCACAGGTACAGAGGCTTAGGAATCACCTGGCCCTGAGGATTTCACCAAGGAATTGTGCAGCAAGGAATGTGTTCTGTGCTTTTACCTCAGCCTGGGGCATTCCCCAGTGTGGGCACTGCACCCCTGTAGCTCTGATGATTCTCCCAAATTGCTGCTGAAGGCATCTTACAGGATTTTCTTGAGTAGCACAAGATTCTACTCCTCATTATGCTGCTCCACATCTCACATTCTGCTTATACAGGCATCGTGTCACACACAGACAAAATGTGCCATTTTTATGATGAGCAACCAAGAAACAATAATTCAAGCATTTTTTAAAATTACTGCTGTCAGAATTTTGATGAGAATATTCCTATGAAACAGCTGCTGTTATATGACTATGAAGCAGGATATTGATCTAGGAAAATAGTGAATAAACTCTCTTTGAGCTGTTTTTAGTGTTAGCTAAGCTTGATGCATATTTCATTTGTATCATATTTTAATGCTGGAATAACCAGATATAATTCCTATTTCTTGTATCCTGTTTTTCTCCCTAATTATAATCATCTTGTGGTTCATTACAGAAAGAGTGCTAATGATATCATCTTGCATTATACCAGATAAAACAAATTCTATTTTTTGTTTCAGAGTGATAGTTACTCAAGCAGTAGAGAGTTGGTTAAATGTTCCATCTCAAGCAACCTCCGTTCACCAGCTCCTTTTCCTTATTTATTTGGGTAAACCATAGAGTTAGTCAAGAATCATGATGACTTTCTTCATATTACTAAAAAAAAGTACAGGAACATAAAAAAAAAAAAAGTATCTTTGTTTCACCAATTCTATTGAATCCCTCTCCACAACACTCACATGATGCCCCACTAAATAAACAAAAACCACCTCCAGTCTGCATTCAAATCCAAAGTTTTCTGCAAGCTCAAACTGAGGATGAACATGGTCCAGGTTTGTAATGAAGAAACAAAATCAAAATACTGATCTAAGAACTAGGAGAAACAGGAAATTTTCAGCCCTTCCACCTACAAAAACAAGCTTTGCAAGGCTGACAAAGATACTCTGCTAGGTAATTTTTGTTATTTTAAATCACTTATTTGAATTATCTTGATGGTGTTTAAGAATATTTTCTGGAGTGAGCAGTAGTCACATGAATTCTAAAAGAAACTCATGCTGATTGTGAAGAAATTGGAGGAGGAGCCTCCAAATCACCCCAATATCTCCAATAAAATGAGACAGTCACCTCCACACAAAATAACTAAAAAAATGTTAATTCCATTGTGATTAAAGAAATCGAAATGGTACAACGAATAAATTAGAGTATCCTTCAAAGAACTGAATTCATCCCTAAGTGAAGAACATGAAAAATTCTGGCATGGTAAATGGAAACAGAGGACACAATGAAGATCCACCATCAATTCAAGTTCTGGTAAAAGAGGTTGTAGAGCAAATTCAGCAGAATTTTGAAGAGTAATCTCCAACTCTGCATAGTATTTTGCACAGGAGTTCTGAAAGAATTCAAGCATGAAACAGCTGAATTACTCACTGCAATTTAACTCAAAACTGTCTCAATAACAGACAAAGATATTTCAGTGCCAGGGGCAAATATGACACCAATTTTCCACAAAGACAACTGTGGCAGAGAGATGAAAAATTACAGCAAATAAGCCTGGCTTCCTTATCCCTCAAACTGGCAGAATTTGTATTAAACCTCCCATGTATTAGCAGACACCTGAATAAATAAGATATCTTTAATGAGTCAACACAGCTTTTGTTAAGAAAAGGCAGACTTTGAAAATAAATAGATAAAAAATTGTCTGATATCTCACATTCCAAAAGACCTTGTCCAGAAATGTCTCTAATACTCAGAAATATTGATAACTGTCAGCAGTTATTGAAAAATATGCCTTGGGGGAAAGTAGGTCTTTTGGGTAGAGAAAAACTGTTAATGTTTTATGAAAAATAACATCTGAAAATTAAAAGACAACCTGTCAATATATCATATACAGAAGTAGTTGCATTCTTAGCACAATAGAATTTTCGGGCAGTAAACAGCAAAAATAATTTGAGTGCATTGTCCCAAAACACTCAAGAATGGCAACATATGAAAAATGAACAAGATTGACTAGCTGGTCATTTTCTTGAGCACAGAGTAATTGCATTTTACAAGTTTAATGTTGGTTCACCTGTGCTCTCCAGAAAAACAAGAGATCTCTCATTTATATGTGCATATATAAATATATATGTATTTAATATGCATGCATGGAGTCAGTGTTGCATATAATCACAGGAGGTGAATTAGATTTAACAATTTCTATATAAATTTCAGCCTCACACTGATTTCTTCATAAATCACAGCTTCAGCCTCAGTCAGCTAAAGAGTGCTTTTGAAAAAATCCAAGATGCTCAAAAAACAATACTTAAAGGAAATTGAAAATATCTTTCAGCCATTTAAGGACAAAAGAGAAAATTGAAAACTGGTTTATGGTGAAGTCTCAGAACTTAAACAACTTGAACAGGGATTATTTTAGGAAAGCAGCTTCTGACAGCTGGGTTCAGATCCTTCATTCTTCACTCACCATGTGCCTGGAGCCAGTTTTAGCTCCTTTTCTTGGTCCTGTGGGTTTTGGCAGCTCCATTTTCCAGGAAAACCATCTGAGATCAGCCCTGGATCCTGCTCTCCACGCCTCAGGCTCTTTCCAGCAGCATTTAAAAGAAACACACGCCCACATTGAGGTGCTTTGGATTCACCCTGGGTGTAGCCAGACTTCTGTGTTTAAACTCATCTGCTCTTCAGGAACTGATATTTACTGGCAGGTTCAGGGGGATCTCAGTGGCCTTGTAACTGGGGCCAACTGGGAAACAAGAAACAATCACAAAAAACCCACAAATTAAACTAGGAATTGTGTAAAACACAGCAAAACCAAACAGTCATTAAAATATGGAGGACAGGATTCACCTGTTCTTTTGAGATGCCATTTGTTTCCATCCTAGTGATGAACCTGGAAATACACTTGGACTTTCTGCAAATGAAAAAAAAAATGATGTGTCTATACATTACATACACACAGTCCTCTCCCTCCCCATTTCAGGAATGACATTTTCCTTTCCCCCCAAGGTCTCATCCTATGCCAATAATGCATTCTGGCTATAAAGGACTGAATTAGAGGCAACAGGAATTGTAACATAGAAATGATAGATCATTTTTCCTAACAATAAAAGGAATTGAATATTTCATTAACATTATTTTCTTTCTGATTTTAAAGCTTTGGAAACTGTTACAACATGTTTATGTTTGCATTTAAATCTATTTCAAATAAATATATGGTTGTATATAAAAGGCAATTTAAATACATATAATGATAAAATTAAGTTCCATTACTGCAATATTCTTTATTTTCCACAATAACAATTCACTAAGATTGTTATCCCTTTCATCTTAATTGGGTAATGTATTTTCCTCAATGCAACTGTTTGGAAAACAAACACTGGGTTTCTTTGAGGCAATTTGCAGACATTGTTAATCTCTGTAGCACTTATGATGCATATTTCCCTCCACCACTTCCATGGTATTTTATTATTGAACCACAAACCCCTCATTTTACATGTGGAATCAACCACCACGGTTGTGTTTGTTTCAGCAATATTTGCTCTTTTTTTTCCTTGTAACTTGTAAACAACCAGACAGGGAGGAAAGAGAGGGCAGACTGAAGTGTGGCAGCTCTTGAGAACATCCCAAATCTGCTCCTTCCTGATGGCTGCTGGGGGCTGAGGAGCTCAGCAGGGTTTCTGGTGGAACTGGGGGATGAACACCCCAAAAACAAGCAATTATTTGTATGTGATCTGCTTCATGCAGCCACATGGATTCAGGGGCAGCTTAGAGAACCAGGTTAGAAATAAGGATTGCAAAAGTCTCTTCTCTCTGTGGCCTCGTGCTGCTCCTTTACTGATAATTTTATGCACATTGCTCTTGCAACAGCTTGTTTGGACTTTTCCTTTGTGCTGGGTTTGCTTTTTTCACTCTGCCCTCCAATTGCAGAGGTGCTTCCACACCAGTGAAGCTTCAGAGGGAGGAAGCAAACCCAAAGTGAGGGTGAGGATGGTGCACCACTGTCACCCCTGGGTGTCTCTGGCCCCTCCTCACCTGACCCTGATCCTTTTCCAGGGGCTGTGGTTTCTCCAGGGATCATCCCAGTGCTCCCAGCAGCTCCCATGCCAAGGCAGGCCAGGCTTTAGCACGTCTGTGGAGCCACTTAAAGTTAAAAAAGAACTTAAAAGTTGAAGAACAGGACCTTTCTGTTGCTATCCAAGTCCTTTGCTAAACTGCCTTCTGAATTTTTGGGCCTTTTTATAAAGAAAGGTTGTGGCAGCATCTTTCCACAGTTGGAGGCCCTTTACTAAAGAGCAGATGAACTATAGTTTAGTTCTTTTATTTCCCAAATTTTGATCAGGTATCACCTATATTATCTCTTGAAGCTCCTGTTTGGCTGCAGAGATGGTGTCTTTTCCACCTGAAGGATTTTGGTTTTTTGTTTCATTTTTGTTATGAAAATTAGGACTTGGATGTAGAGAAATCTATTTTAAACCATCCAAACAGAGAGTTAAGAGAGAGCCACACAAGGTATTCAATAGCCTTATGCCTAGGAAAGCTCTTCAAAAACCTAAGTTTAGTGTATTTTCATAGAACATTTAAGATATCTCTGATATTTCAGTGGCAGAAACAAATTTCATTCATCTATTTCTAAGCAATACTTTTAATTTTTACAAAAATTATTCCTATGTAATTAGGATTAAGATCAAGTCTAAATCAAAAGAATACAGAATGCTTTGTATGAATGGCATAAGCCTGGAGTAAAAGTTGGATATGAATAGATGATTTCTACTGCTTTGGTTCAGTGACCTGGGTTCAAAGTCAAAGTCAGCCAAGGATAAAATCAAAGTAGGTTTTTCAGTCTGAATAACAGAAATGTTATGTGGAAAGATTTATATTCTGAATGCTATCTAAGCAATTAATCCAAAGGGAATTATTTATAATTGCTAATTAGTTAGACAACTACAAACGATATAGAATGGAATTATATATCAGTTCTCTTCTAAAATCTCGTGGGCTAATGTAATTGTGTTCCATTAGTATAAATCCCTTTACAATAGAGATTAAAATAAATGGGACTGAAACTTCCTTGGCTTCTGTTTCCAGCCCTGCTGTAATGGATGGTTTGAGCCCAAATCCTGTAATGGGATGAAGCTGCCCAGCTGAGGGGCTGGCAGAGGTCACAGGCTGCCATCAGAGTCTGTGCACTTTTCAGCAGTGCTTATTTGCTTCTATTTCTTCTAACATTTACTTCCACTATTTATTTGTTACTTACAAAAAGTGGAAGCAATCTTCTGCTCTGTTTGGTCTCTCCCATTCCATCTTACACAGCCCTAAACACGATAAATAACTTTCACTTTTCTGCAGATGTAAAAGTGTCATTTCTATTCTTGAATTTGCTCAAGGTGAAACTTTTTACCACCATCACTACAAACATATACATCAACTCTTTGAAGTCATTTTGCTTTTTGCTTCACTGGGACATCAAAAAGTTGTCAGGAAAGAAAATGGGCAGATTTTAGGGTTTTGTGGGGAAGTTCACTGCTGTTAAATTCCTTCTCTCCTTTCTCAAAGGACACTTCCAGGATGGATAATTTACACATGAGAATGGTTACACTGAAAACTGGATCCAAACACGTTTCACTGTCCACAGAAGCACAGCAATGATGTTGGAAGGATTTCCTGTTGTTTTCCATACCTGCACATCCCAGGGGCTGGAGGGGTGCTACGGCTGTGCCCTTCCCAGGAGCTTCCCGAGGGACAGGATTCATCCCACAGTAACTGCAGCAAGACAATGGAATATTTGGGGAATGTTTTCACAGAGATTTCAATCAACAGCAACAGAAATCAAAACACTTTCTTTGCAGCTCATGGAAAATTTGTTGAACTAGAAATAATTTATCCTGGTAAGCTGAAGTCTCCTCCTGAGACAAGGTTTTGGAATTCTGCACAGTTCAAAGGACTTGGGCTTTGTAAAATGAAATGACCCTATTCATCTACATTGTGAGAATTTATAGTCAGTTTATGCAGAATAACTTTACCATTTCAAGAGCAGCAAGAACTTGATTTACATGCTGCTACTCATAACAAAAGAGGCTAACATTTTCTATCTCAAACAAGTGCAGCATTTCCTTAGGGGATGGGACACTCAGCAGTGGTGCAAACAGAGTTTGTGCCAGAAAAGGCTGAGAGTATAAACTGCCCCAATCTGCAGAAGTTGCAGATGCTCCTAGGAAGGTTGGGGAAATGGCAAAGAAAGTGAGATCTGGAACTCTCAGGTGTGGCTCAGAGGGACAAATTAATTTACAATCTAAACAAATTGATGGTCTGGAACTGGCCTCTGTGTTCTCTTCAGGATTTTCCAAAATGTTGAGGAAAGGCAGTAGAATCAGGTATTTTTAATCTATTAGAAAATTCCATGTGCATTCAAAAATTGATCACTTGCATTGAACTGTAGGTTTGTACTGCCTGCTGTGCTGGAAAAATAGATAGATACTCTGCAAATGCCATGAAGAAGACACAACCCTGCTCCTAAAAAACAGACATAGAAATTTCCTTTTGGGAAACTGGCTGAGAAGTGCACCAGAAATACAAACTAAGCTAAAGTACTGCTGTATTAATTAGTAATTTAATATGCAGAGTAATTCTGAGAGAGAGACAACTAAGGAAGTCAAATAAAAGAGCCCAATAACCACTATTAGGAGCTCATTGATTTGTTTGTCCAATTAATTTTAGACCTAACAAATTACTGTCTGCCACGTGACTGATCTCTGACAAACTCAAAATACTGAGTGGATGAAAATATTTGCACAGATTGGATAGCAACAAAGCAGAACGTGAAGCTATGGGGGCTTAAATCTGTTTAATTGGAATTTCAACGAAATTAAATTGAATAATAAGGTCAAAGTAAACTGGTTTTGATTATTGATATAAATTTCATGTAGCTACAGGAAGATATTGAAGCAATTTATTTCAATCTAAAGTTTTGATTCAGTTAGATATGTAATTAAATTTATTTTGTAGAAGCTTTACAAATGCTTAAATCTTCAGTGAAATATTACCCTGTAACAGAAGGTTTAAACAAAACAAGTCACATAGTTATCTCTTGGATTTACCTTTCCTCCTTTGGGAATCCTATTCTACTGTTTTACTATTTATGTACATCAAAGATATTTCCAAAAACTAGAAAATTGGAGCCCATTTCCCATCCATCCTTAGGTGGGAATTAAAATAATGTCAAAGATAAAATAATGTCCATCCCTTTTTAGCTGGAGAACTACAGACAGCCCTGAGGTCAGTGGTGCTGCTGAACCTGTGCTGTATGAGAGGGATTTTCCCAAATTTCAACCTAAACCCCCTCTGTGACCTATATATTATGTTACATTTTTATGTTACAGCCTTTTGTGCTTAGACAAAGTGTATTTGGTGATACACAGATGATCTGTTCCACAGGGGAAAAGGGATTATCCTGATAACAAACCTGTTGTAGGGTTTTTTTGTATTGTATTTGTATTGAGGTAAGTCACCAAAAATAAATGGGAAGGTTTTATTCCCATCGAGGCAAATCAAGATGAGGTTGAGATTAATTAAGCAGGAAAGTACAGCACACGACACCTAGTCTAATAAAGACATTTGCATATTTAAAGGAAGTGAAACAATATCTGTTTTAATTAAGTAGGCTGCTCCTTCAGGTTAATGCATTCAGGGGAAAAATTAAATCTGTCTCGAATCCCTGGAAGAAATGGAGAGTGGCTGTAGGAAATTGGCCCCCTGAAATGTGATTAATGGACTTGCAGGATGAGGACTGACTCCAGCTGAGGCACGAGGGCTGCAGCAGCCAGGTGCTGGCACCTGGAGCAGGGGCTGCAGTCCCAGGCACAGGGCTCTCTGTGACCCCACAGATCAGCTCTCTCTGCAGATGTTTTCCTCCAGCTGTCCAGAGGTGTTGGCATCAAAAGATTTGACATCTAATTTGCTCCAGCAGGGTCTGACATTGCCTGCACTTTCTGTGTTGGGTCAGAGGGAAATGCTGGTGCAGCACCCAAAGGGAGAGGGTTAACCCTGCTGCTCTCATCCTGCTGGACAGAGCTTTTCTGCCCCTCAGTGCCAGGGATCAGCAGAACCAATTAAAATGACACTGCATTGCCAAAGCTGCTGATTAAAGGGGTCAGGTCCTGACGTGCTCTCTTGTTAAGTGATTTATATCCTTTGAATTACTCGTGTGAGTCCAAGAGCAGGGAGAAGAAACCTCTTGAAGTGATCAAAATTCCATTGTGCAAGGAATGGAGTGCAAGGAGTGCTGCAAGGTGAGGAGCCAAAGACTCTTTGTGCTCTAGCAGAAAATAGTGCCAAGCAAGAGCAGAAAGCTGCTTTCTACTCCCATCTCTGGGCCCCACGACACCTTCAGGAAGGGAGCCAGGCAGAAGAAAAGAGAATTTTTAAGCTGAGATTTCCAGAGAAAAATAGTGAAGGTAAAGGAATGCCCCGGTAAGATCAAAGGAGAATGAAATACCTGCTATGGACACAAATTTATGCATTTCCCGTGTTTTCAAAGAGCAATTTGATGTGATGTCACTTCAAGTCTAGCACATTATGCAAATATTTTCTGCAGAAATCTGGCATTTCCATGGCATGTCTTGTGTATAATCTGACCAAGGAATACAGCTGGAGTTTCTCTCACCCAAAACCACTGCAAACATCCCTGCCAGGCACAGGGATTTTTCTAATGAAGAGAGCTCTGGATGTTAAAGCTTTTTAAACAGAATTTATAAATATCAACAACTCTGCAAACTTCCAGTTGAGCCTTCAAAGAATCATAAAGAAAAGTGCATAAAAGGCCTAACTCATTATTATCTGGTAACTTATTAATCACTGGTAACTCATTAATACCTAGTAACTCATTAATATCTAGTAACTTATTAGTATCTAGGGAAAGTTACCATAAGAAATAAATATAAGAGCTGGAGAAATCCATATTAAATTCAAGGTTATTAAGTGAGTCATGCTTGATAAAAGCACATCTTCCTATTTTTTATTGCCTAGCACTGCTCAGGATGCATCTAGCAATTAAAAACATAATTGTTGCACAATAAAAATTGCCAAAGCTATTAACCAGCCATATAAATGAAAACTTTGACTCCTAGCATTTTCCATCAGAGTAATACAGAGTACAGTCAACATGCTTCACATTTCCAGGAATTCACCACCGTTACATCTTTTGTTTTTTGTAAGTCAATCCATTCAGTTAAAAAAAAAAATATAAAAATCCTTAAATCCACCCTACCAAATTCTGCTAGATATTTTTGATTTTTACATAATGAGAAAAATATAAGGGAAAAAATCCTTCATTAATTAAATCTATGCTATTATAATTAGCTGAAGGATATTTTGATGTTTAAAAAAATGTTAGGGAGAGGATGTCCAAAGGTTAAAGCATCAGAGTGATGAAGTGCACTTTAAGTTGGGGCATAAATATGGCCCCAGTAATAGCTGGAATTAGCAAGACAAGGTTAAAATTTAATTTTTCTAATAGTGAGATGTTAAAAGTTACATCCTGCAGTATCAGGCATAAATGGCTTGTGTTGCTTTGACTTTCCTGGGCAGAGCTGAGGTCACTGGGCCCAGCTCCAGGGATGTACTTAAGCACACGTTTAAGTGCACAATAATTATGCACATGCTTAAAATTTGTCCTGCCTCGTTTGCTCAAGTTCTTGCAGCTCCAAAGCCAGTGGTAAAAATCAAGAAATAAGCTGATTTCTCAATGGATACTGGTCACAGAACCTGCTGGGACACAAGCATGTAAAAGATTTGCTGTTTGAAACATTTTCTCTTTCCTTAACCTTGGTGCAATCCAAGTCAAATCATTCTGGTTTTGGGGTATACTATGCAATAAAAAGAATTATCTCCTCAACCAAATATCCTCTCATGACTGTTGTTTTTTAAAACACTCAGGAAAACGTTGCTAAAATCAGAATTTACATAAACTGCCAGCTAGAGAACATGAGGAGAGTTCTCATTTAATTTTAATTTCCAAATGGCTTTTGAGGCAGAATTGTAGAACCTGGAATATTTGCATATTTAAAAATGGACTATGGAAAAGATATTAATATATATATATTAATTCTGGATTTCATATTTATTCTGTTTCTGTCCACCAGGGTCATATATAATTACTGATAAAAAAAGTCACAGGTACCTTCCAATTTGCAATATCAAAGTTTACTCTCTATATTATTTTTATATCTAATCTTTTGCCTCTATCATCTTTCCCAAGGTATCTAAAAACACTTTACACGATACTGTAGCAAAAATTGCCTGATTTATTTACAAATTATTATAATTTAGTTATTCAGAAGCAGTACATTTTTATCCTGCTTATCTGATAGATATTCTGATGTAGTAGTTTAATAGACAAATGTAATTTTACAAAACACTATTAGATTGCATGCTTGTTTTAAAGATTAAAGTGGGTGACAGATTGATTGCTCCTAAATTGTTCATTCAGGGTAACTACACACATTTTAAACCACATTTATTTCATCTTCTTTGTACATAAATCCAATGAAACATTAATTTTTCTATTTAAAAACCCCATGTTGGAGGACAGGAATTATTGTCCATGCTCATGAAATTAGATTAGATTACTTTGGTTTTGATAACTTATATTAGAACAATCAGGTCTTAATTTTGTTATTAAGATCTAAACTGTGGATGTACCTTATTTCAAGGGTGATGATATATAAAGATTACTTTTAGGGTAATTCTTTTTCCTAAAGCATTATTCCTAAAATAAGCTATAAAACAAATTACTCCTATACTGAATAAAATTTATTTAAGTTAACGATTTTTACACTTTATGAGCATAAAGTGAGAACAGAAGAAACATTAAAAACCATTATAGATTTGTAAGCATCTTATTAGGAAAAAAAAATGATCAACTTACTCTCCAGTGTGGCTGGCCAATTAGAGTGATTTGTTTGTAATAGAAGGATAATTTTGTTTTGGTTTAGTGCTGTCATTTATTCCAAGTTGGATTTGACAAAGGGTTTGAACCCAACAGTTAATTTGTAATTTGCCTCTGTATTTGGTTTTGCTGCAGCCAAGGTTTCTGTGTGATGAATACAAACACAGGGGGGCAAAATGCACCTTTAGAGAAGGTGGGTAAAATTTGAGGGAAGGTTTTACACACAAAGGGGAAGATGTGAGCTCTGAATAAATAATTTCAAACCCACCAAACTTTTTTTTTTTTTTAAGTGCAGTGACAATTCTTGGGGGTAAGAGGAAAGCAAGAAAAGCAGACTGTTAGAGTTCATCATGACTTCAGTGTTTTACAGTAACACACAATAGTCTCCTGAGTAAACACAAAATAGATTGTTTGGATTAAGTTTTCCCCATGTGGGATAATTTTTAGTCACTGTCAATTTGAATGGATGAATAAAATGCAGTGCAAGTGTGATTTTTCCAGGAATGACAACTCATTGTTTTCTAATATTGTCATGGATGAGAGAAGGAAAATACTCCTAGCAAATTGTCAGGTAATTCAGATGTGGCAGTAACATAATTGCATAACAAAAATAAAAGTTATTTTGATCCTGACCAAGAATAATAAATGAATAAAGAACCATTGTAAACAAACTTCAGTGATGCAGACTCTGGGAAGCTTTGTTAGTTTTAAGGTCAGTGTCTTACCTTTTTTTTTAATCTCTTCCTTCAGAAAGTATCCACGGAGATGAGGAAGTTACTCCTCTTCCTTTGTCCTTGCAAGTCCTCTGTAATCTTTGTTTTGAGACAGAAGATCAGGCTCATTGCACCTGGTAACGACCCTTCTGCTCTGATCAGATCTGTCAACTCACACTGGCCAATTATTTTGAAGTGTGCAATGCTGTGAGTTGATGTTTCTCAAGAAATATGAAGTAAAAAGAAGAAATATTCCTCCTTTAACCTTTATATGGCATAAACTGACAATACTGTACTCTTGTGTCCTTTTCTTACCCATGTTTTCAACAGAAAATTTAATACTTCTCCATATAATGGTGGTGGTCCAAAATGTGCAAGGATTATTGGATGAGTATGTCCTGAATATTTTTTAAAGGTGTTTTTGTCACCCAGTTGAGATTTGGGTGGCAGTGACATCTCTGGAATCCATGTGAGGTGGGACAGCTCAGCCCACAGGGCTGTGCATGAACTGAGCATAGGGGCAGCTCAAACTTCAGTGAAACCACAACTGCTTCTTCTTTTTTTTCCTCCTGAGCTTAGTTTATACTTCCAAAATATCACGAAAAGATTTTTGCATGCCATTTTCTCTTTGACTTAATAAGTTTTCAACAAACAGATCAGAAAGCTTCCTCTATTCCTCTCTAATTCCCAGCACAGAGAGCAGCCAGCAGTGCCTCTTTCACTGTGAATGCATCCCAGGGTGTTACCTTGGTTATTCCCATGCATTTCCTGAATCTTTAATGCTGTTGGACATCATTCTACAAATCCTGCTCCAAACCCCCCTGGAGTGCTGGTGGCTTTGTGCTGAGCTGATGGAAGAGCACTCAGCACCCTTGGAAAAGCACAGTGCTCCCCTTTTCCTCTCCTGCCCTGCTCTGGTTCTGTATCAGAACAACTCTCACACTTTCTGGTGCTGCTGCTGCTGAGCCTCTTTTATCTTTTCAGTGCTCATCTCTGGGTGAGTAATTTGCCTCTGCCATGAGGAGCAGGGAAGGAAAATGACATTTTGCAAATGTAGAGTTAAACACCTACTTGAAAACCAACCCAGTGCAGCTGTGGATCTCCATAACCTTAAATTATTCCAGCCTTAACATAGGAAGTTAAGATTTTGACACAACAATGCAATTAACACTTCTTTATACAAGAAAGTGTCTTTTGTGACAAAAATTACAATTTTTAAAGACTACAGGAAAAAGAATTAATGTCTGATCTTGAAAAACTTGCAAGACATAGGTGATAAGCACATACAACAGCAGCTAAAATGTCTTGTTTCGTTGTTTTGCTTTTTTTTTAAGAAATAAATGGAATTTTCAAATTCATTCAAATCTTTAAGAGTAGAGTAATTTTTATTAGCTATTTCTGTTTTTAAGGGGAGCTGAGTGCCTTCTTTGCTTTGAGAATCTAGCAAGTATATTCTCAGTTGCTGAAGGAATGAGGACATGCTTGTTAAAACCTGTTCAGCTAATTTGACATGTATTTGCTGGAAGAAAATATATTACCTTACAAGTTGTCTGCTTCTATATGATGCCAAAATACATTTGCAATATTTTTCTCTAGTGAACTGAGCTATTAATTTACACAACAGAATTGCAAATCTGAGAAGATTTTCCAGGAACTAAAGTGACTGATGTTAACACTTTTCATAATTTACAGAAACAAGAAAAAAAGACATTTGCTGGCATGCGACTAATCTAGTTATAGGATTACAAAGATAAACCTCATCTACATCAGTGTACCACAAACAATCTTGCTTTTAAATTGTTTTCTTACAGCCTGCAAGGATTACAGGAGCACATCAATAAACTGATCTGTGAGTACTCCCAGTCCCAGCATCCCTGTTCTACCCAGGGCAGACAAAATGAACTGGGTTCCACTGAGACCTGAGGTGCCAACTGTGGGCAGGAGGTGCCCCACACCCTCAGCACCACATTCCAATCTCAACTAAAGCCTGCACCTGCTAAAAGATGCCTTTTCTACATATCTAGAACAGAAAGCCAAAATATTTGGATTTTAATGGCCTTAATGAGATCCTGCCTCCTTTTGTGTCCATTCTGACTGCATTTTCACCATTAGATGTTTATGGAGTAGCAGTAATAACTGGATCCTGAGCCTGACCCAGATGAGAAGAGAAACATTAAAAAAAAATTGCTATTTATTTTTGTCTGGGCTTTCCTGAGGCTCTGGCTGCCAGCTTGCAGGAGGCAGGCTGGAGCAGGTCAGCACATGCCCCAAGCCCAGTCTGTCACTGAATCCGTGGAACTGGAGGCTAACTTGGCTTTCTGTAGTTTATAGCACTGCAGTGAACCACAACTCCCTCCCCCCAAAATGGGTCACGCATGAGAATGCTCTTGTTTAATTACTCAAGGGAAATATTGAAACTTTTAATTCATTTTAATTTCCTTTCTTGTCAATATCTCTCCTTTCTTTACTATCCTTTTAGTGTGTGCTTGCAAATCTTCCTTTCAGGTAAACCACTGCAAACACTCTTATTTCTCCCCTAATATATAGATATATATACATATATATATGTATATTTAATTTCTTTTTCCTCATTGCCCTTGAACTTGAGTCTGCTCCTTAAACAAACAATCCTTATCATAGAAAGCAACCAGTCTGTAAAAGCCTCCCCTTGCTCAGATGGAAAGTTAAAATTTGGAGATGAAAGAAAAATCTTCTTGTGATCATATCCTTCCCTCCAGAGTTATCTGGCTAACTGAGAAAAGAAACAATTAAAGTTTTCTTATTTGCTTGTGCTAAATTTTGACTTTCTCTCTAACCCTTCAGCTGTGTGTCACTATACTAATGAGGCATTGTGGACAGTGCATTCCTTTGTTTATTTGTTCCAATCATGATTACAAGAATGGGCAGTGCCCCGAGAAAAACACACTCTGCACTTATCCAGGACAGAAATTTCTGGCTGCACACACAGAAATGGGACCACACATCAACTGCTGCTGAGCAGAGATCTGATCTTATCCCTGGTCCAACTTCTTTGTCAAGTGATAAAAATGGCATCAGATCTGTAAAAAATGTATTTTAATTGGCATTTCTGTCTGGAAATGACATTTTGAAAATGAATGCCAGGTGAGTCTTCAAAATTTTTTCTAGCAGCTGTCACAGTAGTTCTAGCTTTATTTCCTGGTTTATTTTCTTTACATGTTCAAATGAGAGGGCCAGCTTTGGTAAATATTGTAAATTTTGTCATGAAACATGAACCCTGACACGCTGCCTCTGCTCCTCACTCATTGCTGGGATGTGATTTTTTCCTTGTTGTAAGACAGGTAAGCTCAGTATATTTAAAAGTTGTGTAATTATAACTGTGTGAGGTTGTTGAAAGCCAATGCCAGGTGTGCAGAAGTGCTTTAAATTTGCAATACTCTGCTCCAAATGCTCCTACATCCACTGAGTGTGTGCTGGCCATCAAAAGAGAAGCAGAGTTTGTCCAGGCAGCTGGCAAAGAAATATTACAAGATTAACAGAAACACTATTCACCTTTTCCAGTGCTAAAGGAGAAGCCAGGCCAGGAGGAAAGAATTACCTTCCATTTCAGTTACAAATATTTACGTCTCATTTTTGAGCCCTGTTCCAGCCCCCATAATAAGCACAAAGCCTCACCCAGAGTGTGACACAGTCACAGACACAATGATATCTATGTGCAACAGCAGCTTTGGCCCCAGTTCCACACAAACCATGATTTAGTTAAGCAAATGAGAATCCATGTAGGTGAACTCTGCTATTATATGCCACCAAAACAACGGAGGAAAATTCAATTTCTGTCATTTTTAGACCATTATTATAGCATCAGATATCTGCCTTTGGCTTTATTGGATAACAGAAATAAAGATAGTGTGCCTTACAATTATTCATGGGAGTGGATAGAACTGTCTTTATGCAAATTATGACACATCCTGCTGAAAGCATGCACTGTGTGAAATGTGAACATGCAATTCTTTCATGTAGTTTTTTAGGCAGCATTTAAGCTGTAAAGTCTGAATTACACGTGAAGGGAATAGTTAAATTATATCCATTTATGGAAATGTGGTAACTGGACCAGGAAAAAGACATTTAAAATTGATGCAGCCACACCAAAGCATTTTGTTGAGCACAGAATAAAGTCTTTCACTTAATCTGGCCTTTATTAAACCATATCAAACCTTTTGTTTTAATGGAGCTCAATTTTAAGATTAAAACTATCTTTAAGTGATTTCACATGTATGTCTATGAAAGATGAAAGTGGGTCCTAAGATTCCTTCAAGAATCTTTTTCTTTCTCCCAAATTATTTGGATGAAAATATAAGTAGCTCCTCTGGCCTATCATTAAACATATGAACAGATAGTTTATGCTTCAATACAATTCTATATATGAAAATAAGAATTATTTAAATTTTTGTATGTATTAAAGTACAGCATTTAAAGGAACTTATCTTAAAATTCAAAGATTTTGAATACTTTAAAGTGAGTATGCCAAGAGAAAATCCCCAGGCTGAGAATCATGGTATTGGAACTCACACAGGATATAGGGAACAATTACCAGGTAGAGAATCCACCAAAAATAAATCTCTCAAATGAACAATTATCCTTAATAAGACTTGCCAAGATTGCAAAAATATTTGTATTATTAAAAAAAGAGATGCACTTTTCCATTACATTTTCCTTATAAATGTGGTATATCCTAGACTCACAAATGCATCATCCAAGCCTTTTCAGGGATTAGCTTTGATGTCATTAATTCATAAAGACTTCAAAGGCAGCACCTATCAGGATAAAATTATTTTTTTCACCTTTGTGGTGCTGTGCATTTTGCTTTTCCTCCTCTAAATATCTAATCCACAGGCCCATTTAATTAATGGGCACATGTACAGCACAATAAAGAACAGATAGCTGCAAATAATCCTGATTTCTCATGTTATTCATATTGATGCATATCAGGAATAAAATTCCTCTCTGGGATTATTTACCTCTAGCAAAACTAAAATTCTTCTTTCTTAAATGAGTGTGATTAATTTCTGACCTTTATAGATCTCATTCAGTTATGATTATGCAGAAAATGTCTTTTGAGTCACATTCTAGTGATTAACTGGGTATTTTTGGACTTTGCTTTATCATATTAATAACTGTACATGTGTACATAATTTTAATTAGAAAAATAATAATTTTACATAAATTCTTTTAAATGTCCTGCTCCTATATCCTCCTGAGATTATTCTATGAGAATTACAGAGAAAATGATGCAGAATTGGTATAAGTGTGGTTGTAGGTCAAAACTAGAATGTTTATGCCACTAAAAAAAAAAAAAAACAACCAAACCTTCTCAGGTATCAGTGGAGAGACTTTAATCTCAGTTTAATGTGTAGCTGAATGGGCCAAATCCTAAATCCACCATCCCTGTTCCAGTGCTGACCTGAAGCCAAAAGAGAAGCACAGATTCACAAGAACATTAAAGAGTCTCAGGATGATCAATCCAACCTTCAACCAAAAATCCCCACGTCCATCAAACCAGATCATGGAATGCCACAGCTCCTCCTCCTTTTAACCCTTCTGAAGATGGGGACTCCACCCCTTCCTGGGCAGCAGGAAAGAAACCTTTTCCAAGGTTTGACCACTCTTCCAGTGAAGAAATTTTTCATTTTTCCTGTTGTCCAACCTGAGGCTGTTTCCCCCACCCCATCCCCTGTTGCCTGGGAAGAGACTCTGACCCTCACCAGACTCCTGTCAAGGAGCTGCCCAGAGCAACCAGGCCTTTTCTTCTCCAGATTAAACACTCCTAAGACCAACACTCCAAGAATTTGATTCATTCCAGCCCCTCTTGTGTCTTAATGTGTCCTAGAAGTGAAGTTGTTGGAGGTGCTGCTTTGCTGAGCCCCAGCTGTGGGGCTCACAGAGAGAATTTGGGGTCTCAGGGTATCCCACCTGCCTAACGCCACAGTCTGTGTCAGACACCCAGCAAACCTGGCTTGTCAAGCTCCAGCCCAGTGAAGCTGAGCTTTGGGGGGTGTGATTAATACCACTGGCAATCCAGAGCCTGTTTTGAGGGTCTGTCTGACACGGCAGTGACACGCTGAGCTCTGCTTTAATCAGCCCTGTGACAGCAGGACATGTCTCTGCTAAAGAACACGCAACACCAAACACTTCAAAGCACTTCTCCTTCCTTTCTCATACCCACTCCCCCTCTCTGATAGCTAATCCAACTTAAAATACACGGCTTGCAAATACCAACCTGATTTGTGACCTACCCAGATTAAAGAAGAGCCTTTGTTCTTCTCGCAGAATGTCTCACACACCAAAGGATAATTATGAGAGGTACAACCCCTAAAATCATCTCTGTGACAGAACAGCCAACCTGCAATGGAAAGATCCCAATAGAAATGTGAATAGTCAATGTAGAGAACACTGTCAAAACCCTCCTCTCAGATTTATTTCAATTGCCTTGTTGATGAAAGTATAACTTTGATAACCAAAAATATTTCCATGCTATGATATCCCAGTAAACAAAACCATCTTGAAGAGACAGACAGATCTTTAGGGCAATGTTTCTAGACTCCCTTACAGTTTAATATATGAAGCAAGTCTATATAAATATAGGGAAATAATGATATGTCTTTGAAATGTAACAAATTCAATCAAAGACTCTAAAGTTATCAAATCTTGAGCTGAAGAGGCCACAAGAAGGAATGGAGGGAAGGAGGAGAAGTTCAAACTGCAGAATGGTGTAGGAACACTCAGCCATACTCATCCTGTCATGTTTTTGTAATCACAGCCATCCTTTCTCACCCAGGGTCTCATTTACCACCCATGTTCATTTTTAAAGCTGAATGTTGAATAGGATAAAACAGAACAAGAAGAGACCCAAACAAATATCTTGATGTCACACACTGCAAACACAACAACGTGGAATTACAGCTTCTTTGAAATCCCATGGGCCTGGATCTCACACAGAGTTTGTAAAACAAATACAGCAGCAGGCTGTGAGAATCTGCTGCACAGATCCAATCTGAGAGAAACTCGGTTCAGTCAGGAGACTTGGCTGAAAAGCTCAAGACCTGCCCAAGTCAATTAGAGCTGCTCAGTGCCCTCCACCCCAAGCTGGCCCAGCCTGTGGTTTCTGCAAAGCTGAGGCTGCACTTTGATCACGTCTGCCCAGAGCCAGAGTCCCCAGGAATCTGAGTCCCCTCTTGGAGCTGAGAGAATTGTTCATTAAATCCCCAGCACTTCCCATACACCTTCAGCTCCTTGAACATGGAGAGCTGTTAACTGGCTTAAGCATTCCTAAAAGTGCATGTAGAGTAAGTTGAATTAAGCTATGTGTGTCACTAATTAAAATCATTGAGACTTGAGTGGGCCTTGAGGGCAAAAATCTGTTCCCTTTAAAAGGAACACGCATAAATACTCTGGGAACATTTAAGTATAATTATTATAGCCTTCAGGACCCTGGCCTAAAAGTATCAGAGTGGCTGCATTCCTGATGGCAAAGTTTATTAGCACTGTTTATTTTTATTTTCATACAGTTATTACATGAATGCCTGGAAGTGACACTGGCACGGAAGATCTGTTAATAATACATCCTATATAAATACTTGGATTACTTTTGCTTATGTAATTTCTTTCAAGGCAATTTTTAAAGCTGAAAACATGATAGTTGAAGAAATTTTAGTCCCTTATTCAAAGAAGAAGCAAGAATTGCATTTTTATCATCAGTTAGGAACCAGCCCAAAGCCACCTGAAAAAAAAAGAGAAAACAACTTGGACCTCGATTTTTTCCATCATGATGCTTCTGGGAAACTGCTGATTACTCTGGCATAAACCTGGATCTAAGTCAAGGTCTAAGTCTAAGCCTGGATCAAGACACTTGACCTGCTCTGTGCCCTGCTCTCAGTAAAAAACAATATTTTCTGTGCTGCTGTCAGGCAGTTTGGTGGCACACTGGTGATGCTGCTGTAACTAATAGATATTAAAAACACACAGTTACCACACATTTATGGCTGTACACATAAATGTGTGTTTTAATGGCCTATTACTTTGTGTAGAGAACTATTTAACGACCCTGGGATAAGGATGCATGCATGGCTAGGTTGTTTTAAAAAGGCTTTATGTTCTTGGCAAGCCAGATCTCAAAAGCTGTTGAAGGAATTCAGATGATGTAGAAGAGGTTTCCAAAGAATCCAGCAAAAAATGAGGAGAGCAGGGGCTTCAGGGGGCAAGCACAGATTAATACCAGAAACCCCAGCTGAACAAACACAGAGCACTGATGATCAATCAGTGACCAATAATGAAAGCAGGGTAGAACCAGCTACAGAGCATAAGTGGAACAAGTACAGAGCTCTGAAATACATTCTGCAGCTCCTGGTGACTGAGAGAATGGACAGAACCACCTTTAACTATGCAAGGCTCCTGTTAAATTAACCATTAATGTGCCTTTCTGCAGAACAGGGTAAGAAAGACTGATTACTTTGATAGCCTGTAATAATGCAAAGTAAGTATTTATTATCACAGAAAGGAAATCAAAGTCTTGGCCTGTGTTATCATAATCCTCCATCCTAGAAGCTGGGAATTCACATACAAGAATATATTCATTTCCTTGTCATGTTTCCAAAACATACTTTACAAAAGTGTCAAACCATTAGGAGAAATGAAGAGAATTATTCTTCTGACCTTTTGAAAGTAGATTACAGAACTGTGATCAAATCTCATTAGAATTGTATATCCACAAAGGCACTTCAGCACATCCCAAAATCAGGGTAAAGCATTCTTAAACTATTTTGGTTTTGCTCTGCAAAGAGGTTTAACCATGACTAAGAGGAATTTTGTAGCTATCCTTTCATTAGCTTTGAGACTTGCCATTCATGTGCAGCAACTCTTAGGGATCAACATATATTTTTAAAGATGAGACAAGATGAAGTCTTTTATCTTTAAAGACTGGGTAAAGAGGCTAAAGACTGAGAAAAAGGCACAAAAGTGTCTCATTCAGAAATGAAGCTCCATTTTAAATTAATGAAATCATTAAAAATCACTAATGAGGGAGCTGATAATCACACAAGAGGTGGCGAAAGGAAAGGAAAGGAAAGGAAAGGAAAGGAAAGGAAAGGAAAGGAAAGGAAAGGAAAGGAAAGGAAAGGAAAGG
>JAOTQP010000099.1:3331231-3366558 GCA_026413545.1 Cichladusa arquata | reverse complement strand
AAAGGAAAGGAAAGGAAAGGAAAGGAAAGGAAAGGAAAGGAAAGGAAAGGAAAGGAAAGGAAAGGAAAGGAAAGGGTGTTAAATATCCATGTACACAGGGTACAATTTGAATTTCCAGCTTGTCTCTTTGTCCTTGCTGTGCATGCAGCCCAATTCCTCCAGCAGGGAAGATCTCCTGCACCCCAGGGCTCTGTCCCCTGACCCCCAGCTGGACCTGCCCTGCTCTGACAGAAGTGACTCTGACACCCTGCTCCTAATAAATTTTAGTTTTCCCTACAAACCTTTAAAAATAGTCTTTGTTTTACGTTTGTGGTATAAAATTGATGCCTGATATGAAATTTTCCTTAATGAATATTTGCTGGAGTTGGACATCTGCCTGTTTGCAGAAGATTTTTAAACCCCCAGCCAATCATTACTGCAGCTCCCCTGTCTTACAGGCAGCTCATATTTAATCTGGATGTTCTTTAAATGCAAAGCATGCTATATTTAGTGTTCAAACTGCAGCATTAGTAAACTGAGCCCTCATTTATGTGTGCATGTGGGTGAATTGGGTGTCTCACAAAGGATTCAAACAGATGCTTTAGCTTTAATGATATTTCTAATCATCTCACTTATGCCCCAAGGATATTTTCTTATGCTTTATTCTCCTGTCATGATTTCTACTCATTACAGTAAAGTGTTATTTTAAATCTACTTTTTATATTTGAACTTGCTTCAGCATCAGCTCCTTAACAACTTCATTTTTTTTTTTAACACACACTTTTCCTGTGCTGTCTAATTACAGGTGCTGTCCTCAAAGGCATAGGCAGCACAGATAAAAACAATCACACAATTCAGTGGTGACTTGTAATCTTTAGTGGTGACATCAGTGGTGATTATGATGCATTTTCCTAAGAGAGAAAGTCAGGAAAAAGTGAGCTGAAGTCCAAGGCCAGGACCCGGGACAGTGGAATTTGTCCCTGCCCATGGCAGAGGGTGGAACAGGATGGACTTTAAAGGTTCTCTCCAATTCAAACCTTCCTATGATTCTATGTTTCTGTACATATTTTAACTCCAAAGTTCCTTTTTCCCTTTTTTTCCCGTAGAAACTTCAGCCTTATAATCCTGTCTATTAAACCAGCTCATGCTTAAGGATCACATTTAAATTCAGATTTTACGAAACATAAATAAATGTATTAGTACCTTTATAGCAAGTATGGTATCAGTTGTTTTATTCCATGCAAGTCAGATTTCTGAAAGAAATAATTATCTTTTCTGTGTTTAATGATGTGCCATTTCTTGTGGGACAGTCAATGAAACCTTTCTTGGATTGTTTTCATAAAAGAAGAAAAAAAGAGGAAAATATTCTGATTCCTGGTGGAAAATTTCATCCAGGAAAAACAGCTGGGAATATCAGAATTCCCTCCCTGTGAAAGCTCATCTTACAATCATGAAGGCAATGACTTGGTGAGGAAACAAAAGGAGGGGAAAATAGGGGAGGGAGGGAGCTGTGAGTGTGGAAAGGAACCACGTGCAGGGGAAGAAATCTGCCTTGGTGTGAATATTGATTCCCAGAAAAACCAGATATTTATCTGTTAGGAAAAAGGAAATACAAAGCCATGGTAAAATTTAGTTTCTTGCATAGGAACACAGAAATAAAGCTGCACAAAACTGGCCTGCAAATTACAGGCCTTAAATTGGCCAGGCTCACACAGAAGTCAAACTGTAATTAAAATCTTGATCTATTATTTTCTGTGGACATTGATTCAGAGTAAGCAAAAAGCCAAGTTTTCTGATTAAAAACTTTAAATTTCTTTGAAAAAAATAATGATAAAAAACCTCTGGCAGAAGTAATTGGCAAAGTAAATTTGAGAAGCAAAATTTGTCATTTTCATTAGCTAAAAAAATTAATTAGCAGTAATTATTGATTATCCAAAAGTAATAAAAAACCCTGAAAAACCCAAATACTCCTACTAATTTGCAATCTGAAATTAATCACCCATAGCCATATGTCTTTGCTTTTGAAGAGCATCTGACAGATTGGAATTAAAGACTAAGGAATGTTTCCTAAATCATATTTTCAGTAATTGTATTTGAAAGGCACTTTTGTATCCCATCAATAAACACAGCAATGGTATGGGACAAAATTAGAACTGATTAATTAATCTGAAATAGAAAAATACTGGCTCTGAAGTTCTAGGAAATTATCTCAGTGTACATGTTGATACTTTAAAAATAATGTTAGAAGCAAAACAAAATTCTATCAAAATAGATAAGAGTCCATTGAAAATAGTTATTTACTTTATGGGTTTAAAACAAGTATAAATTTTTACCTGTCAACAAGTGGTTTTGCCCAGGTGCATGTTTTTGGGAATTTTTAGCTTTTTTGGAAGTTGATAAAAAATAATTTGGAATTAGGGGAAGTTTTGTTTTCCTTCTATCTTCTCAAAGCCTTTTCCAACTGGTTTAATCAAGAACTCTCCATTTATCTTATGTCCTTTATTAAACTTTACTAATGCTTTTGTTAAGGGATTTTTTTGGTGCGCCTTCAAAGCCAGTATTTACTCTTTCTGTATTTCCTACTTTTGCAGGCACAATTTGCCAAGATGGAGACTGCACACATGCAGATTTATGTTCAATAAAACCAAACATTTCATTTGGCAACAGACTGTGTTTCAACCAAATACACTTAATTTGCATCCACAGAGAATTTAATTTTATTTATCAAAGATTAGACTCCAATCTGCCTAAACCTTGATCCTGCATCTGACACAAATACTTTCTCTCTGAAATTTGGCAAATTTGGCAAATCCAGCCCTGTGGCTCTCCTTTTTTGGGGGACAGGGAGAAGTGAAGGCTTTGCCAGCCAGACTGACTTTGGGAGAGGAAAAGTGAATTTTTTGTCCTTGGGACACCCCAACCCCCCTGTGCAATGCACACACCAGCCCTGGTGCCTGTAAATATTAACTCTGATGCTTTGAAAGCCTCCTGCAGATATTTTATAAATTTCCAGTTGCATACTGGCTGTAAAATTGTCATTTAGGAAGTTGATTTATTTTAATTAGGAACAGAAGTGATCCTGTGTCTCTTGAGATTTGCTGGAATGACTCATGGACTCATATTTATCTTATTACCTGGGGATTTAATAAAATACTGAACCAAATTTTTTCTTCCTACTGAAGGTTTCTGCATCAGAAATCGACTGATTTGATGATTATAGTACTTAAAAAAAGGATAATACTTTATTTTCTGTTTTAACCAGCTATGAAGACTTGCAGAAGGTGTTCACATTTATTATGTTATGATTTATATAATCTGTACTTTTTTCTCCTCATAACTGAGCACGAATGGGTGAACATCTTGATTTCAGATTTTATGTGAAAATGACTCCAAGCATCCTAAAACTTATTCAGCCAAATTAATCTCTTTATATAATGGATAATTTGTCACTATTCATGAAAACCCTAAAGAGCAATACTCTATAATTTTTACAGTAGAAGTCTCTGGTTGTCTTAAATTACAGGCAACTATATCAGCAAGAGAATGAATTCCCAACTTTCACAAGAGTCTAAACATTGCTGTTTTTAAGAGGAAATCATTGCCCATATGTATCACTCAAAATTGCACTTAAATTTTGGGGGAGCATGGCCTGCACCTTGTAAGGACAAACCATAATATTATAAATACTTTGTGCAAAATACTTGCTATGATTGCTCTATACTTCTAATATCTCAAAATTCTAATAAGCTAATTGCATAATTCTAAAGGATAAAAATTGCCTTCTGCTAGAAATGGAAGCCCAACTAGAAAAGTTTAAAACAAACTGCATTCTCTAACAATTCTATATCATGGAAATTCCAGCAGGAATGTCTTTTATCTTCCTTTATACTCACTTTTCCTGGTGTGGTTCATGTGCTACATAATGAGCTCATTATGTACATGAAGCAGCATCATAGCATTTGCTAAAATATCATTAAAATTTATATTATTTATTCCACTCTAAAGAGGCAGGAGTATCCCTGTGGAGCCCTCTGAGTTGTTTATTATAATAATGCTGTGTATTTGCAGGTATGCAACAAGCAAATCTCATAGGGAGAAAGATTAAAGATGGAATTATACATTAGTATAATAACATTTTAGAGGTTACCCTCAAAGCTGAAGTTCTTCTGTGACCACGGCTTCACATTGTGCTGAAATTCCTCTGAACTGGGGAGATCTTCTACAGGAATTTTGTTATTTGGGGAAAAAAAACACAAAAGTTTGGTGTTTCTTTCTTAAAAATCATCCTCAAACACCCCTGAATCCCACGTGGATGAGAACAGAAAAACCTCCCAGAAAACTCTGCATAAAGGGTTCATCTCTCCTTGCATGAAGAAATATCAGCCCCATTTTGACTTGGAATCAATTTGAGTTTTTATCACAAGGCATTTTAGGTATTCTCCTGCCAATTGTACATCTGTTGTTGCAGAAGATAAATAGGGTGTCTCAAGCAAGCATTTAACCATCCAATTAATATAATGGTTAGACAATGAAGATCAAATTATTGGCAAAAATTAGTTTGTTATGTTCTAATAAGGCAAAAAGCAAAAATATTTTATTCTAGTAAGGCAAAACCCAACATTTATGTTTCTGCTAAAGGAATTATACAGCATTTACCAAAGCAAAAAATAAAAACTGCACAAAAGTTCTGTGTTTTTTTAATAAGTAGCATTTCTTCCTCCACTTATTTGCCATTAAGATTTTGAACATCATTTTGTTCTCCCAATTTTATACCAGTCTCTCAAAACCAACTGATTTCTTTTATACTTCTATAAAACTCCTCAAAGTCCAGTGGAAAATACATAAAATGTTTTAAAAGTTTAAAATAAATATAAGCTATTTCCCAGTTTCTGTGTTTCTGGAGGGGGATTTGAAATTTAATTTAAATTCTCTTCCAACCCAAACAATTCCATGATTTTCAGTAAGGAATCCAATTGCAGAGGCAGCTCCTCCTCAGCACGACTCTCGAAGATGTTACAGAGGGAAAACAAAAAGCCAAATGCAAAGTCTTTGTAACGTGGAAAGTAAAACCAAAGGTTTAGATACAGAAAGACTTTAATCACTCATTTTTATTTTGCAAGACAAACCAGACATAATTTGAAATGGCTCAGTGAGCTGTAAAAAATTGACAGTAGATGTATGTGAGAAGACTGAAGAAGCAATTATCTGAGACTAATTTGAGTTTATCAGGCAGAAATTAGACTTTTATGGGCAAAGTTAGAGTTTTGTATTAAAAATGAAGCATTAAAATATATAAAATTTCAAGGGTAATATAGTTAAAACTTCCTTGGCAAATAACTGATTTTCTGTCTGCACAGCTCCTGCTTTCTCAACAGCTTTTATTCAAGTAGGAAACATTCTAAAATAACAGACAATAAAAAATACTGTAATACATAAAAAGGAGGGGAAAAAAATCTCTCTTTGGCTTTGTACCTGACTTTGCAACATTAGGGATGCCAAACTATTGTCAGTTCCTGAAGAGGTTTGGCAGAGTTCACAGCAGAGATGCAGCTCTTGTAAAACACTTTTTGGAAAAGGTGCATTAACATGAATGCACTTTGTCTTTCACTCACCCCAGAGAAGACTTTATAAAGCAGTTTGGAGGTTTTTCTACATTTTAAAAAGGGAATAGATGCTATACCAGGGCAAAAGTCTAATTATATTATGCAATGACATCAAAGTTTCTCCTCTTACATGTTAAAAACATTAAGAGAAAGGAATTTTATTGCTCAAATTTTAAGAGCTCTCCTGTTTCCCTAAAAGGTATCAATTCTGCAATATTTCATGCAGTAGTTACTATTTAGTGGCCAAACTCTTGTTTATGTAATTTTCCAATAAAATAAGGGGCTGTTTAGAGTACATTCACATCCAACAAGAAATAATATTTCTCAGGATACAAAATGGACATCCTGAAGAGTAGGAAATAGAAATGAAAGGCTAAACTTTGAGTCTGTGAATAAACTATTGAATAACTGCCCTATTAATCACTTTTTATAGTATTAAATGCTCTATATGGGGTGTAAATAATTCCAATAAACACTGGACTGAATTTATTTGTACAGATAAGTTTAATTCTAGTATTTCCTCAGTTGTCAGTCATCAGCCTTGCTGTCTCTTTCATCATAATTTACCTGGGAACTATACACATAATGACTCCTATAATTATATTTTTCCTACAATAATTCTGAATGCTTCAGAGAGGTTGTTTATTGCAGGAGGTAAGGACCAGAATATTTCTGTAGGATCATTATGAAATCTTTTGTCTCGAAAAACTGTCTTCATTGCACAATTTAATTTACTTGATTAGATGCAAAAGACAATTGAAAAAAGGAAACAAGAAGTCAAACATAAGGAGTTCCACTAAATGCAGTAAAATTTAGATTACTGGCAGGAATTCTTTCATTTCAAAGATTCATATCTTAATGAGCCCTGGAGAAGCCTTAATTGTCTCTCTAGTGAAGAACAATAGTTCTCCAGCCCATAATTGCAGATTTGGTAGATTACTGAACCTTTTCTCTTCCCAGAATCCTATCAGTGAAAAATATTGGTGCAATTGGTGAGCACACTTTCCTAAAATGGGCAAACTTCTGGGGTCTAATAATAATAACAACAAGTTCTGACGACTGAAACAACCAGAAAAAAATCAAAATTAATTCCTTGTATTTCAGTAGTCCACGTGTTCTAGGGAAAACTCCCACATTCAGTTCAACTGGAAAATTGCATTGGGGTTGGATTTACTGAATAGACTCAATACCCTGAAAGGTTTGTGAAGGACCTTTTATAAGCCAAATTTATTGCCAAAGAAATAATGTTTTACCACATCTGTCCTTTACAACTTCAAGATTTTCTTCTGATCAGTTGGTCTAAATTCTTTGTCAGATCAATTCCTTAGGAACTTTACTGCTCATGTTCCATTGCCATGGAAGAGGAAAGGTTGAGGCTTGTCACCTCTAGATCAGAGGGTGTGTTTGAAATGACAGCATAAATACCACAAGGATGTGTTCCTAAACACAATTTATAGTTAACTGGCTTTGGGGAGAGGGGAGGAGACAAAGATAATGGAGGGGAAATTCTTCTAAAAATGAATTTTGTACATGTAAATGTTTTTAATAACCCAGATGTTTTGATAGCACTGCCCTCCACAAATGGTGGGAAGTGCTTCTCCAGGGTGTTTTCCTCCCTGCCTGAGACATTCACATCAATGAGAATGGAGTTTATCTCCAGTCCCTGAAATTCTGAGCACATTGCTGCAAACAGGCTAAAGGAGGGGCTCTTTTCCTAATGTCTGTCCTTGATCATTCCCAGATTTGTCCCTAAAGGCACTTTCCATTTTTTTCAGCAGAGCCTAATTCATTTTTTTTTAATTAAAATGATAATATTCCATCCATATTCCTTAGAGAAGAGCTTAGCCTTTACATTCCCATTATGTGCTATCTTACATGTCTTTACATGATAATGATTTTGCTGTTGCTCAATAACTATGCTAATTTCAAACACAGGAGGTAAGATTATCTCCCTCCCAACACTTCCTTTCTTACCATTCCACCCTGAAACATGCAGCCCTTCTTCCCCTTCACATAAACATCATTACCAGGGCCTTCCCACTATCACAGCCTCCCATAATCTGTTGGTTTTTATGTCCAATAACACTGATCCTTGTCATCCCTCAGTCTGTGCAACAGCAAGATAATCAGGGGCTCACGATGAAATCATTCCATTCCTGTCTCAGTCTCAATTTACATCGAGCACAGCTCTGCAGCTGCAAATCCCATACTTGGCTACACCTCAGCAATTACATTTACAGGTCATAGATTGCTTCATTCTTTTCATTTTTCAGACTATCATGAACAAATAAATAAATGGATAAATATTTCAGTGTCTGACCAAGCGATGAAAGTACAAGCATTTAAGATACTATAACTAGAAAGAGCTTTTTTATTTTATAATTTATTGCTGCGTTTCTGTATGAGAGGAGATCTCCAGTCCTACCAATACCTCCAAGGGTGCCAGAGGACGGTGCCAGGCTCTGCCCAGTGGTGCCAAGGACAGGATGAGGGGCAGTGCCCATAAACTACAACACAAGGAGCTCCACCTCATCATGAAGAAGAATTTATTTCTGTGGAGAGGGCAGAGCCCTGGAACAGCTGCCCAGGGGGAGTGGAGTCTCTGTCTGGAGACATCCCAAACTCACCTGGACACATTCCTACCTCACCTGCTCCAGGTGACCCTGCCTTGGACTGGGATCTCCTGAGGTCCCTTCCAACCCTGACTTTTCTCTGATTCTGTTCCACAGAGAACAGCTTTTGCCTTATTTTGAATGTAAGTTTATGCCAAGTTTAATGAGGCTTGCTAAATCTGACACATCCTATCTGGATACCACAGTGATAGATACATTAGACATACCAAAATAGATATATTAGAGAGGCAGAATTAGCACTGTATGTGCTAAGGTTGATTGATTACTTGATGAGTATTATATTCCCTTTACTGTTCTCTAAACCCCAGCTTTATTAACTCCAACCAATTTTCTCCAACTCTTCAATTTGTAGAACTAATTGTGCCTCGTTGCAGCTTCCTCCATTTAACTGATGAAGACTTAAGAGACAGAAGACTTCTACAGATGGAAGTTGGCTATATACATAAAAAGCAGATTTTTATGAACTGAAACTTTTTAAACCATATTTATATGTTAATTCAAACTTTTATGTACAGGCAAATGCCTGTATATGAATCTTTAATAAATTTAATTCTGGATTTTACTTTTTCCTCACAGGAAAATCTGAATTTTGGTTGCATACAATTTCCATAAACCCTTTACAATTTTCCTTTATTAACTATGGAAAAGTAAGGAGATATTTGTGTTGTCTTCATTGTTTCTGAATTAAATTTATAGCACTAAAGCCTACACTTGTGATTTATACAAGAGAGTGTCTTTTCTCCTGCTCAGAGCATTGATTTTCTATACCAATTTCAGGGAGGCACTGCATCTATAGAACAGGTAATGAATAACATCTTCATAGGCAGAAAGGCACTCTAAACAAACATTTGCAAGAATTGATCTCACCTTTGTTTTGCCCTCTGTCTTGGGAAACATGTTGTGTAGATTGTTATTAGTATTAATCTAATTTTCATGGCAATATGTTTGTTCTCTCTCCAGATAAAGAAAACATATATTAGAATTAATTTGATATTACATTTAGAATCTTGCATAAGTTTAGAACTTAAACTACTGCTGACCATTTAACACTTGAATCAAAAGTTCTGTTCAGCAATATCAGATGCATTAAACAGTTTGGAACAGGAGCTGGTCTTTGGAAACCAATCATATCATTATTACAGGAGCATAAAATTGACTGCTCAGAGTTATTGTAGCATTCTGTGAAACAATAACTGTTTTCACAATTAAAAACATATTTGCTGTGGAAATTTAAAGACAAATGTTACTTATTGTGTATTTTAGTTACAGCAGAGTGAAGTTGGATGGTGAATTCAGCATTTACTATTTATTTATGGTTGAATTTGACAAGATAATAAATTTTTCTTTATTTGGTGAGGGTTTTTTTAGCAGAAAATACACTGTCATAATTTCATTTTGTTTTGTCATAGTAAGTGAGCTTCCTCAAGAAGTGCTGCACTGCTAAACAACCTCTCAAGCAGCAATGGCAGCAAGTGGGGTCTCTGCAGACTTATTCCAAAACCACTCAGTGCAAAGGTGGAATCTCCTGTCATGACATCATGTGGTCTCCACAGGCCAGCTCAGAGCTGGCTTTGACACAGAAAATGACTTCATGTGAGACCTGCAGGGATTTGTCCTGCCCTGCAGAGCCCTCTCTGTCCTCACCACCAGACCTAGAGGCACCATCCCCTGTGAGCCTTGAGATTTTAGCTTTTCTATTTCCAAATCCCATCCTGCATCAGGGTATAGCTCTAAACTCCACATAAAGTGTTAGTTACTGTCTTTACATGCTGGTCAGACAGAACAACCCCTCTAGACCTGAGATCCAAGGACACCCCACAGCCTCGGGCCCCAAAAGTAAAAAAAAAGTGAACTGGGGGGGAGAAAACTGGGGGTAAATGACTTCATTACCTGGGGCTGTAATTGGAGAATTTACCCCTGATATGCAAGTAGACCAAACTTATTTCTGTCTGAAAAACTCGTGAGCACTGTCCCTGTTGGGTGTAGCCTCTGGCAGCTTTGACTGCCCGAGGTGGATCTGTTAAAGGCCTTTAATAAACACCCAATTTTCCCATTAACCTTGTCTGGCCTCTGCTCTAAGTGGCCACTCCAAGGCATCACCTGAGGGCAGAGCACAGCAAACCAAGGCTGGTTGGTAAAAATCACCTGAGAGAGGCTGGAGTCAGGAGTTCTGCTGCTCACAGAGCCCTTTGCTTCTCACCAGGGTCACCCTAAAAATCCCCCCTGACCCCCAGGTGCTTTCTCCAAGTTTATCAACTCCTCATATTTTATATCTGAGTTTTAGAAGAAAAGAAGAAATAGGATATCACAGAATCACAGAATGTTTTGGGTTGGAAGGGATTTTAAAGAGCACCTGATTCCACCCCCTGCCATGGGCAGGGACAACTTCCAATATCCCAGATTCTCCAAGCCCCATCCAACCTGGATAATTCCACAGATGGGGAAGCCACAACTCATGAATATGATGAATATCACTCATATAACTTTTTCCTCTTGTACTCAAGTCAGATTCATTATTTCCAACATTAATAACAGAGATTTATTAAAAATTATTACGAACTTAAATTGTCGTTAAAGTAGGTCTTGCCCCATCTGTGCTAGAAGCTGCTTTTGTTTTACTATCTCATGTTTAATTTTTCAAGACTTCAGAAAGTATTTAGTGTGAATGTTTTAATTGTTTAGCACAGATGCAAGAAGCTGGGTGGCTTCAAGTCAGCAAAATGGAATGTGAAGTACCTTGTTGAAAATGGAAACAAATTAATTTTACAACAGCAAACTGAAAAATAAAATCTCTGCAACATAAAGGAAAATTTTATTATCACAAATACCTAACAGCTCCTTCTGATTTACCTTGAACACATTTTTATTACTTTAATTGGAAAACAGCTAAAATCTTGTCTTACAATAAAGTTATGCAAATATTCAGCTTTCTTTAAATGGCCTCAGGAAAAAAAGAAGAAATTTTGGAACAAAATCCTTTCCAGGCTATTTCCTATGATGAAATAACAAAGAGGAAACTATAAAAATTACTGTGACATTACCATCAGAGGCCAGAGAAGCCCCTGGGTTGCAGAACTATTGTCCCATACCATATGTGAAAACCATAAATGTTAACTGAATGTGTGTCTATTCTGTGATTACTTGAGATGACAGTAAAAAGAATTGAAGATTTCCATAATGGGATCCATATTCTGACCCTTATCAGCAGAAGGGAAATTCAGGGAGACAAAGGAGAAGCAGCTGCTTCCATAAGTGATGATGGAAGCACAGAGCAGAGGGACACTGAGAAGCAGCTCCCAACATCAAAGCAGATCTTAAAGAAATTGTCACTCACCTTTTACTATGCACAATAAATAATTTGATCTGGAGCTACAAATGAAAAGCAGATTTTTTTCACCCAATAAGTTCTAAGTTATGTTTAAAGCATTGGGGATATATTAGAGACACAAATAAAGCTCTGTGTTAATTATTGTATAAAATATCAACTACAGAAGTACTGTCATTTTTTGGGACAAATAAGTGTCATTGCCATGCAATGTGCAGTAAATGTAGAAGATCTTAGACACATAAAATATCTATGAACATTGTCACTATGGACATCAGGCTTACCCACATTTAGAGCTGATTTTTTGTGTGGTTTTAGTTCCTGTAGGGAAGGCTACACCTATCTGTCACACAACTCCACCACCATTTTTGACATATATACTTGGAAATATTTCTTTCTCCAAATGCTCTCACATACCCTATAAACAGAAATCTGCAGATTGTCACTTGTTGTCATCAAAGATTTGGTCTTTCCAACATTTGGGTGTCCAGTCTGTCAACACACTGAGCACTGAGCCATCCTCTGCCTTATGCAGAGGAATAATTTCAGGAAGATAAATCTGCAGCCTGTTGCTCTGTTTACATCATTAACCTCCTAGCCTCAGCTTACAATCATTCCTTTTATTTCCCAAAACTATTTTTTGTTTGCTTTCAAGTCCAAGGTCACCTCCCAGTTCTACCAAACCCTTTGGATGTTCTCATTCCTGACTCTGATTCTCTTCATTCCTGCATTTCCAGCCACGTGCAGTCAGACATTTCCATGTGCCTGCTCTGGGTGTTACCAAGGGACAACTCTGATGATTTTCCCTTTTTTTTTTTTTAGTTTTCCCTTTCTGTGTAAAACACCCCACAACAATTAGGCTACTGATTTCCATGTCTTTTTTACATCTACATCTGTTTTACATCTACCCACTGGAAACCTGTGAAGACAAAGCTGTGCAGCAACAGGAAACACTGGGCACAGGAAATTCTGGTTAAATATTAGGATTTTAACTCTTTCTTTGCCTCCCAGAGGTGTGCTCAAAGTCTGCCCCACTCTGCCCTGCTGCAAGGGTTGGAAGAGGAGAACTCCAGAGTTCTCCCAAGCTGGAATTCAAGTCATATTCTGCTGATGCAAAAAAAAAAAATAAATTGAAGTGATGAGTGCCATAAATGCCTCTGTTACAAACTGTAATGAATACAAAATGATTGGACAAAGCCCCATAATAGGATTGCTTTTATACCCCAGTTTTATTTTCACTTATATACTGCTCACATTATGGGCTGTAACTTACCCCTGCATACTGCCAGCACACAGACTAGTTTTTCATAATTTTCTTTTGGGTCATCAGTTTTCCCTCACGCACAAACTGCAAGCAAATACCTTTACAGCTTTACAACAAAAGGAATTATTCCAGATATAGCAGAAGAGAGTATATCTATTATATCTTTTGTGCCTTTGATTCAGTGCCATGCAGTGTACATTTCATGAAAATAAATAGTATTTACTATGATGTAAATTGAGAAGATATTTCCTAGGCATGGTATGAACAAGAGCCAGACAGCTTCCACTTTTATGCACCTTTAACATTTCTTTTTATATCAGCACGTTTCTCATTCTGGCCATCTCTGACAGGTTTCAAATTATAATGCTCTTTTTTTATATTCTCAACACAGCAATCAAATCTTTAGACCTTGAGGAGAAGGAGGAAATTAAGGCCATTAACATGTTAGAGAATTGTTTGATTTACTCATTATAAATTATTCTGAAGCTGAGCAGCTCATAAGACATGCCCAAAGGGAAGACAAATTTTGATTGGCAGTGTCAAAAAAGTCAAGGACATGGAGAGGTTTTGTTAATAATTACTAAGTGCCATTAAGAAATGCTGTGTGCTATCTCTCCAAAATCAGGGTGATTCTGATCCAGAATTTCCCAGTTATCAAACATAGTAAGACCTGAATTTATAATTAAAAGAAAGATTAAGTTTCCCTTAATAACTATAAAAGGTGGAAATTTAAAAAAAAAGATCCAAAAAAACAACTTGTCAAGCTGGAAAAACCAACTTGAAGATAACAAAAACTCTCAGATACAAGATTTTTCCTCGCTATATACACAACTTTCCATCAATTATCAAAAGTACACAATAAAAACCAGCTGCCCATCAGCCAACGGGATGTTCTCAGAATCCGCCTTTACCCTGTAACCCTTGTTATGGGATGGTTAAAAATAATAATACAGCATAAATCCTCTGTAAACCTAAATCCCTGTGCCAAGCATGGCAGCTCCACAGTCTGACTGTGCCCTTTACATGTGTGAACTTCCAGAAAAATGGTTCCTTATACAGTGCAGAAACTCAGTTTTCAGGAAAGCAAAAGCCACAATATCCTAGGAAAGAAGGGAAGAGCAATGTTACTGTTCCTTCCACCTGGAATAAGCCAAAAACCTTACCTGAAAAAGCAGGTGACAGACCTTACAGGTGGTATTATGCAAACTGAGAGTTTTCACTAAAAATTTGGGCCTTCTCAGGTTTTGGAAGAGTTTCTGTCCTTTCTGTCCCATCAGGGTTAAAATTCCAGGGGGGAACAGGAATCCTGTGCCTGGGCTGGCGTGTGATGCACTCCTGGATCCCAGCCCTGGGCTTTGCTTTTCTTCTTTAATACACAAATTCTAAACATTACCTGTGATGGAAAACAGGGCAAAAAGATCATCCAAGCACCACTCTTCTCACTGCTATTACAAAGCTCTTCACTCCAGTGAAGAGGGAACATGGATGTGCATATTTGAATAACATTTATTTTTATTACTTGTACAAACTACAGCAGGGCAGCCAGCTAGGGAGTCAAGGCTGGAATTTTTTTTTTCCATGTTGTCCTATACTATTCCCCTCGCAGGCAATTTTCCCCTCGAGCAACTTTAAAGCCCTGCTCAGCTTCTGAAGCCAACCTTGATGTGTGTGTGTCTTTCTTAAATAAATAAGGCAGCCCAGCTGCCCCCTGGGTATGGCACAATGGCTCAGGGACATCCTGGGGACAGCTGAGGGCTGCCACAGGGCTCTCTCCTCATTTCCAGCAGCAGAACTTCACTGCTTTGTCAGAATTAAAAGCACTTTACAGGGGGTTTCCTATGGACAGAAATTTTTAAAGCCAGGGAAGATCAAAATTTTCTTCTGGCACCAAAAATGTTTTTAATTTGTAGTTCTTTTACAGCTGGAGCTGTATTATTGCTGACCACTAAAAGCTGCATCAAGGTTTTTTTGCTTCATTTTTACAAGATCACAAAAATTAACGTTTTATTTTGAGAGCATTTTTTCTTGAAGAAAAAAAAATCCAGTAATCATTAATTTTTAATGTACTGAGGTAAGGATTTGTCTTTGATATGATTATCACAGACACTGCACGTCTGTAAATTTGAAGTGATAGGACAGCAAATACCTTCAGAAGGACAGACACTGCCTTTGAAGTCAGTGTATATATGGTTTAACATAAATGTAATTTCACAGCAAACTGCCTTTTATTGTTCACTCTTGTTTTGTCCTGACACTCAGTGTCTTGTAAAAAACATTCTGAACTTTGATATAAATAAATAATGTAATACTTGCCTTTAAACTCTTTGGAAATAAACTAAATAGAGACAAGCAAGTGGGATAATGAACACATTGCCTTGCACACAGACCTGCAGGAATTCCAGTGTCCAGCACACCCTGAGAAGCCACATCTGCCACATCTGATGGCCACTCTCTTTAAACTCATGGAACAGATTTTTTAGCCCTTTTATAGGCAGTGCAGCAATTTTTCTCTATCTGAACACTTTTTTGTAGGTCATATTCTGTTCTACCATGAGCAAAAATTGCCCTAATGTTGGTTTGGCAATGTTGGGATTTTTTTTCTTTTGTGTCTTTTAGCCCTATAAAAATATCAATTTCAGCAGTTAATGTGGAACAAGAGTGATTATATTCTTAAGCATTTCACAATAAGTTTTTTATTTTATTCTTTTGATAGACAGGGACATGTCTGCCTTCAAAGTCTGCAAGTCTGGGAACCAAAGAGGGAGCCCACTGTCACAGAAAGGAGAGAAAATCTGGCTAGCAAAAAATTGCAATTAAAACTGAGCTCCCCTAAGGCAAGGCAGATTTTTGTCATCAAAGAAAGCACAGACAGCCCCATGTAACTGACCTAAGAGTGCTGGCTCATTAAAAACCTGCATATTTATGATATTTATGATGGAGTGATTATTGCAGAAGTGTGAGGCATTTCTCTCAGCAGCCACGCTTGCAGAAATGCAGTCTGGGACAGCATTGCCAGGATCCAGCCTTCAGGAAGGAAAAACAAAAGGATTGTGCACACAACCCTCAGTGAGCCCCAAATTCAGGCTGAAGTTGATCATAAAACTGTGAATATTAAACTAAAAGAAATTAATCTGAGTGTAAGAGCAAAAGAAGGAAGTGAAGGAGGGAAGATGGAGCTGTGGATGAGTGGATGAAGTTCCAGAGCAGCTGTGGCTGCCCCTGGACCCCTGGCAGTGCCCAAGGCCAGCTGGACATTGGGGTTGGGGCACCTGGGACAGTGGGAGGTGTCCCTGCCATGGCAGGGGTGGCACTGGAGGGGCTTTGGGTCCCTTCAACCCAAACCCAGATTCTGTGGAAGGGAAGATCCATCAGGCTAAAGACACATGGCCTTCATGGGGAATGTGACAGAACCTGTCTGTCCATTATATTCTCAGAAATCCAGGGAAAAGTCTGATTGTTTGGCGTTTTGTTTTTATTTTTTTTATTTTTTTTTTTTTTTTCAGAAAAGCAGGTGACACTCCTCACATGTACTGAGCTTTAGAGTTCTCATCAGGACAAAGGGGGAGGCTGCAATTCTTCCAGGAGAATGAGGAGTGAGATCCTCTGTGTGCCCCATCACAGCCCTGCCCAATCCCAATGCCTGAAAAAAGGAATTTTCCTTTCATTTTCACTCAGCCTTGCCTTGACTGGGGCTTAGCAAACAAACCTCTTCTGACTCCAGCTGTGACTGCAACAGCAAAATCCGTGTTCCCATGAAGAGAATGAAACTCCCAAAACGTGAAGCTCATCTTCCTTCTGTTTTACATGAAACAGTCACAAAATGTTTTCACAAGGGGTCGAGTTCTCCTCCTTTTCCTGCAGGTGTGGCACAGCTCTGCCTTCAGAGGTACCTGACTCACACAATGCCAGAGATGTGGGAATGGAGCTGGGTGCAGCTGATGAAACATGACAAGCAGAAAAAATTAAATGAAAGAAAACATTCTCTTCCAGTTGATAGCTGTGATCAGCTTGACACAGAGTTGGTGGTCTAAATTTCTGGCTAACTGGAGGGTGGAAGTGTTGGTAAGTCAGGAAGATTTCCAGATTTTTGAAGTAATAATAGTTCTATTCCAACATATTTCATTGATGAAATAGCCAGTAACAAGACACTGCTTGCAAAAATATTTCCCACTTGGGTGTCACATCTGATTACTCATCCTGTAACATTATTTTTATTTTATCTAATGAATCTTCTATCAGTTAAGACCAAGGAATATGCATATTTTCTACCATAACAGCTTTAACTAAAACATTATTTAGTTTTCATAATGTCTTTTATAAACATATTTTCTCAGCAGATGCAGAAATTAATTTTCAAGCCTGCAGCAAATCATGTGAATATTGCACCTGACACACCAACTTTAAGTGCAAAACGTTACAAGGATAACAAAGTCAGCAAGGAATATTAAAATTTTATCCATGTTCTGCTGTGAATCATTTAAATTTCAGAGATTTTGCTAATAGCTTAGATAAATATTTAACACTTCTGATTTTCTGTTTAGACATTCTTCTAAATATAATACAAAAATGGCAAATAATATAGCATCTACTGCAATTAGAACCTATTTTACCAAGATAAATATTCCAAAAAGCAAAGCTCTGTCATATTATTATTGGAGATAACACTGGAAGTTTAGATGGAGAAAACTGTAGGATAGAATTAGCAACTCCTCATCTCACCTGATTATACATCTGTATTTATTTGCACTTTTAAACTAAAAGTCAGTTATCAAACATTTTATAGCAAAGGGTTCACTAGAATCTCCCTGTCTCCATTTATTGAGGATATTCTGTTTTAAAAACCTTTCTTGAGGAAAGGTTATGAGCAGAACTAGGAGTAAAAGGATTTATTGAGGATATTCTGTTTTTAAAATGCTTGTTGAGTAAAGGTTATGGCTAGAACTAGGAAACTATAAAAGCAGAGAGCTGGGCTTTTAATAAATACATTAATTTGAGCTAAATGTTACAATCCCAGAATCTCCCACTGCTTTCAGCTGATGCCACTTTGGAGCAGCCAAGTTTGATAAACACGTCCAGCTTGTGATCAATCTGACAAAATATAAAATTTCACCTGCTAAGTGCCAAAGATTCCACCAACTGCTGTTGCTGCTGTAAACATTTAACAACTTTCAGATATATTCCCATATTTCTGCTCTCATAAAAAGTTCTTGTTCTGCAGAGCCCTGGTTTCATGGGGGCTGATAATCAAAGCATCCAGTTCATACCTTTGATACTTCTGTTCCAATGATACCAGAAATTTCTGAGGAGTTGTTTTTCCTCTGCTGCAGGAACACTATTTCCCCTATATCCAGGTAAATAGTCATAGATCTGAAAAAAGCAATTGAATTTTTATGTCTTAAAAGACTTATCTGAAAGAGGAATGCTCTTTTCAATCTTCAGAGCCAGACATAAACCTGTTTTCAAATGTTACATTTTTATATGCTCCACAATTTATTCTTATAAAAGATGGATCTATTTCTAAAAAGTGACAGAATTCTGTAAAAGATGAGTTTCAGTTTAATGAACTGTACTATCTACCATTTCTTTAAACAACAAATAAAAAACCTTCACTGAAAATTATCATCTTAAAGAATGGAAATAATATCTTGGAATGATGTCATGAGTTTAATCTCAAGTACCTTTGGACTGTCTGAAAAAGCAGAAAATAAAAAGAAAAAAAAAGCAGAAATATTAAGTATAAAGAGTAAAGCCCCATACAATGCATAATGAAACCTTTCATCCATGAATTGCAGTAAAGATTTTTATAGTTTCGGTATCTAATGAAATTTATTTCTGATACATAATTGATATTGACTTTCTCAATGATAATCCCATTTATACCTAATAACTTATGGATATTGATTCCATTTAGACCCCCAAATAAATAAATAAGTAAATAAATAGAGAAATAGATAAATAAATAAATAAATAAAAATGAGATTACTGTAGATCTGAAAGCTTCCAATTAAAAAAAAAAAACAACCAAACTTATTCAGGTACAGCAGGATTTGTGACAACATAAAAATAATTTTATTTTAACAGGGAATTTATATGGAAGAAATTAATGTTAGAAACTAAAAAAATTAAAACAGTCCCCCCAAAGTATTAAATTTTAGATATCTAGATAGATATATGCAAAAACAATTATGATCAACCAACAAAATCAATCAAATGTATTTCTTGACTTGTAGTGAAGGTAAATACTGTAGGTGCATATTTTTATATTGCATATAAGCATTTATATTGCATATATTGCATATATGTAGGTGCATATTTTTCCAGCTGGAGGCTCCCAACTATAAAATATAATGTTATATATATTAGAGGAGCTTTACACATTAAAATAAACTAAAAGGGACTCTACAGTTGGTTTGATTTCTACCACTTTTGAATTTCTTCTACTTTCTTTACTCACAGAAACTTTAGACAGCAGCACAACTGTATCTGTCCTCAATGAAAGGACCACAAGAGTCTCCAAATCTGCTTCAAATCAAAGCCCTGAAGTTTCTATTTAGCAGATTCACTGTGGGTTCTATTTTAGCTTTACTCTCAATGCAACATTGTGCAATTCTCATTTATTTTCCTTTCCATTTCCTGTCTCCAGAGGCTCCACACCAAGTTGTGCATTTCAAAGGACACCACTGCAGAAGATCCAAGTCCTGCCAAAAAAAAGAGGAGACACAATCAGAAGTTTCCCATCCCCAAGTTTGCAATGGATTTATTGCATTATAAAATAACTCCATGCTTTGGAAGAAAGGGGCACTAATGCAGTGCAAAGCAGCCTAATCAGGGCAACATTATGTTAATTTTTATTAGTCAAAACTTACATCCTGTGTGCAGCTTGGGACTGGGGAGGAAAAGAAAAGATTTGTTGAAAGCTCCTGCAAGAGCAGGTCACATTTTAATACCTTAATGTGCATCTACTGCCTAATGTTTCCTCTTCTACTTCTCTTTGTAAACTTTATGCTGACCTTCGAAACTGAAGCTGGATCAATACCATTTTATAAGACCATAAAACTGTATGAAACACCAAGTCAATACTGTATTTTTATCATGCTTGTGATATAATGCAGCCCTGTACATCAAATAACCCTGAGAGCACCAGGGAAGGCTCGAAATTTTGTTTAAAGAGATTAATTCAGCCAAGTGCTGGCCAACACCAAATTTGCTGAATGCCAAAAATTTTCATCAGCCCAAAGACACCTTAATGTCCAAAAAGTCTCTGTGAACACAAAGGATCAAGCTGATGCAAACTTAAATTGTCCAAATCCAACAAATGTATTTTGTATGCATGCTTTAGTGCTTCTTTGTGATCTAACTCAATTTTCACATGAACAAAAAGTACCTTAATTCCTGAGTAGGTTCTATGGACATTTACCATAAACTGTGTTTTCTTTGCTCTTCTATCACAGTTTTGAATTCACAGAAGCTCACTGTGTTTTTATAAAACACACAGAAACACAAATGAACATTAACAAACAAACAGGACTTGAAAAAAAAAACATAATAGCAAAGCAGAAGAAAAGGGAAAGAGGAACACAAGATTATTTGCTTTATCCTGCAGGAAAAATAAAGAGAAATAAGTAGCTGCAATTAGAATTTGTAATTATTTCTGAGAAGCCCTTGCATTCCAGGTGCAAGCACGAATAAAACCCTTTGGATCAGAACACCTCTGTGACCTTTCCATCAGCAGGAAAGCAATTAGGCCAGCTCCTCTCACCTCCCATAATGAAAGATCTCTCCATCTTTATGGCAGACCCAGGTTTCCTTGGGCCCAGGATCAAATTTGACTCCTGAATCCTTTCCAGCATTGGTTTCATGTGATACAGAGCAGGGAAGCCTGGTGGACACTTCTTTAATCAGAGCTGTTTTCCTCTGCTGGCCAAGGCATTCATCCTCCCAGTTGTGAGCTGCTCCCCATCCTTTTTGCAATTAGCACCCATCTAAGCCCTGCAAGCTGGAGGGATAATGCTCAGCTTCAAGGGCAAAACTATTTTATTGCCCTCAGCATGAGAAATCTGTACACATGAAATGCATCCCTTGTAAGAGAAATCCCCACACACCCCATCCCTAAAGAGAAAAGTATTTCTTCTGTTCAAATAAAGCTGCAAAGGCAATCTCCAAACAAACATTCAGCTGGATCAATAGCTAAAAATTGAAAAGAACATTGTCTCATGCTGCTTTATAGAATTTTCAAAAGATTTGAACCACACAAACCCAACTTTTCAAGTTCCACCACTGGGATTTATAGTCTTGTTTCCTGAGTCTAGGAAAAAAAAACTAACAAAGAGCAGATTCACATACTAAAACTTAAAAAAAAAAAAAAAAAGATCTGTATGGTCAAAAAATACCAGAAGTCTAAACTTAAGCCTAGAAAAGAAAAGGCATTCCAAGTTAGGCTCAGGTGGTTTTGTTTACCTTGGAGAATTTCAGAGCTCAAAAGGGATTTTATACATCTTTCTTTTTAATGCCCAAGTGCAACAGATATAATTCTCCTTTACTAAGATTTGATAACATATCTTTAAAAATGAAAATTAACAGGCACATATCCATGAAAACAACCTTCCCATGAATTTTTAGGGGAATATTGTTAATTTATTTAATTTTTTTTCACTTGAATAACAATATATTATTTCTCTATATACATGGTATAAATTACTTAATTTTCTGTAGCACAAAACCAGGAAATAGATATTTTATACAGTAAATACTGGCCTACAAGATGTGTCTTAGACATTACACTTATGGAGAAAAGCAAATTTGCTCCATTACATGGAAAGAAACATCATGAAGAAAAAGATATCAAATTGTAATTCATCCCAAAGAATCCAAACCAAATCAACCATATAGAAAAAAAAAAAAAAAAAGTCTCATTTGAGTGTTTTGTTTTCCTTTGTGAAAAATAATTTCAGGTCTGAAATTTATGTTTATTTTTTTTTGGCTGGGAGTTCTACAGCCATGTGATCCAGGAGAGGTACCCAGTTCCTAAGGTAAGGTGACGAGAAATTGAAAGAGCAATTTCCCACCTCCAGAGTCCTTCCAGGTGTGATTCAGTTTTGCTGTCCCCTGTCTGGTCCTGCAGAGCATCCTGCTGTTCTCCAGAGCAAAGCCAGCTGTTCCAGAGGCTGCATAATTCCCACAGATTATCATGGGTGAGGAAAAGGAATTTTCAGAAGAGGAGGGAGGAATGTGGGGCTCCCAGATTTGGATCCCACCACGTTCAGCATTGTGTTGCTGCCTAGAATTCTGCTGTATGTTTTTTTCTTTTCAGTTTCTTTAGTCACATCAAACAATTTGCCTCCAAAGAACACCAATCCTGCAGGCTACTGGATCCACAGTCAGTATAACTGCAATCTTCTGAAAGAAAGAAAGAATAAAAAAATTTGTCTTTATCAACAGTGCATCACAGGGAGTCAGAGAGAACGGTGAGAAATGTTACTTCTTTTGAAGAAACAGGGATTTTTTTTAATATAACAAAGGTTAGAGGAATGAAAGAGTCAATATATTTTAATAATCCAGAAGAAAGTCATTTGATCAGGAGTATGCACAGAATTATCCAGAATTATCAGGATCTGATACAGGATCCCAATCTCTGATACAATCATGTTCCAGCCGTGGGCTTGGAGATTTGATTCTCACCAGGCAAGATGCAGCTGAAACATTTACAACTAAAGTACTGCCTTGGTTGAGGAAATAAGCAGGAAAAGACATATTATTATGAAGAATAAAGAGAAGTGACAGGTTGGGATTATTATATTTAATTACTTTAAATGACAATGTCTTTTTTTCCCCTGTCTTTCACATATAATGTTTCTCTTTTTTTTCTATTCCTTAAATCTAAATGCAAAGAACAGGAATTATTTCTGTTTCCAGTAACAAAAACAATTTGGGTTTTGTTTAGTTTCTTTTTCTCACACAGTTTAACTTACACTATATTTTTAATCATTGCAAAGAAGCTCAGAAACACATAATTTCTTGCCTTTTTTTTTTTTTTTCTTTTTTTATAATGTCTCAGGGGAGATTCTGCTTTTTTTTAGAAGATGTGAACAAATAAGTCATCAGAAAACACATCAAACTTGAAAGTCTCAGGCTCCAACTGTGGAAATAAGTACAACCTACACTTGTCTCTCATAATTAGGTCTATTGATTTATGTGTTTTGTTTCACTTGCATTTTATATAAGTGTAAACAGATGAGAAAGTAGCAAGGGGAAATAAAAAGAAAGTAAATAAAGTGGTTCAACATAAAGGAAATACCTAGAAGATGAAAATCATTATTGTGATGTAACGTCATCTAATCTAGTCTTATTTATTTCTGGCTTGTTTTACCTGAGCTGTTACTCTTCAAAAATTTCCAAGATCATGGCAGACCAAGGCCATGGGCAGGGACACCTTCCACTGTTCCAGGCTGGGATCCCAGATCCCAGATAGTGGATCTGGGATCCAGAATCCCAGAGCTCTGGATTTGCTCCAGCATCCCCACATCCCTTTTGTGTTGAGCTCTGGATCTGCTCCAGCATCCCCACATCCCTTTTTTGCTGGAGCTCTGGGTTTGCTCCAGCATCCCCACATCCTGTTTGTGTTGAGCTCTGGATTTGCTCCAGCATCTCCACATCCCTTTTGTGTTGAGCTCTGGGTTTGCTCCAGCATCTCCACATCCTGTTTGTGTTGAGCTCTGGATTTGCTCCAGCATCTCCACATCCTGTTTGTGCTGGAGCTCTGAATTTGCTCCAGCATCCCCACATCCCTTTTGTGTTGAGCTCTGGATCTGCTCCAGCATCTCCACATCCTGTTTGTGTTGAGCTCTGGGTTTGCTCCAGCATCTCCACATCCTGTTTGTGTTGAACTCTGGATCTGCTCCAGCATCCCCACATCCTTTTTGTTCTGGAGCTCTGGATCTGCTCCAGCCTCTCCAAATCCTTTTTGTGTTGAGCTCTGGGTTTGCTCCAGCATCTCCACATCCTGTTTGTGTTGAGCTCTGGATTTGCTCCAGCATCCCCACATCCTTTTTGTTCTGGAGCTCTGGATTTGCTCCAGCATCCCCACATCCTTTTTGTGAGCTCCTCACCAATGCACACACCCAAGTCCTTCTGCCCAGGGCTGCCCTCATACTCTGAGACTTTCTAGTTTGAGTTCATTCAAGGATAACTATCAGACATTCTGACACTTAGGCCAACTTCAGTAAATATTTCTCAAAATAATAGATTTTTGTACCACACACAAGGGAGAAAAAACCTACAGAGGTATTCAAATGGCCATCAATATTTTGTCCTTAATACCCTTTTAAAATCAAATGTAACATACTACCTAACTTCTGACTGCTCAAAATATAGCAGAATTATTTGTAAGCTGAATGACAGATAGCTGGAATTGAATTGACTTCTATAACCAGAGCACTCCTCCCTTGGTAGGTATATATGAAAATGGAGTGCACTTATGAATGTCAGGCTCTGCTTTCTTCCAGAACTACACACTTTTTTCTGGAAGTAAAATCAATACAATAAATCAATGCCTTTCCAAAGTACACAGCTGCAACAGCAAGGTATTACCATCTTCAAGTTGCAGTGCAATGATTTGAAAATATTCCTAAACTTTCATTTCAGAATTAAAATATGAGTTTTTTTACTGCTATATTTTTTAGATCTCTAAGGGTCTATGTATATAAGCCTTGTTCCAGCACATCAAACCTCAGATATCTGATAACATTGAAATACAGTCACCAAAATAATGAGAAATTTCCATTTTCCTCCAACAAATGTTCCTTACCTTTTAGTCTGGAAATGCAGTGTAGTATTTCGTTCTCAATTCTTAATTTAAGACTGAAAATTTTACTTTTTCCCTCATTCAATCTCTAATTAACACACTCATTCCATGATGACAGACTTTGAATATTTTTAGTTATTCCTGCTACAAGCTTGTAGGCACTACAGCTGTGTAGAGCATATATTTCCTCATTAAGGCAGTGGTGATACAACTAACATTTAAACGTGTGAATATGTAATTCAGGAGTACAGGGATTAGTTATCTGGCTGAAAACTCATGAATACATATGGAAACAGTGATTACCTAAAAAGATCCTTTGCAGGTTTCTAATGTAAATGTGTACGTTCACAAATTACTGGAATGATATGAAATGGAGCTGGTTCCCTCGAGAGGCAAAGTTGCTGTTCCATAAATTGTTTCAGGACCGTGTTTATTATCACTTTTTTTTAGAAGAGTGGATGATTCCCTATCACAACTTGATAAACATTCATTATAGCTGCATCTATTACACCAGCAAAAATGTATCTAATATTTCTACATGACATTTATATTCCAGGAGTCTACTGTGTCAAAAAAAAAAAACTCGTTTTAACAAAGCAGGTAAATAAACTTTCCAGAGTTTAAATATCTTATCTTTTAACATGTATAAAGCACCTTCCATAGAATACCCCTGCTCACTGTAATTAAAATTCAATGTATAAAGTATGAACATCTGTAACCATATGCATAAATAATTATTCAGATTGCACATTGTAAGTGGATTCTGACTGGGAAATATGAGATTTGACTGAAAGACTGAGCCCAAACTACAGTGGAGTTGTAAGGAAAAAAGACTGGAACTGAGTTCAAGGTGAACCAAACCTAAAAACAAGAGATATGCAGAAAGGTTGGTTGTCATTTTGGGGGTTGAATAAGGTGTTGTATCAATCCCAAAGTGAAATAAGGAAGCAATCAGAAGTTCATTTATCTTCATGGAGTTTCCCGTGAGGAACAAACTGCAGGAGCAGGCAGTGAGCTCCAATTTACAGGGAGAGATGTGTGCAAACAACTCTCAGCTCTGAAAGAGGAAAACCACGAGCATGGCCAAAGGGATGATCAGGAGGGTGGTTTGGGAACGTGCAGCCACCTCAATCCTGCTCCTGTGACTTTTTGGGAAGTGACCAAGTGCAGGAGCTCACAGAGAGCAAAGCACAGCCACGAGCAAAAGCACCACTGCCAAAATCACCTACCAGCACCATTGCCCTAAATGATCACAAATGTATTAAAATCATCAATATTCATTTATTTTGTGCTCCTCACTGCAAAACTGGCAGCAATTTTGGTTGCATAAATGCAGCAACACTCGGTAAGAAAAAGGGGTGTATATAATATTCCTGCTTTCATAATAATGTAACAGGAGGTTGGTAGAATTGTCAGCTGTTCAAATTACATATAAATTACCTCTTTCCAAATATTTGACAGGAATACACCTTTGAAATGTTTTTGCAGCCAACATTTCAATAACAATTTGAGGTAAAATTGCAGTTGAATGAAATTCTCTCACTGTTTTAAGTGAAAAGAAGAAATTGGACAGTAAGTGGCTGCTCAGACTCTCAGCCAAAGTCTTCTGCTAGGTTACATGGGATTACACTTCCATTTAGGCCCCCTAGAGCCTCTGTTTTATTTGTGACAGCAACCAAAATATACACACAAAGGAGTAAAAGTGCTTTTCAAGGTTAGTGCAGAAATTGGAGTTTGTCAGAAGATGGTGCTGTTAGGCTGCTTTTATATGAGAAAATTACTTTTATTTACAAAAATAAGTTTAATCTGTATGGAGACCCCAAACTGTTGATTTGCTTCAAAATGAACATATTTAATAAATAAGTAATTTTGCATTTGTTAAGGCAGAGCTTTGACCTTGAAGGACTTCCCTAAGTGTGCACTGATGCACTCAGGAAATCTTTTTCTCAATAGGATTGAGTTTTGTTTCTGACAAATTAAATAAAATTCAGGTTCAGAATTATTCTAGCTAAGTGTGAGATAGCATGGCTTCAGATATCACAATTTTTTCCAGTTTTATTTCTATATTTATATTTATACTTTATACTTGTCTGATATTTAATGATTAGTGTTTTTTCATCGGATTTCAATGAAGGGGAAACTTGCTCAGCTGCTATGGGGCGGATGTTTCCAGCTTTTTCTTCTAACCAAACACTTGAAAAATATTTCCAATTTCCTGGCTGAATTAAAGCTCTGTCTTTAAGACCAGATTGGAGAGAAGATCTGCTTAAGAGACTCTTGCCTTGGAGAGTGGGAAGTGGGCTCTTGGGGAAGGAAGCCTAAGAACAAAGCAAATAATTCTGGTTCTTTCCATGGCTCCCTGCAGCCTGCAGTTTCCAGGCTAATCTGAACACTTGACTCACTTGTTCTCCTGGCTCAGCTGCTTGGGAAGCTGTTCAGTATTGGAAAAGAAATAAAATCACAACCAAGAGTTACAGAACTAAGCACTGTCTTCTTCCCTTCCTGTTAGAATAAGAGGCTTTGGAAAGTCAGATTTAAGATGCTGCAAAATACTGACAAGCAACGAGGCAGGGTATGTTACCTCAAGGTGATGCCTCTCTCAAAAATTGTGGTTTGTTCTTTAGGATTTTCTGATCTCTCTGCAACCTGATCTTACTAATGACTAAAAACACACAACAAACCCAATCCCCCCACACGAAATTGGACAATAGCACTTACAAGTAGGTTTTTTTTGGACAATAGCACTTACAAGTAGGTTTTTTTTGTGAACGTCTGGGGCTTTGAAACTGCTTCAATTTTTGAAAAATAGAAGTAAAAGGAAACTAAAGAGTAGCAAGAACTGACAGAGCAAGAAGAATATGAGGGACCAATGCAGGGGCACCTACACTTCCACCAGAGCAGGAACTGTGACATGACAAAGAAAGAACAATCAGAGCTTCGCTCAGAGGTTTTACCCTAAACCTTTGTCCTTGGCATCACCTCATATTTCTGTTCAGAGAGCCTCCTCTCCCACTCTGTCCTTCCCTCCATAAAATGCCATTTGCCACTTGGCCACTCAGATTCTGAGCTGTTTGCACTGGAGCAGGTCCAGGGAAGCTGGCACTGACCTTGGCTGCTCCTCAGGCACTGCTCTGAAGAGTACAATTAATAACATCTCCTCCAGGGCTTTCCTTCACCTGGAAATCACACCCAGCTAAATCACAACCTTGAGAAGTCACTTAGTGGTGTTGTCTAATTGAATGTAATTGCCAAGTGAACCCAAATCCTAGGAGATATTTCCACATTACCACAGCACCTCCAGTGCTCAGTCACTGATGAAGTGTTGATCTCCCTTCCCATGGCACTGCCAGCCAGGAAAAGCAGCAGGGTAACAGCCAGAACAGCTTTTATTTCTGCTTCTGTCCTTGGTTCATCGTGTCCTATTGAGGAAAATAATGTGTGTTTTCCTGGGCTTCCTTGCTTGTTTTACAGGAAATAATAACTGTGACCTACTAGGGAGGGGAATGATTCAAACTTGGGAAACATGCTCAGATAAGAGATGTTAAAGAAGCTCAAGTATTTATTAAGAGGAGTTGGGCAAATACCATTTTTCAGAATAAGTGAATTTTCTTGCTTGTCATACAATTGGCAGAATGATAGAAACTATATTTTCTATAAATTTAGTCTTTAGACACACAACACTTTATCCATATTCCTTTGCTGAAACACTTTCCCCATCAACCTAATAAGTTGGAGCTCAGGGATTTTTAGTGGTGTCAGCTGTATTCTGAAGAGAAACTTTAGAGGCCTGTCCTTTTTGTATTAAATAGCAATATCAAAAAGAATATAAAAAAATCAGTTTTTGCAGGCTTTGCACTCTGCCTGCTGTGCAACCCATGTTCTTGACCTACTGAAAGCTAATGACAGAGTTAGGACTTAATACTCCAGCAATCATGCAGGTGATCTGTCAGACTGAAAGGATGAGCTCTCATATTAAATAAGAAAGTGGGGAGGGAAATAAAAATCTGCCAACACATCCAGCTTGTTAAAATACCTTTGGCCAAATCCAAAAATGAAAGAGAACTAAGGCTAAAACCAGTGGCCCAGAGCATGGGGAATTTAAGTAACTCAGAAGAGGCCAAGGCTCTCTGCACTTAATGAAAAAGCCACTGAGCTTGAAGAGTGATCCCAGGGACCTGATTTAGAACCACTGGGAAAACAGAAAGGTTATGGGGCAAATAACCTATTTCTTCCATAACAAGACTTCTGAATGATGCCCTGGCTGAACATATCAATTTACACATGCCTGCATGCTATATTTTCTAAATTTCAAAAGTCTGTATAATTTATCTTAGTTAAAGATCTAGTTCAATTTGCTTTCACTTGGTGCAGGAAGAGGATTCATTCATTTAGCTTAAAGATCCCTGTGTTTGAGCCCACATCTGATTTTACATAGATTGGCTCTGTGTCATGAAAATTCAGTGCATTAACTCAGTTCTGTGAGTTTTTCACGTTATAAAGATACTCCATCTGCCATTAGGGGGGAAAAACCATGCTCATGTATGAACAGGCTTTCTCTTACTGCTGCTTTTTTCTTTCTGCTGAGCATTTGGATAAGCAGGGAGAGCAGAGAATGAAGTTCAGAGACATGAACCAAGAATTGCACTTTTTTTTGCAATTTCTCTAATGACACTGACAGTGAGGTTGGAGGCAGGATGGATCCCTTTCCCCTTGCCTTGCTGATGACTGTTCATGCCAGGAAAACAATTTCCCAAAAGAATATGTAGGATAAAAAAACAAACAGAATATTATCAGCTTCATACTTTTTTGCCCTGATTTTGCTCAGTGGCTGACATCTATGCTAAGTACAAAATGATCAGAGCATGGGGTGATTATATTGCTGGACAAGTTTTTGCACGTTACTCTCACCCTTCCATCTCTCCATCTCATCCATTCATTAGAAACACACAACCAGCCATCTTCCAGCAGCACTTGGGCCATGGGGGGTAAATGACAGTTCTGATGAAAACTAATTGAAGCTGAAGCTGTTAACACAGTTTGGATTGGCTCTCCTTGTCTCAGACCACTTGAGCCCGTTGATGACAAGGTGGATCTTTGTGAGTGTAGGAGGGAGAGCAGTTCCTTCAGCAGTGGATACCTTGCACAGTGTCCATTCAGGGATGGACCCTGACTGCTGCTCAGCCTGAGAGGCAAAGCCAGCTCTGCTCCAGAGAGGTCACACCCTCAAACACCAGCCCTCCTTCAGCTTCAGTCGAGCACAAGAAATTATTCCGGGAATATGAAGGGAACCAAAGCAAGACTGACAAAGATTAGCAAACACACCAATTAATAACTGCATTACACTGCAACGACAATAAATCCTTCATAAAATACAGAACCAACTACAAGCCACACAAATCATTAGCAGACTGTTGAGATTTATGGGGAAAACTGCGACTCGATAAGAAAATGCAAGCAATGTGCCAAACAACCTACAAAGCACATTCCCAAATGTTCTTCAGAGGGTTTGGGAACACTGACTTTGAAAAAAAAAATCAATCACAAATCTTGGAACTCCTGGCAGATGTCTTCCCTTGGAATCCCAGTTGTTTATGTGCAACCAACTGGCTCAAACGTTGTTTCATGGCTGTGCATTAGAAATGTAAAAATGTGTAAAGCTCACCTTGAGGAAGGAAACAAAACACAGGACTCATAAAGCAAGGTAATGACACAGAGTATCACTGCAAAAATGGGATAGAATAGTGATAGAAGCATAAGTATGACAGCATCACACAAAAATTTGTATTTTTTAGCTAATGTACATAGCTATCCTGCTATTGATTGCTCTTGTTCAAAAAAGTACCTGTAGCAAATCCTTGAGATGCAAGCAAAGAATGTGACTAAACAGCAGGTGTTCTCAGCCAAAAAAATTCTAAGAAAATAATTTTTTTCTTTTTTTTCCATGAAGACAACCTGGGTTATATACAGAATTGGGGGGTCTTTACATACCAGCTGTTTACCCTTTACATCCAATGGAAAATGTTGCATTTAGCAAGACCCCATTCTTCACTTTACTTTGATAAAGAGGAAAAAATCCAAACCCAGACCAAAAGGATTAAAATTGTTTAAGGTATGAGGTAAATCAGCTGTAAGAGATTTACACGAGTGTAGAAAAAGTTTATACAGCTGAACGTGTCAGTTGTGATCGTAAAAAATGCAACTAATTTATTTTTCCAATATATTTCTGGAGATTTCTGCCATGGAAGACAGAGTGTTTTAATTGAAGATGGGTCAGCAGCAGGTGACCTGGTGCTGCCAGGCCATGGCTGGTGTGACAATGTGCTCAGCATCCCAGTGATGAACAAACATCTGTCACCCACCTTGTTATTGTCTCTCCAAAGAGATGCCCACCCTCAAAGCATCTTTTTCATTCTAAATTACATGAAAATACAATGAACTAAAGACCAATTGCTGATTTTAGGTCAGGTTCAAACACATCAACAGCTGAGAGAAAACTGTGAAATCCTCCCCTTGTTATTTCCAGCAGAGCAAACCCTGATTTTGTGTGGGATCCTGCAGGAGAGGAAGCTGGGCCATACATTCTGATCCATTCAGGAACTTTCTTTTCCCAAGTTTTTATGTGCTCTAACAAGGGAAATGCAGCAAACCAAAGCACAGAGGCCGACTGAGTATTTACCACAGAGAACAAATGCACAGAGTTCAGTGGGGAAAGCAAGAGCTTTCCACTCTGTGAAAGGAGTATTTGATCAGAAGTACCCTACAGAAACACAGAGCTCTAAAAGGGAGGAGAAAATTCTTTTCAAAGCCATTCCTGAGTAACTGAAGCTATGAGACAAATTGTTAAAACTTGGACTAAGTGCAGGACTAGATCTTACTCAGCTACTGATGACCAAAACTTCATATCTAGAAAGGAAAAAGAAAAATTTTTTTTTTCTTGATATCTTCTATTTGCAGGCCAGCTTTTGAAATAATAATAAAAAAAAGCATAAATAATATATTAGCAACTAATCTGAAAGCACTGACACACCATTTAATTAAAAAAAAAAACTATTACTAAAAAAAAATCTTACCTGAGAAATTACTACATTCAGGTTCATTTAAACATTTTAGTCCCATACATATTATCAGGAAAAGACAAAGGGTTTTAAAGAAAAAAGTACTAAAGTGGCTCATGGTTTGATTAATAGCAAGGGACCTTCTAATTAATAAGATATAAAGAAAACACTATTATTAGCAAACAAGCAACATCTTTATTTAGATAATTTGTTGGTTAAAAAGACCCAGATCAAGAGTTAAATTGACACAAGTTTTTAAACTTTTAAACTCCACAAGGATGATAAATTTGATTAAATGTGGGACCTCTTCCTTCAAGCTGTAAATAAAGATTTTGTTTGGTATTTCCAATATCTGCCCTAGTCTTTGGCATGGTTTCCATCAAAGTCTCCTCTGAGATGTGCCAGTGAACATTTACTGTGGTGAGAATCAAAGGCTGAGATTAAACCATGGACATTTGATGTTTCTACTTCTTGGCTCATTCACATTCTGTATGAGCCCAATCTTCTATTTTCCCATTGGAAAACAAATATGCAGATCTCAAGGAATGTATCAGCTTTTGAATGCTAGCTTAAAAACAATTTTGTCATCTTAGTTGCACTTCCCAAACTCCCCAATTTTTGGCTTCCACATTGAGCAACCATCACCTGTGATAAAAATTCCTGCTGAGATGGACAGCAGCAAGTTATCTAAGCCTGAGAATCAAACAGGTTTAAATCAGCTGGCCAGAGAGATCTAAAATAAATTTAAAATGACAGAATCCATTCTTTTTGAAGGATTCAGAAACCATTGCTCTAACACCTCAACAAGCTAACTGCTAATTTCCTTCAGCCCATGTTTGCAGGTTCAGCTTTGTTAGTCCTTGAAAGCTGCTCTGTCCCTGTTCCTCACTGCTGCCTGATGTAAGACAAGGCAATATTGAAATACCTGTCCACTATCATATATAAGATGCCTGGAGAAGAAATCACACAGCAATTTCACTGTTGAAATGACTTGATTACTGCCCTGAGAAGTTTGAGGTTAAAATTCAAATAAACAAGGAGCACAGGAGGTAGAACTATTTCTATTTCTGAGTCTGTAGCTGGTTAAGCAAAAGAATGAGGTTCTAAAGAGAGACTATAAATAGATTATAACAATTATTATTACTTGAATATGGCCTTTAGCTGGTTCTACCTGCCAAAAATACCATTTCATTTAACTCATTTCTGTATCACACTGTACTTCCAAATGTATTTTTCCTTCTTTAGAAAAATATCTCACAATAATAGGGAGACCTTTTCGCAGATCCTGCAAAGTTAATTGAGGCAAGGTAGGTACCAGAGGTAATTGAAGCAAAGAAAGCTCAGCACCAAGGTGAAGTCATCTCCACTTAGGGTTCATATTTAGTAGGCATTCAACCTAACAACACTGCTAAAGGGAATAAAATTTTGGTGTGTCAGGTTTAATGACACAGAAAGTGGAGAGAGGGGATTAAAATGCAGCCCAGGTGCGTGGTCTGAGGGAGTTTATGAGCCCTGGGTTTTATTATTCATATTCACCTCTAGGATCAGAGGCTGTATATCATAATGCAGTGTTCAGGTGGGCAGAGCAAGGTTGTGGCACCTTGTGTAAACCTGGCAATGTGAAAGCATCCAGGCTCCATGAGGTTAGGCTTGATACACATTGTTTAAAGTTTTTATGAAAAATAAACTTTTACATTGAGAGGAAAAAAAAAAACAACAAAACCCCAAGCTTCTCACTGTCTTTGCAGACTGATTTGGCTTTTTTCTTCTAATTCTTTAGATTTGTCTGAATATCTAAATCTGGCATAGTCAACTCACTCTGCATCCTTTTTAAAAACTACAAATTGTTCCTATTCTTATTCACATTGCTCTCTTTCCTCTCTGCTTCCCCTGTGACACAACTGCTCAGCTCATCTTTCCCCTCTCCCTGTTAGAAATTCCTTTTTATTAATAGGTTTGTTTTCTATAGGTCTCTACCCACGTTTTGCAACCCAAATGTCTGTACTTTAGGCTTAACATACTGCATTTAATTAAAGAATAATTAATCTGGGCCATCTTGAAATTGCTGTGTTTTCAGAGTCTATTAAAAGTCCTTAACTTATTCTAGTTTTAATATCTTTAGCTATTTGATTAAATAGCAAAGAAATGAATGTCTGTTCTCATTTACTGAAATGACAGACTGCAGATTACTAAAAGCAAAGAATGCCAAATTTCATTGTCACTATTTTACAATGTTCAGGACTGTAAAAATTTTCCTCTGTAGCAAAGATATAATCCACTTGCTGTTAGAATTTTTGGTATTTTGCACCAGAGTAAACAACATAAACTCAGCATCTCAGTGTAAGAAATTACTAAATAAATACATCATAAGATATAAACCAGATTAACCATCATAGATTAATAAACAAAATCTGAATAAAAGATCAAGAAAAAAAAACTGCAGGAGACAGGGTTTTTAACTGCTCCTAATAGAGGAAAATTATTAAGCACACATGCAAGTGAAAACACTCTGGGGTTGGGATCTGCACCACTCATCCCCAGTTTGCATTAAACTTTGAGAGAATTAAACATTTTGATGCTGCCTAACTAAAGCCAAACTGCTCTATAAAATTATTAGAAGCATGTCTGTATTGTGATTATTAATTATTTACTATACTGCTACTGATCAGCATGGTGTCACAAATCTTATTTGTGATCAAGAAAATGTATGTACAAGTAATATTTAGATATATATTTAGGCTGAATCAAAAGTGAAAAAGCATTAACTAATTAATTAATAATTAAATAATAAGCATCCACTGATTATCAAAACATCAGTTTTCAAATTGCAGCAAAGAAACAGGGCAGAGCTGCTTGGTGAAACCCAAATATGCAAGTGGGGCACTTTTCCTCGTCTTCATGTTTGTCCTACTTATGAAGATGCACTAAACTTCAATACACTCAAAATACCCTGACTTCCCTCTTTATTTTTCTCTTCTGCCATCTGCATAAAACTCAGAAGGAAAATCAGCTGGTGCTTCTCATCTCCAAACCAGCATTCAGCTTCTCAAAGTCCCACTTGTGTGATAAACCCATGACAGAGCAGCATTTACCCTTCCCAGCCATTCCTCATTATTACAGCATTTATCTTCATGATCACCCAGCTCCATTCCTTTCACTGTTACTTCCTAGTAAAATACAGTATCCTGCTTTTAACTGTTACTTTTTACAATGAAAATAGGCCTTATTAAAAAAAAAAATAAAAAAAATCCACAACCAAAGAGCCTAAGGCTGCTGAAATGAAATAAAACTAGTTTTCTCTGAAACGACAGCAAAAATTAAGTGCTGAATTTATGGCAATTCTGTTGAGAAACCAGCTTCACTAGCCTGGCAGGGACATCAAGGAATGGCAGAGAGAAACACACAGACCCACAAAAACAAAACAAAAAGAAGGGAAGGTGAAGGAAAAAAAAAGGCGCGGAAAGGAAAGGCGCGGAAAGGAAAGGCGCGGAAAGGAAAGGCGTGGCAAGGCGTGGCAAGGCGTGGCAAGGCGTGGCGTGGCAAGGCGTGGCAAGGCAAGGCGTGGCAAGGCAAGGCGTGGCAAGGCAAGGCAGGGAAAGGAAAGGAAAGGAAAGGAAAGGAAAGGAAAGGAAAGGAAAGGAAAGGAAAGGAAAGGAAAGGAAAGGAAA
>JAOTQP010000099.1:3318183-3330774 GCA_026413545.1 Cichladusa arquata | reverse complement strand
AGGAAAGGAAAGGAAAGGAAAGGAAAGGAAAGGAAAGGAAAGGAAAGGAAAGGAAAGGAAAGGAAAGGAAAGGAACACAGACTGAATTGTGTGGAAATAAGAGTGTGCAGACTCAGGTAATGTAGCTCTGGGTGTGCTGGCCATTATGGACACCAAGGAGTTCCCCCTTCCTTTGGGACCCCTCCCCAGCAATGTTCCATGGAACAGGGCTCTGGCCATTTCTGATCCCCCAGATGAGTGACAGCCACCCTGCAGGCAGCCCTGAGGCACAGCAGGGACATCTGAGGGTTACAAAACCTTGCCCAGTAGCAAGGAAAGGATAACAACTGTCAAGGGGTTTTTTGGTGTTGTTTTTATGTAAAAGAAGTAATTACACAAAAGTCCTTTTCCCCTTCAGTAAGTTCTGCACCAGGCAGAGCCTGCCTTGCTTTTAAATAAGTTCTTTTCTGGCTTTGATCAAAGGAAAAGAAAACTGACAGAGCAAATTGGCAGAGAGCTGGCAGAATTATTGATAAGATGAACAGTTTCTTTAAGACAGCACAGTGTGGTTCCATCACTTTATAGATTCTTACACATAAATAATTACTGTTTTCACAGAATCACAGAATTGTTGGGGATGGAAGGAGATCTGGAGATCACCCAGCCCGAGGCAGGGTCACCTGGAGCAGGTGACACAGGAAGGTGTCCAGGTGGGGCTGGGATGTCTCCAGAGAGAGACTCCACACCCTCCCAGGGCTCTGCCACCCTCATGGAAATAAGTTCTTTCTCTTGTGCAGGTGGAGCTTGTTGTGTTTTAGTTTCTGACCATTTCTCCTCGGGACTGATGAAATTACTTCTCATTCTTGTCCAGTCTAACCAGGCCCAGCTCTCACCAAAGGATGTCCCTGAGCCACCAGCATACAGAAAGTTCATCTATCAGAGGAGGGGGAGTTCTAAAAACGTCTAAATTAAGCTAATAAAATTATTCAGATAAGAGTGGAAATGTCTTTCACACCCTTTACTATATTCTTTTCTTCTCAATTGTAATAAATGTAATAAGAGGGAGAACAAAGAATGACAGAATCTTCCATGTTTCATTATCATATCAAATGTTTTACCACAGCCACTGGCAAGATCATTTCATGAAGAAATAGTCCTGGAACCATTATTTTTTTTTTCCTTCACAATTACTGGAGTAATGAATGGCACAGCACAGTTCTAAATCAGAGTGATCTGTGGTGTGGAGACAGCAGAATCCTCACGGGCTGTGAGCACAGCACAGAGTGAAATAGTTCTGTTCCAGGCATCTCTCATGAAAAAGGAAAATACCTGTGAGCATCAGGATGCCAAAGCTGGCCAGTGCTGCTCAGTGTTTAATCCACTTTGGGCTGACTGCAGCAGATGCAGACACAAGTCCCTCTTCCCTTAACAAGCATTCCCTGGGAGCATCTGTCAGAGCAGGAAAACAAGTGGTTATTCACTAAGATTTATAGTCAGCAGTCAGACAACACCCAACAGGAAATAATCACTTATGCAGTGCAACAGCTGAGCAGGGATTTACGAGGGGCTGCACAATTGACCAGCAGCAATATCCAAAATAACTGCTCAGGAAAAGGTTCATTTGGGCTGGTGCAGCAGGAAGGGCTGATCCCACACCCAGCTCTGCAGGATGGACTGGGGCTGTTGGGGGATCTGGTTAGCTACTGGGGCAGAATATCAAACATTTATCTGCACCTATTTGCTTCCTAATGAGGGGTTAATTAAATTTTCCAGCAACAGGATAGTGTGGCAGTGAGTAGGGGATGAGCAGGGGGTCCCTGGGCTGGGGGTGTCACTGGGACAAAAGCTGCTCCCTTAGCAGGATTAGGGTTTGGACACTTCCCAGTGCATTGGCAGACTTTGAATGATGCCCTATACATTTATTTAAACATAAATTTCAAGTTCTGGTCTCCCTTTCAAAGGGCTAAGGTGGACTGACTTAGTCTCAGTGAAGGATATGAAAGTTTTGTTTGCTATTTCCATAATGCCCTCATGGTTTGTGCCTTTTCTGTTTGAATTTCAACATGTGACTGGTTCAGATAAGCAGAATTTCCTCCCTCTTTGGGTTGATAACCACAACCCTGAAAGTTAAGCTACAAAACTCTTTGCTTCCCAGTCTAATACAGGGCTGCTGCAAGATTTCATTATCTGAAAATGATGAAACTTGACTAAGAGGACAAGTTTCAGCTGCTGAAATAAATTAGACTTCATCTAAGCCTTAGTGAATTTTTTTTAAAAAGCAAGCTGTATTGGACATGTTTCCTACTTGAAAATGAAAGCCAAGTATATAATAACTGAAAAATGTGAACTTTTGTTAAGAAAGAAACTCTTCAAAATTGTGTGCTGACTTTGGGAATGAGTTCATACCTTCCTTTGTCTGCTATCACCCCATGGCTGAGCCCTGACATTACACTTGTAAGAAACAATAATCATAAAAGATTTCATTCACAATGAAGCTGAATGTGAAATGACATTTAATGACATCTGTTAAATATCTTTTAAGTTTTTATGTAACACTAAATGCTACAAATGATTGCCATGTTGTAGTCTTGCATTTTAATTTTGTATCAAATAATTTATGCTTTCATTTATGACAAAAACTTCACAACAGAAACACTAACTGCACTTGTGAATGTCATGGAAACTATAAATTAATTTAAATTTTTGTCTAAGAATGTAGTATAAAAAACTGTGCAGTTTTTTCATATATTTTAATATCAGTATTAAGAACAGAAGATGTCTCAGTTAATAAATCTGAAGTTTTAGAGGAGCAGATTTTCAAGAATTGCTGCACTGTGCTTCAGAATCAAGTTTTTCAATAACCATGGCAGTTTCTGCTTTGAAATCATCAGATCCTCTTGAAAATCAGAGATAGAACAATGAAAAAAGTACTCAAAAGTTTTTCACTCTACTTTAAAAAGTAAAGAGGAAGGAAGCATTTCTCCACCATATATTTTGCTGGATTATTTATCCATTGTTGATCTCCACTTTTTATAATTTATTTAGGAGCCCATGTTCATTCTGCTCTGGACTGGACACTGCTACAGGGTGCAGTGCTCTGTGGAGCTTCCTTGGTGCCTTTATCAGATGTAACCAAAATCCAAATCCACGTTTCATATTCATTTATTTCTTATTGAACAGAAGGACCAAAGATTAATTTAACTGTTTGAACTCTTAATTAGTAACAAGACTGCAGGTTCTGTTATTGCCAGAGAGGAAAGTAAATGCATTTACCTACATTCAGTTGTTTTGGATTGATTTCTTTTAGGTTAATTCCAGTTTACTTTTGCTGTGGCCAGAGTAATTGCCAGCCATCCCTTTATACAGAGTAAATTCAGAGGAATTAAGTTTTTTTTTTTTTTTCCTTGGCAGTGATCCAGTTCAGAAGTGTAGGCATCTGCTGAGGCACTTTAAATTTGCTACTGAAACCAGTTACTACACCTGTACATGTTCAAGTATCCACTCTCCTGTAATTTAATCAATGTATTCTGTTGTTTCCTCCAAAAAGGAACCAATACTTCCTGAGAACGTGTTTTCAGCATGGAAGGTGCTGAATTTTGAGAAATTTATTTCTGACTGAAAATTTCTTGCCATTTTACTTCTCAAGCCATTTTTGCCTCCTTTAGTCTAGAACTCCAAATAAACAAAATTATGGATGTAAAGCTCTGGAACATTTCCAACATTCCTGTTTTCCCAGAAAAGAACAATATCCCTGGTGTACCACTTACCTGCTTTTCCACAATGAAGAACTGACCATTTTCTTGAATTAGGATTTCCTCCTATTTCCATGATGTTTGGTTTACTTTGCTTCCAGACTGAAATTTCTGTTATCAGCTCTAACTGCTCAAAAAATTGCTTCTCTTGCTGATGCAGGTTCCCTCTCCTGACACACAGGGAAGCCTGAGCAAGAGGGATAATTTTGGTAAAGGGGTGTGGGATGAAATAGGTAAAAAAAGAATTACAGCATATTTCTGAGGAACACATAGAGTTACCTTTTAAATTCTTCCTTTTTCCTTTTCCCAGGATTCCACTAGAGAAAATTCTGTAGGCACAAAAAGACCTGCCTGCATTTTTAAAAGATTCTTCTGCATTATCCTTAATATCAGCAGTATAATTCATCCCCTTCCACTGGGAAATTGCTGCTCAAAAAGAACTCACTTGTAACAGGATTTTATTCCTCTAGTTCATTGATTACCAGTGATTTTTTACTTGTGACTGCTAAGACCATTTTGCATAAGGGATATAAAATTGCCTTTCCACACTAAAGTGAAGTTGTTAATTTTGTCACCTTCTTCTTTTTTTTTTTTTTAGAGGTTCTAACATAATTCTGAAAAACAGTGGAAAAAAATAATTAATGATTGCAGGATAACCGCTTAAACCACACTTACAACACACTAATGCTGTGCATCACTGCCACCAACTCCTGAGAAAGAGTCCAGAGGGGGAAGAGTGTTCCAAAACACAGCACAGATCTTCACAGAAACACTGATCAAAAAAACAAAAAATCCCACTCAGGTATTAATATTTTCATCAACAATTTAGAAATGAGTCGTTCTACAAAAACAGAAAAATATAAATTGGTTATAAAGGTCGTGTGAAAAATTTGCAATCATATCAAGTGTGTGAAATCAAAGAAATGAGCAAATCTGCTTTGGAGGCACTGTAAAAGTGATACAGCTCTGTTAAAACTATATAAAAATCTTATTAAATAGCTAAATCTGGAAACATCTTAGCAATCTTATATTTTTGTAGCACTGGAATTAGAATTCCCTATAAACTGAGTACATTAGAACTGCTTTGCAGAAAATGGGCCTTGAGTTAAAACAATTCTGTAAATACTTGAGGGCTTTTAGAATAGGAGGATTTCCAGTCCAGGATCTCAGACTCTGCTCATCCAGATCCCTCAAATTAAGTAAATTTACTTTATTCTGTTTTCAGTTTCTGAAAAAAATATAAATTAAACTTGATGATCTCTATTTATATAGCATCAAACCAATATATACATATCTAACTGTCCCAAAATGAACATGGCCATCCCAAGCCACTACACTTAGATTGGATGTATTTGTAAATGACTGTAAAATGCACATTATTTGAGAAGGTTTTATTGTGTTGAATGATCAAATATTATTAATGTGAACGTGGCATATATATATATCAAATCTTAATAACTTATGTCTGAAATATTATTCTTTGTATGGCAAAGCTTAGACTGCAAATGGAACTACCTTTCCAAACTCTGGTTTCCCAACTCTTCTGCATTTTTAACATTCATAATTTCAATTTTTTTTCTAGAAATCACTGGTTTTAGTGTTTGTTCTGTTTCTTCCTTTGAAGTTCTCTTTTTAAGCACCTGCATGCAAGAGAGAAGAGAAAAAGTCTGGCAGTGTCTGCATGAGGGCCCTTCAGGAGAAAACCATTGTGGTGCTGAATATATGTTTTGTATCTTTTTAATGGTATTCTAAAAGTTATCTGGATTAAGCACCATCAAAGTTAACAGCCTCTTTTTATAAGACTTTATCTTTTTCATTTTAAGATGTTATTAGAATAATAAACTCGGTGCCTGGTGGGCTGAAAGCAGGCTGCCATTTAACATATTTAATGACCATCTGGAGATTTTTTTTTTTTTATTCAAAGCTTTATTTTGTATTTTCTCTTAAGAACTTCTTACATTTTTTTAGAAAAAAAAAGAAAAATCTCATTTTTCCTTTCCAGTTTGGAAGCACTAGAGGTGCTAAACAGAAAGGCCTTGACTCTACTTCTTTATCACTTCTTATCTCTTTTGCTTTGGTTATTTTCAGTTGAGTTATTATTTTCTGTCAGGTCATGCTCCTTCCTGACCAGGGTAACCTCAGGGTGGGCACACCAAGCATCACCCACAAGGCTCAGCTGGTAAATAAACTTTTTGTGTTAATCACACCAGGGTGCTGTGTGTTTCAGTCAGATTCTTCCCAGCTATGAAATATAAAGAAATCCTCAGACACAGCCTGGCTTTGGTCCTGTCTGTTAACAGCTTGTCTGCACTGCAAGCAGTAACTGATAATAATGGGATTATTTTCTTCTGCAGAGAAACAGATGGAGGAGAAGGACAACCTGGTTGTCCCAGTGTAGTTGCATGGGGGACTGGCATCAGAAAACACTGCTCTGTTCCTTGCTTAAATGTTTATTTTTTTAAATATTGTTTTCATTAATAAAAAATTCAAACTAGATGTTATCATGTATGTTACCTGGAAATGAGTGGTTAATATCCTTAAATTAGTAGTGCTATGTTGTTAATATTTTTTTAGACTTTCGTGCTGTTGCAAAGTGTGAACTGCATAGCTCGGTAATGTTTTAAAGTAGAAAATACAATAATAAGTGGTGCTGAATATGTACAAATAAACTAAAATAGGACTGGCAAGATTTTTTTCTATCTATACAGTTTTCTATGAATTTCTCATTCCACTGTGTATGCTTGGCATGCAATATAAAACATATCCAAACCAAAAATTTTGGCATGGCAAACTCTCCTAGATATATCTAAACATTTTGATTGCTGTTTACCTGGTTATTCTTTATTGTATTTTGGGGGCAATTACAATAACAGGCATCCTTCTGAGAGCACCTGCCAGGAAGGAAAGTGTGTCTGTGTGTCTTAATGGGTGGGAATTTAGCACCACTTCTACACTGACATTTGGCATTTTAGGTAAGCAATAGACAGGGAGATAGAAACATAAACATCTTGGAAGTAATGCTGTTAGGATAAAACAAACAAACATATTCAAAGTAATCTGGGGCCCAAGTGACACAGAAATGACAGAGTGGAATGTCCCAAACAGCTTCCCAGAGATGTGAACGACAGCATTTGACATCCAGCCACCACATGAATAAAAGATTAAATGCATTGGTACAATTGCTAGTGCAGTCAAGAGTGCAGCTTTCCTTTGGAAAGAGACAAAGCACTTCCTGAGTTATTCTTGGCAATATGATGAAGTTAACTCAACCAGGTGTGGGTGTTCCTGTAGCTTTTCTCAACTGGCATATCCTTGCACCACCTTTGCTTCCAGGAACAAATCTGTTGGAGTCACCAACTAAATTATTTATAGGGTTCATTGTTACTGTTTATTATCTGCAGGAACACATTTCAGTTCACATTTCAAATCTGAAATGCAAGGAGAAGTGATTCAGGTTCTTAAACCTGAATGAAAGGATTGTTTGGGAAGGTTCACAGATGGAATTTCTCTGCTCATGCTGAGAAGGAGGACAGCAGCTGAGCTCTTTCAGGGGCATCAACATCTTCCCTAACTCTGGCTGAATGTTATCTGCTGCTCTCATACAAATATTTGAATAATGTCTAAAGAAACACAGTTTAGAAACTGAAAAGAAAGAATCCAAATATATTTTTGTGTTTTATCTTTCCCCCTGAAGCTGTGTTTAATGAAATTCAGTGAATCTCCAAACCTTCTTCCTAAACTGTGATGGTCCCAGCTCCAGCAGCATCAGGGCCCCTTTATTTCCACATGGTGTTTTAGAGGGACAGCTCAGGCTGCTCTTTCCTCCAGGAGCAGCACAAGGTCTCAAGTGTCACAAGAGGTTGGTGCAGAAGGGCAGAGCATGTCCTAAGCAATAGCAAAAATACTCAGCACCTTACCAAAATCACCACTGGTTAAACCAATGCAGCACCTGCCTCTGTCTCAAATGTCAAACAGGACAGAGCTCAGTAGCCCAAAGTCACTGCTTTTCTATTAATTATTGGGAAATTACTGTAAAACTGTAAATGAGTGCTGTTCAATACTTAGAGGCAAACTCTCAGAACTGGAAAACATAAAACAGTTTTGCTAAGCAAGGCCAAAATTCAAAGTAAAAATTCACAATTTGGACACAAAGTGAAACATAACCTGGCGTCCCCCTGCACTGCAGAGCACATGGGCTGATGAGTTGATTGTGCTGTGGCCAGTGGAGGAAATCCAAGCACAGGAAGATTTTCTGGGCTGCCTTTGAGAGCTGCACAGTGAGGCTGACTTTGCTGCCCAGCTGAAGTCATTTACATCCAGTGAAGCCCTTGGCTGGGAGCTGATCAAAGTGGAGCATCCTCAAAAGCAAGTCCTTGGATTCTAGAGGACCTAATTGTGGTTGACATGTGGACTAAAGGCAGTCTCTGAAAGGAAAAAATAAGGTTCAATTAGTGTAATTTATTTCACATTTTCATATTTCTGAGTCTTTGGCTTTCATCTCTGTAACACTAATTTTTTACAGAAAAAAAAAAAAAAAAAAAAAAAGAATCTTATCATGTCCAAAGATAAATGCAAGCTGCATTTCAAACAGAATAGGCATAACTTTTTTCTCTCAAGATTTCTGGTCTTCCAAAGTTTTAGTCCTTGTCTGCTGGATTTACAATGAAACAAAAAAACACTGCATGTTCCTCTTGAGCTCTGTGAGTGTGTCTGGATGATTCAGACTTTCATTTCTTTCAATTTGCCATATTCCTCTTCAGAAATGCTCCTCAGCTGTGCTCCCACAAAGTGGAATCCCCAGCTGCATCCCTTCTTTTTGCTTCTCCCACTCTCACTTTTAACAAATGCGATTTATGAAAAAATTAATGTAAATCCTCTGTCCCAGGCTTAAATATAATTTTCACAAAAGTGAAATAACAAAAGGTGCTATTTGTATTCTTAAAAACAAATAATGGAAATAAAACCTGGAACTGAAATTCTTGCCAGGATACAAATTAATCTGAAAAAAAAAATTATTAAAAATTGGAGCTTGGGCTGAAATATTCCATATTTCAGTCAGCACAACATAATTGCACTAAGAACATATCTAATTATGGTCATTTGAGCAGCTGCCTCTTTAGCTGAAGTTGTGAGCCTGAGATGGAGGAGATGCCTGCACAGCAAGGTGAAAGCAAAGGCACAACTGAGAACACAACCTGCAATCAAACCCCTGCCCACAGAGCAGCCTTGCTGCACTCACAGGAGATGACTGTCAAAAATCTACCAGGGTCACACCCATTAATCATTTTATTTAGCTGATAAGCAGGCAGCTTGCTGACTTAATTACATGTAACAGCAGCCTTAAAATTCCTGCACTTGCATAGATGTTGACAACACCACAGATTTGTGTTTGGGCATTCTTGTTACTCAAGCGACTTCCCAGCCTAAGCATTAATTACACTTCCATAATTATTGTACTGACAATTAATCTGAAATTCTGTGCTGAACAAGGAATGTTTACTTTTTTTTATCCAAATTGACATATTTGGTTTATTCCCTCAGTCACAGATGTACAGCCACCCCTTCGTCAATCTGGACTAACTGCATTATGTTAATTAGAAAAGAAACTTTAATTTCTTTCCCCTGTGTGCCCAAAGGAATCAAGGGGACATGGTTGCTAAGACACATTCCTGTAAAAAAGAAAAAAGGATTTTTACATATTCACATCCAGCAAATGCTGATTATATACTGAAAACAAACTTCTGTTAACAGAAAGCAGCGAACTAAATTTTAATGATTAAAGGTTATTGTGTAAAGCTGGGAGAATTTAATAAGTCAGAATTTAAGTTGTGATTAAAACCAGTAGGCTTGGCCATTCAGCTTGGCAGCTGAGGCTGAAATGTGTGCTGCAATAAAAGAAATTAGGCACAAATACTGAAAATTGGTTATTATTTTCCTAATTATTTTTACCACCTCCTACTATTCTTTTTAACTACTAAAAACTTATAAAATCTACAAACCTTAATTGTTCTATTCCACTGCACATAGCACACACAAGAGACAATTTCCTTAGGTAAATATTTACTTGTCTGTAAATTGCTTAAATTTTGATGAAACTTATATGTGCAATTCCTTTTTTAATTTGCATAGTAAATAACATATGAAACTTTCTTTAAAAAAATAGCTGGATATTGAAAACATTTCTCACAGTGCACCTCCAAAATACCCCCAGTTCTTGCAGTTTCCCACCACATTGAGCCTATATTGCTTTGAGCTGCAGACTCAGGCAGCAGTGGGAGCTTAAAAATTCAGTTTTTGTTTCTCTAGCTCATCATTTTTCCCATGAAGTGTGAGCAGTGTCCAGTAAGACCTGTTAAAATCCCACATAACACACATGCAGCAGCAAATGAGCAATATGAGAACACACTGTTCAAACTGATGAGTTAGGTGTTACATTAATTACATCAGTAACGTGGAGAACATATGGCACTTGGAAAATATCAAGAACCAATGCTCTTAATCTGGTAATATCTCTTAAGTTTTATCCATTACTTCAGAATTAAAGCTTTATTAATTTAATCCTCATAAATAATTCAACTTTGACTGTCTTCACATGTCTTATGTAGAGTTTTTGCCTTTATAAAATTTGAAAGGGTATGTATTTTAATGGGATATTGGTTCCTGACTTCCTGTGGCTTTTCTGACAGCCTCAACCTAAAAGCATTTTGAATGAATTTATTTTCTGGTCCACAGGCTGAATACTAATACAATGGCTGTAACAATACTTAAGCATACCATTTTTAAATTATATTTTTCTTATTAGTCTCTACAACTCTTTGTCCAGAAAAGTTTAGTTCAAACTCTCTTGTCATTAAAGTATAATAATCCAGTAAAGTTTGTAACAGAAAAGTAGGATTAATGTCCAAAAATTCTACATAATTCTTGCAGTTTCCTTTTCTGGAAGGCTGTGCTATCCTTTGTGTTATATCAATGTACATTAGTGCTAGATTGGTTAAAAGGGATTCCACTCCACAGTTTATGCCTTGTCAACTTCCCACACAGCCACACTGCTTGAGGAGAGCAAATTGTGCATTTCCTTGTCATTTCAGTGCTGCTGCTGTTTGGAGTCACTCTGGCTCCAGGCAGCAAACATAAATCATATCCCTCTGTTACTCACTCCTCCCTGTGCATCCCCCCAAAGAACTCCAGAGTTCTTCCCAAAACCAGAATGAATGTAAGCAAAAAAGACACCTCCTAGGAAAGATTAAAATGAGGAATACAGTTACGTCTTCTGTGATGCTTTTCCCTAGATTGAGACTTCAGATGAAGAAATTGTATTTACATAGAAGTTTCCAGCCAGAGAAAAACCTCTGAATTGCAGTGTGGCATCACTGAAGAGTGACCACTACTAGGTGAACAATAATTGGCTTCTTATATCAAATAACTTCATAAATGTGTAAAGAAAGAAAATGTACATATTTATATACCCACATATAATAATTTTATAGTTATTTTAGGCGTATTTTTACATATTTATATCTTCATGAAAACAAAGGGCATAACTGTGAAACTAGTCAAAATGAATTTGACTCAAGAATTCTAAGTTAACCTGGATTTTATTATTTACTTTATCAGTGGGAGCAATGGCAAAATAAATCAGTTTTTCTAAACTTTTTCTGATTAAGATGAAGGCTGCTGAGGTAAATGAGCACAACAGCAGGCCCAGTGCTGCCAGCAAACCTCATGAAGTGTTGGTGGTGACACAGATGACACTGACAGGCTGACAGGCTGACACTGTAAATTAATTTACAATTAAAGGACTTCTGATACCCTGATCATCAAGTCAGACGGTCTGCAATGAGCTGTTTGTGCTGGAGGCACAGTGAGACACACACACAGACACGTTTAACATCTCTTTTTGTGACAGGGACAGGGGATGGAGCCACTGGGGACAGTCACAGGGGGATAGAGACACTGGGGACAGTGACAGGAGCCACTGGTGTCAGTGACAGTGGGATGGAACCACTGGGGACAGGGACACTGGGATGGAGTCATTGGTGTTAGGAACAGGGGGATGGAGTCATTGGGGACAGTGACAGGGATGGGGATGGAGACACTGGGGACAGGGACACTGGGATGGAACCATTGGTGTTAGGGGCAGGGACAGGGGGATGGAGCCATTGGGGACAGGAACAGGAACAGGGGGATGGATCCATCCATTGGTGTTAGGGACACTGGGATGGAGCCATTGGTGTTGGGGACAGGGTCAGTGGGGATGGAGTCATTGGGGACAGTGACAGGGACAGTGGGGTGGAGTCACTGGTGTTAGGGACAGGGGATGGAGCCACTGGGGACAGTGACAGGGACAGTGGGGTGGGCAGCAGCAGCCCAGGCTGGGTAGGATGGTCACACCCTGGAGGGAAGGGATGGATCCAGAGGGGGGTGAAGAAGCAAAATTCTTTTATATTTGACATTTACACAAATCCTGGAGTCTTGAAATTTTGTGACATTCATAATTCTATTCTAGGGTATACCCAGGTTGCCTTCTACACATACACTGAATATTGGTTTATGGTCTGCAATTTGATTTGTCAACTAGGAGCTCCTCTTAAGGTATTTCTTTTCAGAGTGGGGTAGAGTTCATAATCAGGGTCTTATTTCTGTGGACATTTTTGAAGAATTTGATTTTTTGTTTTGTTTTGTTTTGTTTTGTTTTGTTTTGTTTTGTTTTTTCAGGAAGATGTTGTATAGCTAAAGATCAACACTACTGATCATGAACTAATTGTACTATTCCTACCAAGGGTGATGTTTGACATCCTTTTCAAAATACCTAATTCCCAATTAATTCAATTAAATATAAATGTCCTAGCATTTCTATAAG
>JAOTQP010000099.1:3288900-3318083 GCA_026413545.1 Cichladusa arquata | reverse complement strand
TGTCTGTGTTTTCTTTCTACCTTCCCTTGTTTTGTCTCTGAGAAAGATCCCCAGCCTGGGAAAGATCCAGGCTGGAGCTGAGAAAATTCAACAGCCTGGGAAAAAAACAGATTAGGTTTCTCCAGGAGCTTTCAGCAGTGTCCACACACTTCTCTGAGCTCCCAAACAGCCAGGCAGCACTTTCTCAGGAATTAGTCAGGTACTTAAAAGGGTTGAACATCAGTGAAAACCCAAATGGAAGTTCTGCTGCAGGGCAGTCCATAGCACTGTGAGAGCTTGTTAGGACAGTCTGCTACAAAGGGTGAGTGCCTTGATGATGAATAAACCTGTCTGGTGGTTATCTGCACTGACAGCAGAGGCTCAGCCCTGCTCTTGAATCCCTGCCCTGACAATTGACTGACTCTGCAGTTAATTGGTTAAAGATGGCAAACTGCAAGGAGCTGTTGTTTGTGTCCCTGAGGGCTTTTGATCCCACGGCTTTATCACAGCAATTCCTCCTGCAGCCTGCAAAATGGGCCTCCAGTGCCTTCCACTGCAGCTGATATTGTTGAGATCCAAGTCCTGTTCAGACAGGGAGACAAAGACACTTTGCACTTTCAGACTCCATGAGAGTTTTCTGAGGATGTACAAAAGCCAGAGGGACAAAATCAGGCTTCAGGAAAATAAGATTTAGAAACTCACCACAGCAAATTGAGTAAATTGAGACTGTTGTGAGTCCAAATGCTACTGAGAGAATTGTTTACATTTCTTCACTACATTTTGAAAACAGTATAGTCAAAAATTTAAAAAAAAAATAATAAAAGACACAACTTTCCAACTACATACCAAGATTTTTAGCTATTCACTTTTATGCCCAAGGAGACAAAGCCAGTCTTGTAAACAACTGGGCTATGATCCAAAGCCAGAAATCAAAACTCATTTTATTACATTTTTTTCCCTCAAAATTTTGAAAGAATGTTTGTATCAGTGTGATTCAGAGACGAGCATTTCTCAGTAGTTTTTTCCTCTAGGAAAGGAGTTTGCTTTTTCAAAGAAACTCAGACCATTAGCAGTGTCTTTAGCAACCTTGTGTTTTCTTTCACAAGCTTCCCCACACCTTGGCTGGAGCTGCTTTTGTGAGGATAATCTCACAAAAACAATGATGCTAACAGTGTATATATAATTCAAACAATTAAGCCACCGCAATGAGGGGAGGATAATGTCTCTGTGTGTTAAATCATATTTGCAGTTTGGGTACTGTCCTGCATAATAGATCTGAATGGTGCAGTGTTTTGTCTGCCATAAATAGCAGCTTTTACTTTCTTTGCAGTTCCACTATATCAGCCCTGCACTAGGATAAACAACACACCATAAAAGAGCAGAAGGCACAGTTAAGATAGAATCATTATGCAAATAGGTTATGGCATGCTTTATATGAGAACAGCTTCCCTAAAGAGACCTAATGGGATGACTGACCTATAAAGCATTTAATTTGTTGTTAGCATTTCATTTAATTGTCTTTCAGTTCCTCTAGGAATAAAACTTTTAATTGTAAAAACTTCCAAATGACATAATGGTTGATTTCTCTTTCTGTAACTAACAGGTTCCTCTCATAGTAAAAATAGCTTGCTGTGATTTCCAACTGTAATTTTAAAATTCTGGTATAATTCTGGTGCAAAAGTTTGGATGCTAGACTTCAGCTGACAAACCTCTATTAGAAGAATGTTATTCTAGAAATGTTAATGAGAGGCATCTTGAAGAAAGACTATATATCTTGATATACAGGTATACAACAGATGATCAATTTTTCTCACTTTTGACCTTTGAGTGGTAGACTCAGGATCCATAGTCCTAACAGGATTGATTATTGTGTGAAGGTTACATACAACAAGGGGTAAATAGACTATATCAATAAATCTTCATTTTCTTTGGCCAACTACTAAAGGAGATTTAAAATCCTTACCAAAAAAGAAAAAAAAAAAAAAATCCAATGGCATGTAGTACTAATTATCAAGTGTAAGTAAAAGGACTGTATAAATACCATATTCTGAGATGCATTGCATTTTTCAATAAAAGCCTTCAGGTGGCTTTACAAAGACAAATTGGATTTTTTTCATAGAGGAGGAAGTGATGTATCTCCAAAGGCAGGCCTGGAGGCACCTTGTAGGATATGAGAAAGTAAGAGGTTGTTCCTGTTGGGAATTTGGTTTTAGTTTGAGATTTTTTGGAATGATGAACACGACCAGAAAGGCTGTTCACAGCACCTTGGGTTACATCAGCAGGAGAAAAGCCACAAAGGTCAGGGAATGTGACCATTCCAACCCTTTTAACACTTGTCAGGCCACTCCTGGAACGCTTTGTCCAGCTCTGATCCCCAAGTTTCAAAGAGACAATAAAACATGGAGAAGGTGCAGCAGAGAGGCACCAAGAAAATCAGACTTTAGGAGGGCTTGGCATGTGAAAGGATGAAGGAATTTTTGCTCATCCCAGAGCAGAGAAAGCCCAGGGAAAAACCAATCCCAGACTTCCAGTAGCTGAGAGGTAACTCCAAAAAGGATGGAGGATAAGAAGGAATGGATTTCACCTGCTCCAGGGGAAACATTGGTCTGGAATAAGAAACCAGATCATTGCAAATAACAAGAACAATCCTGGAATAAGTGACAGAGAAGTGGTGGAGTGTTCCTTGCTGGAAATATCCCTGCCTCAGCCTGACAGGGATAACCTTTCAGCAGAAGGTTGGACCAGATGGGCTCCAGAGATGCCTCCCAACCTACATTTTTCTCTCATTCTAAAAATGCCTGGTGCTCTGCTGTGACATTTCTTCCTACCCAGCCTTTTTTAAAGCACAAATTCTAGTCTGAAATTTATACTTCATTTCACAGTCTTGTATCATGTTGTTAATTTGATTATTAAAAGAAACCACCTTTCTACAAATGGAACAAATTTGTCAGCCCTCAGTCGAACATTTTATAATGATTAAGATGTGGCAAAGACCAGAACTGCTTGACATGGATTTTGATAGATATGTTTTGGATGAATTGATATATTTTAGCTATTGCTCCAGAGAATATTAAATCTAAACATAAACATATTTTAAAAGGTCAGAGCAAATTATTCCAATTGTAACCTCAAGCAAGGAAAAAACCCCAATGGTATTTTTATGAAGGCTTTTCCTAATTCTAAAATAATGATATAAAATTGGAAAGAAATGCACACTAACTTAAAAAATTAAAAAAAAAAAAAAAAAAAAAAAAAAAGAAGCTTTTAGCTTTTTAGCTTTTAGTATTCTGTTGGCATTCTTTTCCAGGAAGCAGTGAAACTCATGCATTTTCATTTAGATGCTTCCATCTTAACCTTTCCTCATGTGATTGCACCCTTAAGCAAAGTATCTAATGTATATTATTTTAGCCATTAATTTCCCATTTCTAGTGTTACTATACCTCAAAATGACTCACTGTGGCCAAACCTTAAATATTTTGTGCAGCATTATATCAGGCTTAACAAGCAATTCAATTAAAAAAAATTAAAAATATTAAACTCCAGAAGCATCACAAGTTTATCAACCCACTCCTTTCTAATTATATGAAAAATTTTGGAACAAAACAAAAGAAAACAAAACCAAACAGCACTTTTTTAAAACCTACAAACCTTACCTACATTTTGGAATTAATCCACATTTCTGAAAGCAAGGCTAAAGCACACACATTTCTTTTCATAATCTAATTTAAAGGACTAACTTAAGGAAGAGAAACTAACTTAAATGAAAAGGAAGAGACGCTGAACTGGTGATGCTGAGAATAAATATAGAGTTCTTAGCAATGGGTGAAAAGAGCAGTAAAATTTCTTGGAGATGCTACCAAAAATACTAGCAGGCCTCAGAATATATCAGATGCAAATGCAAAATCTTGTAACACTTCTGGGCTTCAAGTGCTGAGGACAGTGACAGTTGTAGTTATTTTGTTAGAAACTAAAATAGAAAGCAGAGGGAAAGAGGCAACAGGTGGGATTTGTAACGTGGCTGAAGAGTGAAAAAATAGAAATGCATAATTTCTTTTTTTATATACGACTTTCAGAGTTGAACAATGGAGATAATTTTATCTAAAATTGTTGTTTCTCTACAATTTTACAAGAAATGGAGTGTAGCTATGGTGGTAATGGTGCTAATTTTAATTAAAAATCTCTCAAATTGCACCTGTGGCCTTGTGAACACAGAGGTTTATGAGGCAGTGAAGGCTAACCATTGCTGATGTGATGTCAATCATCACATTAAAACAATATATTTCTATTTCTTACATTCACACAAAGGGAAACAATTGGCTGATTAAGCAAATAATGGAGAATTAGAAGAGATTTTTACAAAAACCAGTTGTATCCAGTTGGCATGTACTGAATCAATGCTATCCACACACAGATATAACTTTAGCAAAGATAACTTCCTCCTGGAACTGTTTTTGTTATAAACCCTTATGCAATTCACAGTGGAATGAGTAGAAAATCACATTTGTTTAACTTCTCTAATTCAGAAGTTTTTCTTCAGAATAAAACCACGCTCAGCTCTGCACAGATTAATGCTCCTACACTGATTTATATTCCAGTCCCTCAGTGAAGCATCTGTTACATTTCTCCATATCATATGTGTGTTAGGCAGAGAGCCTCAGGGCTTTTAACTACAACAAATCCAAAGTTGATTTTCCAAGCCTCTTGCTACTGAGGCAGTTTTCCATTTCACAACAACTTCCTCTTAGATTTATGTCCTTTAAAATGTATTTGCCCTCTACTAATCAAGGATGTTTGGAAATCTCTCTGATTGCTTTCCCCATGATCATCATCTCGACTGTCCCCTCAGATAACCCTGTTTAGTTCAACTCAGGCATTCAGGGAAAAATATGGCTCAGTTTTGCCACAAAAAGTCTGCACACTCCTAATTCTGCTTTCACAGCTTTAAACAAGGGACATTTTTCCAGTTAGTATCAGTCCTGTTCAAGCAAAGGAAAGGACAGAGAGATTGAGAACTAAGAATCTTTCCAGGTCACTGCTTGAATTATTTCCACATCTGGATATTTCAGTCTGTGTATTATTTGTCAGAAGTTAAGCAGATGAATATTTTATAGCACAAAAGGACCTTGCACTGTGTATGACAGCACAGGGTGTCAAAGCTACATGGCATTTGTTTTTATATGTGAGGAAACAGATCTCTTCTGCAGGAACTGTAAAAGCTCCTTCACCAAGGCACCTCTCTTAGCAGCTGATTTAAGACAGGGTAAAGAACTTATGAGGAACTCCAGGTCATATAAAATCAATCCCCAGCTCCTAATGTGAGACATTGTTCTTTGGGATTTGCACTGCGAGATTAACACAAAATTTTGCTGTGAAAAGAACAAAAAATACACTAATTGATAAATCTCACTCACTGTTCCTATCCTAGAACTAGAACAGATTGCTCAATATTAGGGTGAACAGCATGAAAAAAACCCCAAATTACATCATGTTTGATTTTACAATAAATGTCAATGTTTTTTCATTATTATATTTTCTTGATTTCTTATGCCCTTACAAATATTCAGTTTCATAAATACATGTGGGAGCTAACACTGCAAACTACCAGTGAACTAACTGATATACACAGTGAAATAACACCACAGTCAAACCACAGGCAGGTCATGCTTCACCGTACAATATTTGGTTTAGAATTTCACCTCTTGAAAGTTTATGTATAAACTGCAATCAAGCATCATTCCTTCCACTGGATCATTTTTCACATCTCTGAGCAGTTTCCACCACTTGGAAACCTGCCAGACACCCACGGTGTTTTCTGTGTAAGTACAGATGCAGAGTTTCAGTCATGATCTTGAAAACTTGTTGAAAAATAAGAATTTACAAAGGGAAAGGATTGCAGCATCAGTCCTGCAGGTTTTAGTTAAATTTACAGGCTCCAGCAGATGTTTAGGCTGCAGCCTTTCAGAGATGTATGGTTTGTCTCTCATGAGTTCTTTCATGAATTATTCTGTGATCAAGCAAAGGCTTCTTGAGACATGAATATGAGAAGAGCTATCACAATCACAGAAATCTACAAATCCGAAAAACACTTATTTAAGATGTGCTGTCATTATTACAATAAACTCTTCCTTCTTTCCTATTACTTCTGATTATTCCATTTTGAAAGCAAGGACAGACATTCTCAACAGGCTGAGTATTCCACTTGCAGGAGGATAGAGACACTTTGTGAAAAGATGTCTGTGAGTTATTTAAATTATGGATGGATGGATGGATGGATGGATGGATGGATGGATGGATGGATGGATGGATGGATGGAGGCAAACAAAAGTTTATATTTATATGGTCAGGATAACAGGTTAACAAAAAAATATCAAATGACTTGGCAGAAATTTATATTTAATTTAGTTGGCATGGTATTAAAATTGAAATGCAAATTATGTAAAAAAAGATGTAAAATTAAGATGAAAAGTCAGTCTTTAGAATGACTATTGCTAGAATCTGCTTACCATGGGTTAAAGTCTAAGGTTAAATTTCTGTGATTCTACAGAAAATTCACCTGATTCTGAGCTGTAGCCAATATGCATAACAATATTAAGGGACCATAAAATGAATCACAAAATTTATTTTCTTTATTAAAAGAATGTAAAATGAAAAGTTGACTTTCAGCCTTTTTCCTATTAACTCAATGCATGGAAGAATAATCAGAAAGCATATAAGAACAAGAACTTCCTTGCCATATTTTGCTGGAAAGGAAGGAAAACTAATAGTAAGAGGGAAAATGCTAAAATACAAATACTGTTTTAATAGTCTGAAGATCAAAGATTTAATATATTTCCCTGTTTCTTCAGGTGTGTTTTAGCACTTAGAGGAGAGTAACAAATTTTTTATAACTCAGGCTGAAACTTCATACCCTATGAATGCAGTTAATGATAGAAATTAATAAACTGAAATATAAACCAAAAAAAGTAATCTGGTCATGTTTGAGCTGCAAAGAAATTTGCAGGACTAGACTTTGGGTTATTTTTTAAAGTATTCCCACATTTCAATGGAGAGATAAAGACCCATATTCTAAACACAAATTCAGAATAAAGGTTTTTTTAAATTGTGGTCCCTCCCTGAAGTGTGCTCTGCAGAAAGTGAGCTGTGACCATCCCTGTGTGGGTTAGTCAGTCACCAACCAGCTGCAGTGACATGGGAGACACAGGAGCACGGACAAATGTGTCCACCTGCAGAAACTGGATTTTATTCTTAATCACACCGGATTTAATATGGCAAAGCTACACAGAAAAGCAGAGTGGCACTTGGTGGCTACAAAGAAAACAAGGAAGAACATCAGAAGTTAAAGCAAACTTCTAAATGTGACCTCCAGTGCCCTTCAGTGTGCTTGGATGTGCCCATCACTTACATGGCACTACTAAAAATGTAAAAGCTATATTGGGATGAGGCTAGAAGGGTGAAATATTAGCTGAGAAAATGACAATGTTCTTTGTTGGTGATTTATTCTAGCTTCAGTTAATGTGTTTTCTTAAGCTTTTGGATCGTGTCATCTTCATTCTCAATTTTTAAGTTTCAGACATGCAGCTATATTATTAAAAATTCCTTTTGATAGAATTAGACTATCATTACCAGGTAATGAGAAGAACATTACTGACTTTGTGAGGAATTATGTCTTCTAGGATTTTCATCTAAATTAAACTTTGGTCTGACTTGAAAGAATAAATTGTCTCTGAAGTCAACCGTTTCCTTGGTGATATTTTTTATTCTTGTGTCATAATGTGAGCAGAAGAAACATTTGAAACTTTGGTTAGATTACTTCCTGAGACTGCAAACATGGGAAGATCACACAAAAATTGAATGATGCCAAGTGAATGGAGTAGAGACTATGCAATTATGGTTAAAGTAGGATTAAATTAGTAAAGGTTAAGTGCAAGCATGACATGATAGAGCGGGGAAAAAAGGAAAGGAAAAATTTCCCTGTGCTTCTTTTCATAACTCATACATGTGAGTTCTCCAAGTCATAGATAATTTATAAAGATCATATATATCAGCTATGAAAGTGCACAGAGAACTAAATGACTGTGCTTTAAATGACAGAAACTACTAATAAACACATATTGAAGAAAGGAAGAAATGTTTTTTTCATACTATATACTATATTATAAAATCCAATTGTGTTACACCTATGGGTAGAAGGGTAAATGGAAATATCATAGAATGAGTTTGGGAGTCCAACAGAGATATGTATCAATTCCTATTTTTTTTTTTTACATTCAAGTACTTTCTTTGAACTTCTATCATTATCTGGAATTTGTAATAAATAAAACAACTATAGTCACTACCTTGTAGAAAATCCATACACCAAAAGACTTCATGAAGAGAATAACCTATTCCACAGTAAGAAATCCAATCCTAAGAACTTCTTCACATACTCAGTACCTGTTCAAAGGGGATAAAAATTGTGTGAAAATCTGATAATTTTTCAGAGAGAAGAAAGAAATCAGGAAATGCCTAGAATACATTTCATTACATTAAAAAATCTGCTGTGAGTAGAGAGCTTTCAAACCAGGTTAATCTGAAAAAAACATCAATATCTTTAAAGAAAGACCTAATTTCAATATTTATACTGACTGATATCAATGACATCAACACTTTGGGGAGAACCTCGTGGGTTTACCTTAGAGGATGCTCACCACATGTGAGAATGCTCAGCACACCCTCCTTTGTATCTTGAGAGATTTCCAGAAGCAGCACTGTTGAAAGCACAGATTTATTGCTGTTTTTTCAGGACAGTTTGTCAGGTTGTGTCACCCACTTGTATCTGATCAGAGCCAGCCAAGTCTTTAAGGATCCTTGGTGTAGCACCACTCTTCCCAGGGCAGATGATTCTCCATCACATCGACGTTATTTTATGATGGTGTGCTACAATTTCAGTCAGGAAAGGTCAGAGCTGGCACAGAGAGAACAGTTAATTATTATTCAGAGGGAGATGCCATTGCAGCCCATAAAGCATTCAGTTCTACCATTAAGGCAAAGCTACAGTCAGAAAAGCAGCAATCCCACAGTCCTGTGGTGTTTAACTCCTGCCCCAGCAGGAAGTGTGAGAATAATCCCTTTTTCAAAACCTACAGTTCTATGTCTTTTTATTCTCTCCTAATTAAAGCAATAAATAATCATTTGATTAATAGTGGCTAAAGCCACTGCCCAACCTTGATTTTTTCCCCCTGTAGACCAATAGTCTTTCAAATACTAATGAAATATTAATTAAAGGGGTTTTTTTTAGACCAGGACAAAGAGACTGAAAATTAGCCAAACATATGCAATTATTATTCTGCAAATATGAAAAAAAAAAAATCCTAAGTTTTAAATTTTATGTGTTAAGAAATCTGAGAAGACAGATAATCCTTAATAAATCAACCTTCTGCAGAAGAAGAGCTCGATCAATATTCTAAGAAAAATATTCACTTGGCTGGAAACATTTGCACTAAATTTGGAGGCCCTGGGCTATTGGCTTGTGTGAGGATTCAAGGTAATTTTCTAGATGAAACATCAATTTCTTTCCGAAGAATTTCTACTTCATGAGTTGAAATGACAAAGAAACCCCACTTAGTTGTTGGGATCTATGTCTGGTTTGTCCACAGCTGAATATTTACCTGGGCTTTGCATCCATCCCAGCAGGGAAAAGGAAGGGATCTACAGGGTCCAATTCAATCACAGCTTGAAGAATAATAAGAAATAGTTTAAAAGAATGCTGCTAAAATAAATGGAAGTTCTTGGCTGTCTTTACCTCATCATCCCAAGGCATTTCCCCAAATATCAGGGGCTGTTTAATTACTTCCTGCTTATTTTGCCCATGCAATGAATATTTCACTGAAATGGGACTGATTTTGCTAAATAATTTGCTGCATTCTAAGTTGTGGTTTCCCACTTAAAAAGTATACCTTAATAACATCTTTTATTCTTGTATATAAACTACTCTAAAAATCTTCTGCAATAGTAAAAAAAAAAAAAAAAAAATCTTCAAATTTCTTGAAAGCCTTCGATTAGTGGAATACATTCTTTTCATAGAATGCATGAAAAACATTACCTTTCAAATTTTTCAGCATCATTAGCATATTTCTTAAATTCAATGTCCATCTTCAGTAATAGAATTACCATAACTGTTTAGCAGAAATATCATTTTAAAAAGAAGTCAACCCTAGTTAAGAAAACCAAGCATGAAAAATACTTAAATTTCTTCCAAATTCCATTTGGGGAGCAAAGAGCCAGAATTATTTTCTTTATTCCTGAGAAGTAGGAAAAGAAACAAACAAGGAAGGATTTCTCTGCAGTTATCTAGTGCCTGGAGAATTTGGGACCACTGAAGATGTCAAGATAAGATCTTAGGCTTTAAAAGATTTCTGTGGAGCACAGAGGACTGAACACACCTCAGGTAAACCAAGTCTCTATAGAGTCAACACATCCTTGCAGCATTTCAGGATCAGAAACTAATTTACTCATCAATTCCACTGTGGAAAACTGAGTTACAGGCGCCCCTTGTAATTCAGACTTTTATTTTTCTTAAATTATAAATAAAATCCTCCAAAATGTATGGACTATATAATAATAATAATAATTATAGTTCAGATAATTACTGCCTGAATATGCTACTAAACACTGTTGTTAAGTAGGGCCAGAAAGACCATTTGTGCCAGAATTGGAGAAGAATGGCTGAATCTCAATCTAAACTGCAGCACCAAAGTCTTCTTTTACCTTGCTGGAGAATTTCTTGGATTTAACCAAATTATGGTTTCTCCAACTAATCACTGGGTTGATTTTTTTCCCCCCTGTCTTTAAACAGAAGGTTCTTTTGATGAATCAATGCTTCTGGTGATGGTGAGGCAGCCAAGCCCAGGATGCTGTGGAGCAGGAAGGGGTTTGCCAACATGAGCTGCAGTATTTGGGAACTTGGAAGCAATGGAAGAAAAGGCACAAATGTCATAAATCTGAGCGCTTTAAATAATGTGTGGCCTAATATACTGCTCTAAGATATTAAAAATTCAAATTATCAGTGATTCCTCTTATACCTGTTACAGGATGTTTCAGCAGTTTCCACGGGGGCTGCAGTGACAGCTGCTCCCAATTGCTGATCCTGACAGCTCCACACACTGGCTGTAAATCTGGAGACAATGCACCCCTAAAAACCAGCTGCTTACATAAGGCAGAATCCACAAAAGTGTTGAAAGATGCTAAAAGAGATGCTAGAAGCTGAGTTTTACAACTAAGATACGTATGCCAAAATATATATTACTCATTGCATGTTGTAAAGACAAGGTAAGTAGGATATGAATTCACATCCTATGTTACAACACAGTATTTATGGTTTAGCTGCCTTATTTCTAACATGGCAACTTCAAAATCCATCAAGCTTTGCAGTTTTGGAGATACTAGGGAAAAAATTAAGGAATGGGACCCTCTGAAAGAAAGATTTGTTAAAATATTTGTAATAAAATTTTAAAACTCTTTATAAATTATAGAGTGATAATTTAAAAAAAAAATCTTATTGTTGTTACAGGTCTATGAAGCACAACACAGATCTCTCCAAAAGCCATTCTTTTACTGCAAAGATAATCTGTAGAAATATCTGAATTTGTTTTGTTTGCTCTGACTACCCAGGAGTTTATTTTTCTGAATGTTACTGCTCTACATTTATGGGCAGCAGAAAGACAGACTTCATTCTGTTCTGAGGCCAAAAAGGCACAGATCACTCAAACCTTCCACTAACATGCCTTGGATAGCCTCATTATTCTCATTGAAATTAGGTTCAAAACATAACAATTTGGGTGCTGCATTTGGAAAACCATAAATAAACCATATTTATGAAAATATCTGCTTCATCAAGTTAATTTCTTTCATTGTACTTTTTATGGCTGATTTCCCCTAACCAAAATGTCCTTTGCATAGCAGAATTTGACCTGATTTTGTGGGAGGATTATTACACTTTTACCAGTCTCAGCAAGACCTCTCTGAAAATTATCTCCATCTTACCTTTTGCTGTCTGCTATCTCCTGGATCATTTGGGTTTTAAGCAAATGTTGAAGAGCCGCTTCCATTTTCTGTGAATTGCTGCCTCCTTGTTCCAAACAGATTTTGAAGCCTTGACTCCAGATTCCAAAGCTCCTTCACACTTAGTCCCCTGGCACTTCCATCACGTTGACTCCACTAATTAGTTTCCTTAATTTCTCCGTCTGCTCTTTTGGAATTAGAAACTTTGAGCCGCCAACCTGGTGTTGTTTTTCCTTCTGTTTAGCTGGAAATGCATGGATTTGTGCTGATTCACCCCCAGCTTGTTCTCTCTGACCTGCTGTTGGTCCAGTGGCTGCCCAGTGAGGGAATGTGGTGCGGAATTCCCGAATTTTCGGGCAGCGCCGGCTCCAGCCGGGACGCCTGCTGTCCTCTCCCCACAGCATTAACAATCCATTCAAATCTGTCCTGAGAAAGTGGAGCAGAACTAAATGCTGGCTTAGAGAATGCTCCTTCACAATCTTTCCCCACCATTGGTTTTCTGATTCCTACCTCTCTTGGGCTGGGTTTTTTCTAAACCAGTCTGCCACTGCCTCTATTTCTCCCTGTTAAACCCAACTGCTTAAAAAGCAAGGACTCTTCACTCCCTCTATTCTAGTTTTGATATCTCTTGCATTGTTATGCTTTATTATTTTCCAGATTATCTTTTAAAACAAAAAGTTGTTTGACATTGGGAAAAAAATAGCAACCCAAAATTGTTTGATTCAGATATTGCTGCCCAGGAACATGAACTCGTTTTCACTCATTCAGGGAAACTTGAGCTCTGGCTGTATCTATAATATTTAGTATGGCATTCAGACAGTGTTGTGGCTTGAGTTTTTTAATATTAGTAAAAATCTTCTCCAAAAAGTTTAAATTTGAAAGCATTTTTGAAGGACTTGAGCAAGTCTCCTGTCAGAGTACAAACAGGAGAAGGGGTGTGTGCCCTCATACCACATCACAGATATATTTATGGCATACACCATGCTCTGTGGATATATTTGAGGGGCTTATTATATATGTGTGATAAACTTGGAAAGAATATAATTTAAATGCATTTAGATTTTTGCTAGTTTGTGAACAGAAAGGAGAATGAATCCTCCAAACTGCCCAATCATTAAATGTGTTTTTTATATCCTCATTTTAACTACAATATTAATTATCTATGTTTCACAACTCCATCTTCTACTCCACCTATTTCTATTTTTTGCAAGTTTCTGCTTTGAAAAGTGAAAACCTTATTCAATCTGGTGTTCTGCTTTAATATATAACAAAGAGAATAAGTCATTGTTATTTCTCACATCATTTTCTTTGTATTTATATTCAACACACAACTGTGCTTTTTTCCCCTAGTCTTTTGTTTGATTCACCACCAGATTAATTCCCCCTCCTAAATAAATCTCATATTAATTTTATTCATAGATAGCCCATATAAAAGTTGTCTCAATGTTATTTAAAGCACATTAATGGGGCAATATATATTAACATAACTTATGTTACATTTGTTTCCTTTTGGGGTTTTAAATCTAGCTAGCAACTGATTAAATAATGAAAAACCATTTTGCAGGGAATTATTTTCTGGCGCTCTGACTTAGTTCTGTACCAATATTCTTTTTATCTTAGACCTCCATGCTGGCTCCAGGATAGGTTACTGTCCATCTGAGATAAAGTATTAATTGAGAGAGCTTAGCATGCACATCACAGTTTAAAATATTTACATTTCAGCTTATCTTATCCTTCTGCATTTTAATATTGACCCAAAAACTTACCTCATGTAATTGATCTATAAATATCTCAGGATGAAACAGTAAATTCAATGGGAATCAATTTAAGATTTTCTTTTTAGGAAATTAAAAAATCCCCCATCCTGCACAACCTCTTTAACTTGTAATTCTTTCTTATTGTCTTAATTTGAGTAACTTCTTTTTTTGAAAAAAAAAAAAAAAAAAGTTGGAAATCAAGCTTTGTGCAAGTTCACAGTTTGGCAGCAGAAAGTGATGGTGAAACTGCCTTCATTAATTCTATTATACAACTATTGATTCTGAAACAGGGTGAAGGACTGTGTGCAGAACATCAAGGGGACAGAGCTGAAGCAAACCATGAAAATATAAAGAATTCACTCTTCAGGGTTTTTTGGGCAAAATAGAAATTGTTATTGAGAAGATTTAGAATCAAGTATAATGTAAGAATTGTCACAGCTATGGAAGAAGACAAAGTTGGGAACCATAGAAAAAGAATTATCCTGCAATGAGCTCTGGTGAGAATGAGTAAATCCTGGAGTGGGATTGTGGCTGCAAACAAAGACACTGGGGACGTGGGCTTGACATTGATTGCTCAGCTCCTTTTCAACTCAAAATGAATTTTCAAACACTGAGCTCCCATCCAATGGCAAGCATGTCATTGCAATTAATTTCATTTTAATGGCTATTTCAGACAAAAAAAATCACTTTTAAAAAATCAAACCCAGCCCATTTAAGCAGCACTGCAGAACATCAGCTGTTAATTTATTATATCACATCTATGCAACCCTTCACAAAACCAAAAATGTGTCTTCCAGCATGGCAGCCATTTCATTCTCAGTTCTCAACTATAAGAGAAACTTATAAACTCTCTGTATGCTGGGACTGCCCTTTCTGTGTTTGACCACCTTCTCCATCTTCCAGACTGCTACTTCTGCCTTCTATTTTCTCTTTTCCTCCTTTCAACTCAACAATTTTAATAGCACTTCAACCCAGTTCTTCACAATAATAAAATCCTACCTTAATATTCTTTAAAAAAATTGAAATTACATTTATACGTGAGAGGGAAAAGAGTGATAAAAGAGTTGCAGAGAATTTGAGAAAACTGTCATTGATACATTTGATTTTACATTAAAAGCCTCCAGCATTCTGGAATATGCTTGTGTATAGTCTCTATGAAAAGACTCAACTCAAAATAGTATGGATACTTTCACAGAACATTTATAACAGAAAAAAGTCTAAAGACAAAAACCTTTGCTAGAAGCAAGAAAGCTGATGTGGATTACCTTTGACTTCTCTTTCACTTCACTGGCAATACATGATAGCATACGGTTGTGACAGGAAAATAAAAGGAATTAACAAAGTGGTAACTGAAGACATGCTCCAACTTTAGATTCCAATTATAGCCCACATTGCTTAAAGCTAGGAAATGTGCAAACATCTAACACGGATGAAGGAGAGAGATCTAATGAAAAAGACAACATGACACGAGAACACCGAAGCAGAAGCAGCTAATTAAACCCGTACAAGTGCAAAGCAGATGAATTATTAACAGAGGCACAAGTTAGTGATAAACTTGTAGGGCTTTTATGGTGAAAGATTTAAAATTAAACAACCTGTAAGCACAAGTTATGTGTAGGGTTTGGGGTGGGGTAGTTATCATTGCATTTATTTTTCCTGCTGTAAATTACTATACCATCCAAGCTGCATATCAAAGACTTTAGCCCAGGTTTGCCTGTGGGCTGAAGAGTTTTGGTAAAAAGCTGTTAATGCACACTGGGAAATGCTTCATTCTTTGGAAGATAAACCTCTGACCACTGTTATTAACAGCAGCAAAGCAGCAGTGTATTTCAAAATGTTCATTTTGCTCACCATGAAAACTCATTCTGTGATTAAAATAATCTGCAAAACTTGACACTCAGGGATCTACCACGGATCTACAACAAATGCAGTTTGTACAGCAGAATGAGCTCTGGGAATTTAGGGATCTGGCATGGATCACTACTGCTGATTTCTGGCACCTGGAATGAATATTATTTCACCTCAATGAAGTAATATGGAAATAAGATTCATTTAACCTTGGAAGGGTTCAAGGCCAGGCTGGACAAGGCTTGGAGCAGCCTGGTCTCGTGGAAGGTGTTCTTTTCCATGGCAGGGGATCTTGAACTTTGGAATTTAAAGATTATTTTAAAGGTCCTTTCCAACCCAAAGCATTCCATGAACTCCACAGGCAGCATCTGCTAGAAAGGGGTGACCAAGGGGCATTGCTCAGGTGTGAGTGGGAGGATCCACATCTCCAAACACAACAAGGATCTGGAACACAGACCTGTGTGGGACAAAAGGAACAGCTCTTTCCTCTGGACTATGGTTCTGTCATCCAGGAAGGGAAATCTGTGGGGGGAGACTGAGTTAGCACATCACCACCTCCCCAGGACACTCCAGGAGTCCTTTTTGTGAACATTTCTCTGCCATGTGCATCTACTAGTTCCCTCTCTATTTTTGAAAATATGTACAGACCTGAAAAATCTACATTTGTGATTTTTACGAACATGATTAATTCATCATTTTTACAAACTTTGTGTTAATTTTTTAAAAATGTGCTGTAAAGTGTTTGAAGAGCAATAAATACTTGCTTTTAAAACTTCATATAGAGAAAGCTGTACATATTAAAAAAGGAACCTTTTCCCAAATATCAAGGAGGTTTTCACAATGATATTGAATAAGTTTTTTCTCCCAATCTGAACAGTTAGATGCAATTACTGTAGGAACAGATGCTTCAGTTTTTTCCCAGTGTTCACTGTCTCTGACCTAAATTACTCAGTTCTTTGCTTCTGATCATGGTTACTACAGAAATTGTCAAGTACTTTTAAATTAAGACCCAGAAAATATCAAAATAGTCCTTAAAGCATTCCCCATATCCTTGAAAAAGTTATGTGTAAAAGATTTTTTTATCATAATTTTCTTCCTATGCTAACTTTGCAGTGTGTTTGATTTCCCCAGTATCCCTGAACATCTGCAAGCTCTAAACATAAAAAAGAAATCCATTTCCAAAACTGAGAGAGGAGGAATAAAACTGTCAAATATCAGCAAAGTGCATTTTTACAGCAGAGAATAATTTGGGTTTACAGTACCGGCGTTTTTCAGCTAAAATTTGCGAGTAACACTTTTAAAAGCACAAAGTTCTAATTTAAGAGAATGTTTATGGAGCCACCAAAGTTTTCTCAGTCTCTGCTGGAGAGCTTTGTGCAGTTCTGGGCTCCCCAGCAAAGGAGAGACAGGGACCAAGAAGGGATTAAGGGGATTGAGCATCTCCCATACAAGTTAAGAGAGCTGGAAGTGATGGTTTTTTGTGCTAAAAACAGAGGCCAGATAAAATTAATGGAATAAAAGCTGTTACATTTACTGAAGGGTCTTCAGATACATGAAGGGCAGATGAAGCTCCCCAGGGGTTACACCCAAAATGGACAGCTGGTCACAGGTTTTCACACTTTTATAAGTTTGGTCCATGCTCATATTGGGGGTTAATCTTCCAATTACAGCTTCAGGTAATGAAATCATTTACCCCAAGTTTGCTCCCCCCAAAACTCACTTTTGTTTGCATTTCTCAGGGCCTGAGGCAGTGAGGTGTCCTTGATTCCTGGAGAGGAATTGTGAGTCTGCCCAAAATGGGAGAGCAGCAGCTCACACTGGATGTGGAGTTTAGAGTTACACACTAAAGAATTACAGAATTACAAATATACAGAAAATATAAAAGGTGAAATGCTAAGGCAGCAGAACTGCTCATCCCCAAGGATCAGGGCTCAGTGTGAGCCATGGAGGGTGCAAAAACATCTGGTGAGAGCAGCTCTGACCAGACTCTCCCCAGTGGTTCCCAGAAACAGGAGAAGAGGAAGCAGGTGCAGATTTAAACACAGCAAATTGTACGTAAGGAAAAGGGTTTTTTGTTTTAATTTGGTGTGTTTTGGTTTCTGTGAGAGTGGAAACACAGGTGGCCTGGAAAGCTGTGGAGTTGCCATCCTCAAAAATCTACACAACCTAAATGGACACAACCCTAAACAACTGCTCTGGGTGAGATCATCTTGATGTTGGACTACACCTCCAGGGATCCTTTACAATTCAACTACTTCATTCCTTGATTTACTGGTCGGTCATTTTTAAGCCTCTGACATTGTAGCTCTCTTTTCACAAAAAGAATGCATTATGAACAATTTTTATTAATAATTATAATTTTTTTTCAGGACCAACTTTGTTACTCCTCATCCTAGTAAAAGATATTGCAATTAAAGACAACTACAAAATTGTCACTTGTTTTAGAATCAGTAATATTTATAATTAATTTTTAATTCTGTTATTAGACATGACCCAGACACAAAAACCCCACGTAACAGCTGAACAGTATCAAATTAACTTTCATTATTAGGCAGATTCTCATTAATTTTCCTGAATTAAAAAAAAAAAAAGCAGAACATTTTATATTCCTCTACATCCATCTGATATTATTGCCAACTGGAATTGTTGCAATGATTCTTTTAATAAGTTAAACTTAATTATCATTTTATGTTTTTGAATAAAGTACCTGAAACATAAATAAATGTGATCACATTTCACTTAAGGTGGAGCAACAGCCTTGAGATTAATGGAAAAGTATGAATATTTGAGAATCCTCACAGGCATTGCCATTCTCTAGTGGGAAGCTGGGAAATGCTGTCCTGTGCTGGGGTCCAGTACAAAAGAGATGGTCCAAAGTGGGGAATCCACTAAAGAATCATGGAAAGGGTCATGAGAGAACTGGAGTGTTGGGATGGATGCCATGGGAATCAGGGATCAGCTCACCAGCCTCAGGAGCCCCCGCCTGGAAGAGGCCATGGCCAACCCAAATTTACCTCCAAAATTTTATTGATATAACTTGACTGAGCATACTTTTAGCTGAACTAATCTTAGTACTTAGCCCTGACTTGAGAAGGAGATGAAATGAGGGATCTCAACAACTCATCCCAAGCTCATTTTTAATCCACTTCCTGCTACACAATGCTTTATATTGAGGTATTTCTCAAATATTGATGCCTGTGCTCAATTTGAGATTTTATGGCTCACTTCCTTTTTTGGGGGCATTTTCACTGAAATTAATGCACATCTTACCTTCATTTTAAGATATATCCTTCCACACCACATCTCACCAGGGCCATTATACTTTAACAGAGCAATTTTTTCCCAAACTTTTTAAAAAATATCATGCCTACTTCTTTAACATTTCTCCTCCTCTATTCATTTATTCTTGAGGAAATGAGCAAGAATCATAATTTCAGGTCTTTTTATTTTACTTTTCAAGGTGTAATGCATCATTTAAAAAGGAAATATAGCTCTAAAAGTTGCTGTTAAGGACCATGAAGCAGAAAAATAATATGTAGTTCCTTTGCAAGGTTTTTATCTTAACAGCATTACTAACTGTGACATTTATCCTGCTTAACCTCACCAAATGTACCCTAGGGAAATGTCAACAGAATCTTATGGTTTTAATACAAATGAATTATCAAAGAGTTTGAATAATGTAATCATCTTAATGTATTCAGTTTTTATAATGAACATCTGTTATGGGCAGAGAGAGGCAAAATGACTGGTTAATGCAACAATTAAATAAACAATTAAACTCAAAAATTACAAAACCCCGATTTTACAAATTTAACTGTTTAGAGCAGCAAGCTGAAGAAACTGCCACTGAATACTCCTTCTATCCCTCATTTCTGCTGGAGGCATTTTTTTCTTTGATGGCATTCATATATGTTTTTCAGATGCTTGTTCTGGGTATAATCCTGTTTACAAAGACAGCTTGCTCCCCGGATAGAAATCTTCTCCCTTGAGTGATGCATATTTGTGTTCTTAAAGTTGCTGCCAAATCTCTTATTTTCCATGCCTCTGCCAGTAATCCTTTTGCAGTGTATTTTCTGTCAACTCCATTTATTAAGAGGGTTGTTTTCAAACATCCTGCTTGCATATATTACTGGGATTCTGCTCTCTTGGGAATACATCCTCTAATTATCGAGATGGTCTAACAAATGTCTCTGATATTTACTGCTATTATATTTTATTCTGGCATTGCACTTTCCGACCTAAATAAAATATCTGGAAAATTGGCATGAATGATACATAATTTTGCAGTCTATACTCTTTCGAGCTACCCTTTATGAGTAATTCCAAGAAATCATGAATATTTTGTTAAGGAAATCATGCTGTCATTTACTATTCAGAAAATAAACATCCTGTTTTATCCGAGCTCCTGAATGACATTTCTCCCAATCTCCACGCTCTGAACCTTGTTCAGACACTGTAATCAGTTTGTTCTTTTGCTCCTGAAATGCTGTAATTTGAATATACTTTAGGAACTCTTGTCAGCTTGCCTTTGCACATCCAGACAGAACAGTTTAAGTCCTGAGTATGCAAATCTGGTATATTGAAATTATACTCTCAGAATCCCCTGCCAGGTTGGTTCAAGGCTGGATTCATTTGCTTTTGCTTGATGGCTATTTGCTGTTCACAATTTGTTAAATAGGGATGATTCAAACTGCATTCAGAATAATATTTCAATGAAAGTGAAGGTTATCACATTATTAAAGGCCCTAATTACTCTTAGATTAACCCCAGAATCATCAGGACAGAGAAAATTCCTGACTTTGGCCATGACAACAACTTAACTGGACTCTAATGTATGATGGTTTTTTTTAACTGAAATTTATTTCTCACTGAAATCCACATCCTCAATGTCAATGACTCTGTCTAGAGGGGGTTATATAGCTCCAAAATGGTATTTACAGCTTCTGGTGTATTGGCTAGGAAGAAACACAAAATTGTTCTACCTGAATGAAGGGAAGCAGGTCTGTGCTGCTGAGGCCTTCCAGGAGCTCCTGTCAGAATTCACAATTTATAACCAGCACCAGAGTAATTTTCCCTCTCTTTATTTAGAAAGAATGATTATGGTAATATACCTGAGAAATTCCAAGTGTGATAATGGTGTTTTCTTTCTATATAGAATGTTCTAGTCATAACACATTAGATAAAGCTGTCAGGTTCAAAGCTGATCTAAAAGTACATTTCTGCCACCAGCACATTTATACCACCCTAGAAATCTTCCTGTTGAAAGAATGACACAAGACAATGAAGATCTCAGGAATCACAATGAGGCAGAGTATGATAATTATTGCTGGAAATGATGGAGAAGGGGAGTGAGGACTCCTGGCTCTGCTGGCTGCTCACCCTTTCCTCGCCAGGGAATAGCTCAGTGTCTCACACATGACAGCTCTGAAACCTGGGCACACAGGCAGCTTTTCTCACAGGCAGAATCATCACTGCAGTCAAGAGCTAATGGGGAAGTTCTGCTGTCAAAATCACACGAACACATGCATAATTTTCATTCCTGTACTCACAGCTGTCATTACTAAGGAGGCTCAGGGAGCAGCAAACCAGGTACCTGTGGCTCTGAGTTCATTCCCTTCGCTGTCGGCTGGCTCTGATTCCCTGGGTGAGAATGTCCTCACCTGATCATGGTTTTCCGTTCCCCTCACTGAATTTTACTCTACTCCGTGTTCCTTTGCTCATCCCCCTATCAGTCCCAATTCTTTTGCAACCACTGAATCACCTACACCCTTTCATCCTGACCAATTTTCCCAGGAGGGAAAAAACAATGTGCTTTTCCTAGTATCTTCTACACAGTTTTCTGTGTATAGTATTTTATTTCCCTATAGTAAGATTATGCTGAATTCTTTTAGGAGTGTTGATAATTTGGCCATCCACAGGTTCATATCTATTTTATGGATGCAGGGGACAAGGTATCAGATATCAGGCATGGTGTGAGCACAGCTGCTCTTTACTTTGGAGCAGGAGAGGCCTGGAATAACTGGAGGGAAGATCTCATCTAGGGCAAGGTGTGAATCTGAGGCCAAGCTGGGATATAGGAAAAGCAATGTTGTGCATGAAAACAGACCAGGATTTAGATAAATCTTCCTGGAGCTCTTGGAAGCCCTGGCTGATGGCTGTCTCTTCACATTCAGGCAGAAATTAGAATTACACTTCTTGACACTAAATGTCTGTATTCTGCCCCAGTTATACTTTAAATGTCTTTTATAAACTAAGCCTGGGTCTTTTAAAATTAATTATCTTTAATTACCAGGTTCACTCCTCTGTCCTCGGAAAATTGTCACTTCATTTTCTTTGTTCTAATATTTGCTTACCTTCCCAGTTAAACGTGACTCTTCAGAATGAAATTCTCAGTTGTACAGCAGGGTATTTCCAGCTAATTTCCTCAATACCCAAAGGATGCTCATAATCTGGACTTTCAGAAATGAGTATTAATATCTTTTCTTCATATTCCCTCCTTTGATCTTAGTTAATTTACAAGGTCAGTTCTAAGAACAACTTTGTAAATTTTCAGACACCTCTTCCAATTTCATTTTCTGTGTCCTTCAGCATTAGCAGTCACAGGTAAATGATGCCCCAGCTTTTTTTTTTCCAGTGCATTCTTTTCCTCTTCCCAAAGATTTCACTGCTCTTTTCTCTGAAGGTTCATTTTGCACACCAAAAACCAAGATTCCTTTGACAAAATGCTACCTCTCCAAATCTCACCTTTCCATGGCTCCTTGAGTTACTTATTTTCATTAATATTCCATTTATGTGATCCAGCACATCAAATTCCAGTAATGCATTGAAAATCACAATTGGTGTCACCTCCTTTGCTTCTGCAGTCTTTCATTTCTCTTTGTTTCCTCTCTTCCCATACAGCCATTTCCATACATTTACAAGTTTCTTCTAATCTGATTTCTGTCTCAAATAATGCAGTTCTGAATAATCTGAAATTGCCTGGCACATTTTAGCTCAGGTGCCACTCAAACTTCATCAGCCCCTCTCACCCAAAACAGGTCTTGAAGGCATTATTGTTCATGCAGACCATAAAATAAACCTCTGTTCAGAGGGAATTTATTGCTGAAAGTGATAATTCTCTGTCCAGGGGAGTTTGTGTGCTTTGCTTTTCAGTGAATTCTTTAAAGGCAGAGGGCAAAGGATCACCAAGATTTCGATAAAGACAAGGGTATCAGTTAAAGATAAATGAAATTATTTCAATGCTTGAAAATTAAAACAATCCAATTTTTCTAGGTTATATTAAAAAGAATAACTTGGAGGTAATATTTGGTGTAATGGATCATGAGATATACACTGGATAATGGCAGAAAATCCAAGAAGTCGATCGGTGATAATGGGATTGAAACTTTAATTGACATTCAAGTCTTGTTTAAACATTGGCCTATTGAACTGTAAGTCTTTCTATTTAATTGAGTTTAGGCTAAAATAGAAAAGATATCGTAATTTTTAACTGTGGCCACTAAAAACACCTAAAGTGATAAAATCTGGAATCTCAAGATATTTAGAACCAAGAGGGTTTTTTATTTCAGTAAAACTGACCTTACAGTCTTAAAACTGACCTAGTCTCTTTGAGGACCTGATTACCTCTATATGATTTTCCCTCTCATATTTTGAATTTTTTAACTATATCTTGTTCTCTTTTCCTTCCTTGGAAGCAGAATTGAATTAACTTTCCAAAATCATATAAAAGGTTGATACAATTTCTCAGTATTATAAAGTATTATAAAGAAATTTCCTTTAGTGCTGCCAAGCCTAAGAAAGGAGAGAATATTTGAGCACAAACTTTTTACCCTTCTTCCAAAGCAGAGCAAAGGATGAAGATTTGGCAGAAGAAGCAACTTAATCTTTGCAAAACATTTAACTTACAACCTACATTTTTTATTTAAAGTCATCCAGAGTTCATCCCTTAAGTAGTTTTCCCATAAAAATATTCACCATTCTCCAAATAATTCAGTTGAATACAAAGACACTCAGACTCCTGGATTCTGATCCTTCTCTTTGTTTTCCCTGAGATATGTCTGAAACAGCACAGAAATTTGTCTTACAGCTGAAATTGCTCTGTTTCCTACCTCTGTTTTATTCCATACTTCTGTTTTATTCCATTCCCTTCTTGGACACACCTCTCCACCCTGTCACCCACAGCAGCAGGTTTGGATGCTGAGGGATTTTCTCTGCTTGGTTTAGCAAGTATTTCAGGTTTTTTATCTTTTTCTCCACAGGTTTGTTTGGATTTTTTATGTTTTTTAAAATAATTATATGACACATTTTGTTCACAGATTGGAAATTCTACCCATTCCCTCTGTTTACCAAAGCCATTGCTCACCAGTTTGTCCTGACATCCCACAGAACAGGAAATTTACAACTGGGGAGGTTAAAACAGAGATTAACCTCTGGGTTCTGACTCTTCTTTCATAATGAAAATCTTTCAGAAAAAAAAAAAAAACTGATTTGATTTTTTAATTGCACTTTAAAGATATGGAGCAGACTGGTGCGAAATTTGGTCTCTCAACTCTTTCATGGCTCGTTTTTAGTGGGAAAATTTGTTATCAATTAGGGAGCAGAGAACTCCAAATCTCCAATGACATTGGGAAATAGTGCAATAAATTACTGCGTTTTTGTTCACACTGTGCCATTCACAAAAAGCAGTTAAAAAAATAAAAAAAATCCCAACACCTCTTGGATTCAGCCACATTGACTATGAGCAGCACATCAGAAGGATGAAATAAAACCCTCCACTCATCATCAAGAGGCTTAGCTTGCTAAAGAAAGAATTAGTCATAGCTTCTATCTAGAAATTGATTTATGATACACAGACAAACACATAAAACTTCCATCCATTCAGAGCCTACTTTTTGAGAGCAAAGTGAATACTGGAAGGAGCAGTCTCCAAACAAACTGTATTCTGACCACCATTAAAATCAGGCAAAATTAAACATTAATAATTTAAAAAAAAGGACAACATTTCATTAAATAGTAAATTAGAGGCTAGGTAACTAATGCATTCCATTCTCAATACCAGATGTTATTTTCTTCTGAAAGCCTAAAATTTATCAGTAAAGAGGAAAAAGTTCTCAATTGCTGATAAACAGATAATTAGAAGCAAACTAAGATTGAAATTAGATTATATATTTTTACAAGAGGCTGTATACCTAAAGAATTATAAAATAATTGCAGGGAAAGAAAGGTAAGCTTTAATTTATTGAAGCACAGGATGAGGCAAACTTTCAAAGACTGAGCTTGAAATGAGAACCTTTTGTAGTACAAAAACATGATGAGACAGCCTTTCATAGCATTTCAAGCTTTTCCATAATATATTGTCACTGCAGCCAAAGAACCCGTCATATATGATAATTTTCACACAGTTTTGAATAAAAATCTTCAAATGGATCAAAAGAAAACTTTCAAGTTGCTTTGTGGTCTGTAAATATATTTAGAAATTGCTTTGTATCACAAACAATGGCACTCTAAGCACTTCAAAAAGAAAGCTGTTAGTTATGTTACCTAACAAAAATAACATTATTTCCTGAAAATAGTTTACAACACTTACAGTGGATAGAAACATTTATGTAAACAGCAAAATACTGGAATGACTCAGTAAAGCATATTGTACAACAACAGCCACATTGATTAAAGTTACTGCTGAATTTCCTATTTTATTGCTTTTAGTTCTCTTACTGTCCTGGAGAAAATGATCGAATTCTCTCAGCCACAAGAATGTGTGACTTGTTAAATATTTGAAAATATGTAAGTATTAGACAGCACAAGCCCAGTAATTTCCTTTGATAAATAACCTAGGGGAAAAAAGCTAATACTCATTATCCTCAGCACGTTGCAGTAAACTCTATGGGCAGTAAAATATATCACTATATCTCATTTTTGACAGTAAAATATACATCCTAAATAAGTTGTAGACCTCTAAAATATGTCATATGTTGAAAAATATCAAAGACAAAGCCCAGGCTGATCTCAAGGAAAGTAGCACCATATAATAATAATACATATTGCTAAAAATAATCTGGTTAAGGAAGTTATTTATGAATCTACCTGCTCAGTACAGAACAGTGAATTTCCCAGTGATTTTCCCTGTCCACTGCCTGCTTTAACCCAGCACTTCTTGGCCAGGCTGTTCTCATGGCTCTGCCTTAACTAACAGGAGAGTTCTCCCCAAAAATTGCCACTAACTGGTAAAGCAATTTGGAGCTAGATGGAAAAACGTTGCCTTTTTCTATACTGAAATTTGGAAGATGAAGATCAGAGGTGTTTTTTTCAGTGTAATATTTCTGTTTTCTCAGGACAATTGTGAGCACGTTGTGTTGGCAGAAATGCTCAACATAACGTATTTAGGGTATGGGCAAGAGCACAAAAAGCTTTTCTTTATTAAAAATTTTATAGAAGCTGTTTTTTTTCCCCCCCATTATGATCAGATCCAAATCCTTATTTCATTTCATGACAAATGTTGGAGGAATTTACACTCTGAGATTCCCCTGAATGCTGGATGTTGAAAGATACCGTGCTAGCCATGTAATCTTTATCATGGCTGTACAGGGAGGTTTTATTCATTTTAAATCATACAGATCCCAAAACAATAATCCAAAAGGCAGACTTAACTGAGTTCCCTTGGAAGCACACCACTCAGATTATTTTCTCTAAATCTCTAAGGCCATTAGCAGAAACCTGATAAATGAGAAATAGTGCTGGGTAAAAAGAATGTTACTGCAAGGCTATAATTTCATTTTATAGAATTTTTCTAATATTTTAAGCTTTTAATAGTGCTAAGATTAACTGAGTCATACTTCATTACATTACTTGGCTTCAAATATTTTGCCTCTTGATTTCATCAATGGAAAGTATTCTTCTCTTTTGTGGACACAGTTTTGCTTTGTTTTTTAAGATATTTCTAATAATGAAAACAAACAAAACCCCCCTGACACATATAACCTTAAAAATAAAATTGCTTGCCCAAATATGGATTTACAAAATACTTATACATTCCCTTTGTAGCAGAACACCAGCAATTAAGAGTTGGACAGCATTTAATTAGCTTGTCAAGTCTAACTACAAGCTCCTACATATACTTTTTTCCTTTCAAAAGAATTGTATCAAAATTTTATACTCTGCCTCTTCACAGGCTGAACCTTCCTCCTGAAAACAAATGATTTTATTCCTCCTGGAAATGTGAATCGTGTACTAAATCCCATGCCATATAAATAATACCTCCTGGACACAGACAGATCAAACATAAAAAGTCTAAGCCTTAATCCTCATCCCCAGACAATGCAAGCAACTTTAGAAAGCAAATATATCGTGTCTGAAAAAGGCTGATTCTGCTCCAAAGTCAGCAGAACACAAACCCCACCGAGCCCCTCTGTGCCTTCCATGCCAGTTCATCCTTCATTCCACAAAAGAATCCTGATACTGCCCAGCAATGGTGAGTTTCAACAGCACTACAAATCCTCTATAAACAGAATTTCCTTGAAGCTGTCGAGCTAAACTGAGAAAATGCTGGGTTTGCATTTTTCTTCCTTTATTGCTTGGGGATGCCCCCAAATGCATGAGTAGAGATTCACAGGATCCCCCCAGCACCACCTCCACGTTCACCATTAATCTGTGTCCTCAAATGCCATGTCCACGTGTTTTGGGACAATTCCAGGGATGGGGACTCCACCAGTGCCAATGTTTGACAACGTTTCCATGGAGGAATTTTCCTTCATTTCCAATCTATGTTGCATTTTGCCTATAGGAGCGGTGGAATGGATAATGCAACAAAGTTCTTTGTGTAATGGAGAAGCAAAAGAGACCTTTTGTTTAAAGAAACACTGCACTTATATAGGGTAGTGCTATACAGAATGGAAAAGGCTCATTGGCCCAAGAAGGCAACAGCTCTTTGAAAACATGTTTTGTGCCAAACATCACGTCTCTCACACCTCCAGCAGGGATTTAATCACTGTTATAATTTCTTGTCTTTGAGCAGCCTGAGCAAGGCTGCTTTCCTGGCTCCCAGCAGTATCCTGATGACAGATCTACACCTCCCCATGCCCAGCCTGAGGCTGCTCCCTCTCCTCCTGTCCCTGTTCCCTGGAGCAGAGCCCGACCCCCGAGCTGTCCCCTCCTGTCAGGGAGTTGTGCAGAGCCACAGGGTCCCCCTGATCCCCCTTTTCTCCAGGCTCAGCCCCTTTCCAGCTCCCTCAGCCCCTCCTGGTGCTCCAGCCCCTTCCCAGCTCTGTTCCTTTCCCTGGACTCGCTCCAGCCCCTCCACGTCCCTCTTGTCCTGTGGGTCCCAGAGCTGCTCCCAGCACTGGGGGTGTCCCTGCAGTGCCCTGATCCCCCTGGACACCATTCCTGATCCCCCTGGACACCATTCCTGATTCCAGGTGCCACTGGCCTCTTGCCCACCTGGGCTTACGTTCAGCCAGTGCCCACCAGTCACACTTGCCACATCACCCTTTGCAGCAAAACGTGCTGCAGATGCTTTGAGCAGCAAAGAGCTGAACTTCCAGGTAATTTTAGCAGCTTAAACACTTTATTAAAACTTTATCCAAAAAAAGCAGAAACAATTCCTGACTAACATCATACTGCAGAGGAAGGATATTACTGCTCTGAGGTGCATTAATCTTGTGCAGCATCTTTAGGAATGCCCAATGCAGTTGTTTTGCTGGGGAATCATTTTTGGCATGCCAGTGCTCTATTCCACATCGTGTTCTTCAATAAGACAATGAATAATCCTTACCTAAAGAGCAATTACAGATCCATAATTTCAAGTCTTTCACTTCCCTTAATGAGAGAAAGCACCAAGGGCAGAAAATATAGGCAGCCCCCACCTGTCATTAATGAGATTTGCAGAAGTAACTTATTTGAAACCTAAATCTCTGCATATATCTGCTACATAATTAGTTCATATGTCTTTATAGATGTCAATATTCTCCTATTTCTCCATAGGTGAAATGTCTTTGCCTCTTTAGGGACCATAAACAAAGTTCACAGACACCCATCAAGCATTTCTTGTGTTTCTGCTCTCTTCAGAAGAAAAGCTGATCCAGCCAAAGATTGCAGAACACATTTCATGCTGTGTCCTGCTTAGATTCTGGGCATAAATCCTGATTTTCTGCCTGAGGAAATGGTCTGAATCTATACCAGAAAATCATAGGATGTACCCCCACATCCTCAGTTCAACCTAGGAACTTTGCTTGGCAGCCAAGATTCCTTTGTAATCCACACATTCACTTTTTACCTTCCCAGCAACTTTAATTTTGCTTAGAATGAATTTTTATATGCTAATTTTATACATAATAGTTTTCAGAATACAGCATGACATATGGGAACAGCAGCTTAACAAATTTCATAAATGTAAATGCTTATCTCAAACAATGTCACAGAGCTTTGAATCTTGTGACTTTGTTTTCTCCCTTGTCAACTGGCAATGCACCTCTGAAAGCATAAAAACTAAACTGCTGTTGGGGGTTGAGTGTTTTTTCTGTTACTGTGTCAATTTGAAGAATTTTTCCCATTATCATGCCAATGGAG
>JAOTQP010000099.1:3270396-3286216 GCA_026413545.1 Cichladusa arquata | reverse complement strand
CTTTGAATAGAATGGGTGACAGCCCTTCTATCCTTCAGATTTTTTCAGCTAAACCCTGAGTCTCCAAATACTTTTCAGGCATAACAGATATGATGAGAAAGTTTTGTCTAAACCAAAATTAAGATTATTTATGTAGTCAAAATTCCCAAGAGTGTTGCAACAATTAATTAGCAGGAAACATTAGCAATTAATTACCCTGAGAAGGGTAATAGATATGGGATATCCATCCTTTCATTTCTAAGATACCTGTTCACTTTTATTTGTTATTAAAGATGAGGAAAAGATGCTTTGTTTTTGTTTTTTCCAAGTTAAAAAGTGTTAATTGCATGTCTAGTCTCAGGCCATCAACACAAAAATTATTTTAAATTGCTTTCTGAAAGAATCACAGAAACCAACCAAATCCCCTATTTCAGACATAGCCAGCATTTATTCTGCCAAAGATGCAGGACAGTATAAACCCTGGAGACTCTGGAATTTCTTAGGTGAGATTAATATCAGGAAACACCTCTGTTGTGTTTAAAAACACAACCAAATTAAGGCACTGAAACAAGATGACCTGATCATATTCCCTGAATATGTTTGACACCAACTTTTATCAGAAATAAACCAACCAGAAGAAAACTGGAGCAGAATTCTCAAAGCTCCTCTGACACCCTGCAAAGAGAAATGGAGTTGTTGATAGCTCTGGTAGCTTGGCAGCAGCTCACCCGCCCATGTGTCAGATAAAGGGATTTTGGGAAGGGAACAGGAATCCCCCAGGGCAGAGAGGCTCCATCCACACAGACCAGCCTGGCAAGGGGCTGTGTGACACAGGGCTGAAAGAATTTTGAAATCAGAGACTGATTGAAACAGATTTTCTGTCAGATTTCTGTCTCAGAAGTACCTCATGACAGAGCCCCTCACTTTTCACAGATTAAAATGTGATGGGAGCCCAGAGACTCAGATCACAAAGCAGCTGCCATCCCTACTCTGAGTATTCTCATCCCTACTCTGAGTATTCTCATCCCTACTCTGAGTGTTTCCCATCCCTACTCTGAGTGTTCCCATCCCTACTCTGAGTATTCTCATCCCTACTCTGAGTGTTCCCATCCCTACTCTGAGTGCAGGATGCCCTCAAGAAGTGCAGTAAAATCCTCATGGCAGCACAAACACTGCTCAGAAAACAAGAATCATTTGTATCCAGAGTTAAAAATACTGCCCTTTTCAATAATTCTTATAGGAAACAGAACACAGAGTGGTTGCTCTGGGACAGCAATTATAAAGAGTGGTGATAATATCTTGTAGCATATTCAGATTTGTCTTTGTATTTTAATGTCCCTTTGCCTGCCTTTTGTTGAGTTTTCTGGTTCCTTGTTCAGTCATCTGCTATAACATAGTCTCCTCAGACTATGCACTATTATTTACTTATTTATCTTTAGTTTTCAAAATGCAAACCTCAATAAATGTGAAATTAAGGCAAAGCAAAACCAGAGGTGAAGAAGTAATGAAATATGTATTCTTTTATTTCTCTGAATGTCTCCCAGTTCAGCCACTACCTCCTCTGTTTTAATATTACTGTTGTGGAGATCTCTCTAAAAACCACAAGCACAGACCCAGAGAAGAAATATGCAATGTAGAAGTCAGAAACATGATGCCCTCAGGCAGAATATTAAATATTTCTTTTCCTTTTATTTTATTTTTTTAGAAATATCATTTATTCATAGGCAAAGCCACTTAAATAGATATTTCTTAACAGAAGCTTTTACTTCTCTTTTGTGAGAAGGAAAACCCTGCATTCTGCTTGCAAAGCTGTCATGTAACATTTCAGCCAAGCCAAAAGAAATTTGGGTATTTAAGGAACTCTTCCAGGCAGGGAATAGAAGGCACTGAGAGTGAGAGTTACTAAATGGCTCCTGTTTGGGTGACAAGCTTCTCGTGACAAAGTGCCCCAGAGGACAATTTGAAGATTCAGAGAGGGTTATCAGAATCTCTCTGACAAAATGCTGAGAGGAGGGGTGAAGGACAAGAACATTCCTTCTGCTTCCCAACAGGCAAAGCTCCCTCAGCTGGGCAAAGCTTCCAGCACAGCAATTTCACCACTGCTGTTTGGATTAACAGTGCAAAGCATGGCCTATGTTAACCAATAAAACATTACATTTAATTCTGCAAACCTAAAGGAATTGAGAGCCATGAAGTGGAGCCAGTCCTGGTGCTGTCTCTGGGAAGGATTCAGGTCCTGACATTTATTTTTTTACACAGAACTCATTTGTTCTTCTCACAGAACCACTGAGGTTGGAAAAGATCTCCAGGACCAACCGTGTCCCCAGCCCAGAGCACTCAGTGCCACCTCCAGTCCTTCCTTGGACACTCCAGGGATGGGGATCCAAACCTCCCTGGGCAGTTCCAACCACTGACCACCCTTTCCATGGAGAAATTCCTGCTGGTGTCCACCCTGAGCCCATCCTGGCCCAGTCTGAGGCTGTCCCCTCCTGTCAGGGAGTTGTGCAGAGCCACAAGTCCCCCCTGATCCCCCTTTTCTCCAGGCTGAGCCCCTTTCCAGCTCCCTCAGCCCCTCCCCATCAGATTTGCCCATTCCCCGTGTCCCATGGAAGTTGCCTGATCCTCCTCTGATAATATATTTGGAATTGTGCAGGTGAAGGCCCCAGAACTGAGACAGGGAGTGGAAAACCATTTTAACATCACGTGCTGAACATGAAATAACAGTTTTATACAAAGCAGTATGAGCAGGCTCTGGGGAGCCAGAACAAATAGGGGGGTCTGACCACTGAAACACTCAGGATGGAGTCCTCAGACACAAACCATTAGAAAAGGAGAAACAGGAAAGAGAAGCATTCAGGAAGATGGAAAGAGATACATGCAGAGCTGTCGTGACTTCTGTATTCATCATCTTATATTGCAAAATATTCAGAAACATTTTAAAGTAAAGAATTGATAAATTAAGACACCAGTGTCTCCTTCAACAGAAGAGAATGGTGGGTGATTATTTAAATTTGGCAAATAAAATCTGAGTGCCTAATTACCAACTCAATTCTAATTGTGTGTGCTTGCAGTGAAAGTCAGGGATCAGTTTGCACCCCATGAAGAACTGCCTTGAATCAGTAACCTGAGATGTGAATAAACCAGGATTCTGTCAACTATCAGACCTTCAACACATCTAAGAGATAGACAGTGCAGAGTTTGGAAAGCTTCCCAGAAGGTTTCTGAAATTTATATCAATGCAGTTAAATGTAGTAAAATTTGAATTAAAAAGAAACTGGGGTTTTACAGATTCAACAGCAGAGGCTGCTCCAAATGAGCACATTTAGTGTGAAAAAATTGGTTCACTTTCCTGAAAGATGATTGAGAGGTCCATGTCTAGTGAGAAAAGAGATCCTTATAAATAGAAACCAAATAAATCTGTGTATCCCTTTCCCATTGAAATACTGAAATTATGTGAGGGAAACATTTAGCTTCCTGTGAATTTATTCCAAAAGATCCCCAAGTCTTGCTGTCAAATATAACAGAGGGAAAAATTTAATGTTTGCAAGATTTTCAATTGGATTTTCTATTGGATCATAAAATTTGCAAGATTTTCTATGGATATTAGAGTTATTCCCTTAATTATACTATGATTTCTTTTTAATAATATGAATTTTATGACTAAATCTAGATTAAGTGGTGATGCTATAGCAAAAAGAAGTACAAAATCAAATTTTAAAAGGGTTAACTATGAAAGTTACATATAGCTCATATGCATATCTAAGTTTGTAAAGCACAAGGGGCACACTGCTGTTAATGTGGAAACTCCTGATTTTCTGGGAATTTGGTAGCCCCTGTCAGCAACCTGGACAGGAATGGACACATCTCTTGTGTTTTGGAAATACAAGGACTGAAGGGTGTCTAATTCCCATTATATTTACTCAATACTTTTGTCTGACAAATTTCCTCAAAGGAATAAGGAATTCTTAATATCAGAGCTAATCAATTTCTGCTCACCACTGTGACTCCTTTTAAAGTCTTGTATCTGTCATCTTTATGTTAGGGCCAGGATCAAGAAGATGGAAACATCAGTGAGTATTCCTGCATGAGGACCTCCTGAGACCTCCAGGTAATAAAGACAAGTTTTTCAGTTATAGTTTTCTCTGAAATTCAGTCTACTAGAAAACTTCAAGGACAGCAGAATGCTGGTTAAAGGGTTTATTACGTCCCCAGGAGATGAAGAAGTTTCTGAAATATTTCCGAACCATGAATTGCACGCTTAAAAAAAAATAAATAGATAAAATAAAAAACCATATCCAGTGAAAGAATCAGCATTTACTAAAATCCTAAGCATCACCTCTAACTGCATTAGAGCTTTCTTTGATTTTTCATGAATGCATGGAATTTGGAAACTGCTAAGATTACAATAACTTCTGATGTTAAGGTCTGTTAAAGTAACCTCTGACCTGAGGTTGTGCAGGGTTTCTGAGCTGCATTTATCTCTGACAGAGGTAATCCAGGTCTTATTACCATCTCAGAGCTCCTTCAAGTTTTTGGAAGAGAGTCAGCAAGGTAAGCTTTCCTAAGGGACTAAACCCATCTGGGGAGTTTCTGCACTCTGAATCTGCCAAGATCAAAGGTTCTCCCATTCAGTTTTGCTTCCAAGTCAGCTCCAAAGCTCAGACTGAGACTCTCCACTGAGCTGCTGTGTCCCTGTGCAGGCATGACTAAAATAATGACATTTAAACTCTAAAAATATATTAAATAGGGAGATTGCCTAAGATTATTACCTAAAGCATGTCAGATTTGAAATAAAATTTTCTGTTCTACTACCCATAAATTTTACATGCTAATTTCTTCTTTCTGAATTTATCTGTGTTCCTTGTGTTGTGCCCACCTCACCCAGAGCATCCACTGAAGTGCTTTGCTCATTCAATAGCAGTGTGGGGCTTTAGATACAGATTGCAGGAGATAAAGCAACAGTTAAATTCATTAAAGAGAGAAAGATCTATTTGATAAGACACAAACTCTGAAGTCCAGAAGAAAGCATTTAGCTTTCCATTCACTGTTGCACCTGAGCAGATGTTCTTTATTCTACAGAGCAACAATTGCTCCCAAAGGATTGTTCCAGTGCTGCAGCTGCACCCAAGTTCAGGTCAGGAGTAGTGCCCATCACTTTAGATATGCAGGCACAGAATCAGACAGCATTTATGTCATAATCTGAAAAAAAATACCATTTAACTTCTAGGAAGTCAATTTGAGCTCAGCATATTCTGGACAATAATTTTATTCCACCTATTAAAAGTAAGCTTTGCAATTCTATTAAATCTTTGTAGACAGCTGACCACTTTTATAAGATTCTATAAGGGAATGGTTTGTGTTTTCCTCTTACTGCTAAGAATTGACATTTAATTAATCAGTTTTGTTAAGGACAGAGAAGAAGCGTTGCTCCAAAGCATTCCTGCTGCCAGGTGTGGTGGGAGCTGGGATGGTTTGTGTGCTGCCTCCCAGCCCTGCTGTGGGTGTTCCACCAGGAGAACACATTTCCTCTTTATCTCTGCCATCCACTGCATCACCCTTCCCTGAGAGCAGCGATGGAAGAGATCTGCCACAAGGGAGAGACCTCAATTTCTGAATGAGTTTGGATTTCCACGTGTAAAAGGACATCAGTAATTTTCTCACATTTTCCTAATCTCCCCTGATGGATTCAGGCCATGCTTTTCATTTACTCCAGATGTGATAACCAAACTGTCAGCAATGTTTCAGCTTTTCCTTTAATCTTGCCTGGAGCCAATAATAAAAGATTAGTAATTGACAGTGGTTACCAGGCTAAGGGTAATGCTTATTTTAAACACGGGAAGCAGGAGCTGTATTCTTTGAAGGGATAATTTGTGGGAGGCCAGAAAATTGGATTACTTTGTTATCTGTTGTGTAAATGACAAAGATATTCAGTGTCCTTAAAATGTCAAGGCAAGTTTAATTAAAAATTTACTACCTAATTTGAAGAAGGAAGAAGAGAAGGAAAGAGAGGAAACACAGTGATGTTTACAGGTAATTTAGAAACTTCACCATGAAACATATAATAAAGAAAAGTTATTAAAAATATAAGAATTATATTGGTACTTTGATACATAAACAAATTTTGAAACATAAGGACATTTTTTTAAAGGAAAAAGTATCTACTCTTATCAGAAGATAAACATGTGCAACAAACCATCAAAATATTACCAATATTTTAAAAATACAAAGTTGGGAATGAGAGAAATTTCAATAAACACTCAGAAAAATGAGCTTCCTTAGAAATTCTCCAACCACATCAATACTTCCTGAAAGTTATCCTGCAAGAGGTGGATTTCACTTCACCTGTGCAGTCACTCAAGTCCTCAGCATTACTACACCAGGTGAGAGCCTTTTTCCTACATTACATGCACAGCCCATTTTTGTTTTCCCTTCCAAAGTGAGGGAAGTTGCATGGAAAACATTAATTCTCAGGGACAGATTCTGCCACGGGCAGCACAGCTGAGCTCAGCCCCACTACTGCACATAGACATTCATGAACTAATCAAACTGGGTATGGGAAACCTGAATTTAAACTCGTGCAAAGCAGCATTGGTGAGGCTTTCACTGAGAAAAGCTGTGGCTGGAATGTCACAGACAACAGAATTTTTGCTGAAATAAAGGTGGGCAGTTAAAGACAGCACACTTTTGGAAGTAAAAGTACATCATAATTTTTTTTCTTGATTAAAAGTTAACATTCACTAAATGAATCCCAGAGCGCATCCTGCATCCCAGAACACTGAGTGATCCCAGCACTTTCCTTGTCACTGCCCTTTCCAGAAAAACTTGGATCTGTAAATGATTTCTCTCCTAATAACAGTGCCAAGCCTAATCTTGGTTACCTACTACATCTCTTCAAACTCAGGGAATTCTTGCAGTAAAATACACTAAAAAGAGCAGGGTACAATCCAACCCTGAGCTCCTTCACAGACAGGAGGGATGGCAAGCACCATGGTAGAGCTGGACAAAACATGAACAGGGAAACTGAAAAGCAAAAAAGATAAAGATGGCTTTGAAATTTCCAGCCTGCCTCATTCAAAATTGTTCCACCTCTCATGGAAATGTGCTGCAGTGCCACTGAGCTCATTCAGTATCAAGGCACTTTATCTAAATTACTGCAGTTTGGCTTCTGTCTTTTTGTAAATGTAACAAGGCTTATAGTTTCCAAATTAACTTCAAATGCACTTTGGCCATTGAATATTATTTTATTAGACCACAACACCTTGTGCTGTATGACTAAGGCCATAACTATGTTCTACAAAAATATCCCTGGATATATTAATTTATTCTTTCAAGCTTTGCAATCTTTTCTGCTGTCACCCTGAAGAAGTCAAGGGCCAGCTCTCCACACAGTAATTAGCCACTGAGGACTTTCAGCACCACTGGAAACAGCTGGACTCAATAGGGGAGCAGTATTTGTGGGTTTGATTTGGATGGATGTGGGTGCTCAGGGAGTTCTTGCACAGGGGTCACTTGCACTGTTAATAGAAGTGTGGTCACACTAGAAATGTGTGAAGAGAAATGGGCTGTTGGAATTTAGGAGGAAGAGATGCATGGAAAACATTCCAGCTCGACATATGTCTGTCTTTAAGCACAGCCTTGCTTTCAAAAATATATTTGGCATTTGAATTGTAAAAGCTCTCTTAGTTTTGCATCTAATTTAGAATAGCATTTTCTTCAATCAAATTCCCAGGCAAATGGATAGAAAATGGGATTGTATCTTCCTGTCAATATTTTATTTATTCTGTTAAATGCAGATTCTTTTTAAGATTTACATTGTTAAATCAGTAACAGCACCACGTTCAATCCACAGTAAAACTGTATTTCAAGACTAAAACCTGATTTAATAATGATCCTCTTCACCATTTCTGATAGAATCTAAAGGTCACATAATCCAATATTGGGATAATCTTTCCTAGGGCAGGTAAGTGAAACAGTAAAATGCTTTTTATGGTTACAAATTAGACGATAATTTGAATTTTTGAACCTTTATGAGTGGAAAAAGTGGCACAGCAGGGTGATTGACGTGTTTGTTTAAAATAGGGAACAGAACACAAGAATATCTTCATAGTGACTCAGAGTCTATAAATCAATGAGTTCTATTTATAATCAATATCATACATCATAAAAATGAAGAGCTAGAATCCATGTTACCAATATACTAATCCTTGACATGAATGGAAAATGTAGTGAAATGGAAAAATTAAGTATTGAAAGCAGTGGATTTTCCTGCTGGAGTTTAGCTGTTTGTATACACAACTTCCTATTAAGTATAATCTCAAGAATCTGGGATATTTTCTGACTTCATCAGTGATTGAGGAGAGGAAAAATGTAGAATAACGTAGAATGTAAAATATGGAATATGATGATTTTAATCATTCATCTATTATAAAACTGAGATTTTTGCATTTATTTCATTCTTTTTGTATAGAGTTATTATTAATATTTCACAGAAATTATTTTCAGTGTCCTAGAGAAAATATGTGAGCTGAAGCTAGAGATGATATAATGATATAATGTTTTATGATGTTTTTGGCATTAAAATGACAAAAGATGCAAACAAAGGAAGAAGGGATCCTTGATAGGGACTTTGGGAAAGGCGACTCTGTAACAGGTTCAGTTGAATTCCTTTCCCTTTCCCTTTCCCTTTCTTTCCTTTCCACAAGAGGAAGCCTTCAAGGCAAAATCTGACTTCCTCAAGGACCAAATGTCTCAGCTGGGATTCCTTTAGGAGATAAATGCCTTTTAGGAGCACTGGAAGGGAATTCCCAGACTCATTTCCTTGCCCATGGCTTCAGATTTCCCTCAATATGTGTGTGAGGCACAAAAAATCACAGCAAAATCTCTGTCCTGGCAGGGTCAATGGGCACTAAAGTTTTCCCTCCAGCATAAAAGAACCCCAAAAGGAAAAGGGTGCTCCAGACACACACACAGAAGAGCAATGGAAATATTATGGTTTTTTTCCTTGAAATGTATGACTAGAGTTTATTTCTAAACACTCAGGAGAAGTCTGTTAAAATTCCATAACTCAGCTGGTTAAAATTCACATATCTAATGAAAGCAACAGTAAATCTGAGCTGCAGAAAGACTAATTTAATTTAGCCATGACAAGGAGAAAAGTAGTCTATGTGCTAAATACCAGAGTAATTTTGATTGTCCAACAAATGGCTCACTGAAAAAGGCAGAAAATGATAAAATTAAATCTTGGTGGACTGAATTAATTCACATCCTTTTCCTTTCCCAAATTCTTACAGACATTATTTCCCTTCTCTAAAAGAACTAAAGAACTGCAAGAGAGAAAATTGTGCACAGAACAGCTCTTGACAGATTATTTTTTTCAGGGTAAATTCTACTTCAGAAAGTTTACTGTTCAGACACTAACCTGAAGAAATGCCAAAAGAAGAAAAAATAATCTTTGGCAGTATAGCCCATAATTACATAAGTACACTTAGAGAGTTGGGTGAGTCTTACTTTTCTAAGTCCCTTTTACACAAGATGCACGATGCACATTGGAATCAATCCAATCAATACAGGAATCTTTGTCAAAACCATCCTTCACCTTTTCCTTATAAAAAGGTTGGCAACAGAGAGCAGATTTTTGCAATGAGCTGTGAAAGACTCAGTCTAAGAGTCCTTAGAAGTAAATGACAGCAGCATTGTACAAAAAAAGGATAATATTGATAATATTCCTATTTAAACAAGCCCTTCATGGTGGAGACACCTTTGGAATTGCCCTCTGGTGTCATTCCATAGGTGGGTAAAACTTATTAAAAGGAATTTAGGAACCTTTTTTTTTTGTAAGAGAAAATATCTTTTCCATGCCATTCTCATACACGATTTTACTGATTTCATCACAATAGAATAAATGGGAGGCAGTCATTCAAATTTATGCCATTAACACACCTCCCCAGTAAACTTGATTTTTAATATTATTATCTGTTATTATATTTACATCATCTTGAAGTTTACTTTTCTTTTGACAATCTTAGCTTGAATTAATTATTAGTTTTCAGTGTTGTCTTATCAAACTTTTGAAATAACTTTAAACATGAATATGCATGTGTGTTATTTATCTACATCAAATGGTTTAACATGCTTTCATCAGAAACTCTTGCAAGTTTTTCAAGGTTCAGAATGGTAACTCTTTTATACTGCAAACTCTTTAGAAAGTGAATGTCTTTGGAGGAACAGAGTTTTGAGGTGGAAATATTGAATCCCTGAAGGTTTACAATCTTGAAAGTGTTTTTCACAGGAATGTTCCTCTTTTCCTCACTGCAATTATTAGAGGTGTATAACAGGTAAGAAAAACACACTGCTAAACTTTCTAGCTAGACATGAAACTCACCTGTTTGCACATTACATTCCTATTCTGCTATTATTTAAGAGTTTTGTTTTCTTCTATGGGCTAAAAGGGGAAGTTGAAATCACCCATGTTGCACCCAAATGCACCTTTGTCACTGAATAAATTAGTGTATGGCCTATAAGTCACTTATGTGATACAAAAAGGGATTTGAAAGATACAGCCTGGAAAGAAAAGGAGTTCCTGGTTAAACTAAAGCAGCTTAACTCAGTCAAGGGCAATAACTGAGTAAATTCTGAATTTATATTACTCATTTATAGAAACTTGAATGTGTGACCCATGGGGTGAAGAGGGATTGTTCCAAAACTCATGGGCAGAACCAAAATTCTGCTGTGGTGGGATTTGGCTGTCACAAAGTTGGGACAAACCCACTGCCCCTTTCCTCAGCCATGCAGGGACGTGCATGGGAGGATTGAGGGGAAAAAATGGAAATTCTTCCACAGACATAACTCTTAAACCAGCACAACTTTATTTGGGAATATGGTTGTTCCATTTTTCCTTTTTTGCCTTGAGGTCCCCTTTCTATCATATGATTGTTATTAATTCATGCTCTACAAAGCAAGATGAGCTTTAGCAGATTTCATGGGTCCAACCCATCCATGTTTTCCTGTGGTGACTTTCCCACTACATCCTGGGAAATTTACTGGACCTCACAGAGGCAATCCTAAGAATTATCTAGTACAATGAATACTAAGCCCTTTTTGGAAAAGGACTGGTCAGACCTCATGATTACAGCCTCTAAATGAAATTATTTTTAATCACAGCAGATAGGTACATGTGGTTTTGTATCTTAAATCAATTTTTTTTTTTAAGAAGTGCATTTTCTTCCCCCCCTCCAAGAAATTATGGAAACTTAATATGTTGACTTGACTTTTAGCTTAACTTCAACTAAATGGAAAAAGAAAGACTCATGTACAGAAACTGGCTGGCTCTTAATGGAAATTGTTAAACAGTTCCAAGCAGTAAAGATCATAAGAACGTTAACAGCTTCACACAAGTAGCAGTGGCAAAAATAACAGCCAAATACTTGAAAACAAGCACAATTTATGAATGTATTTCTGTGATCTGGCTGCCTCAATTGCAGGGAAGTGAGTTCTATGACCCAGCAAGTCCCATTGCACCCTCTGTCCTTTATTAACTTGTATTTATTCAGATATAGCCTTTTAAAGGAGCTGAGCATCAACAAACTGAAAGTGGAGTAGTACAAAAGGCCCAAAGGAAGGTTAAAAAAAAGTAATGGAAATCTGTGTAGTTTATGGGTGTCTAGGGAAATCACAGCTCTAGTTCTTTATAAGTTTAAAAATACAACTATTTCATTTTAAACAGCTTTTCTGCAACTCCAGACAGCTTCAGGTGGTACAAAAAAAATGCACGTTTTGCATTTCTCTGTGGTTTCTGTGATTATGCATCCTGATGCAATATGAGTAGGATAATTACACAGAATATGCTCCAAATGTAATTCTGAGCTCTTTAATAAGTAGCTAACGTTTCCAGAGGAAAGGGAAACTCAGCCTGCCCTGGGTCCTTGCTGAGATGGCTGCAGCTAAACCTGGAGCAGCACATTGCTGTGCAGGCTGGTTTTACACCATGAGGAGTTTAAGGTCTCCACGAAAATTTCAGACTTTTCTCAGTCCCATCAGCTCTTCACATAGATGAGAAATGTCTGAAGGGCTGTCCTGGGACAGTATTTTACACCAGTTTCAGCCACAGCATTATCTTTCCCCTTTGCATAGCAATGTGTTGAAGCTGTTGGAATTTTGGTTGATCTATTTTAGCAATGCCACTGCCAACCCAACCTCTTTGCCCTTAAGCTGATTATTAGGTGAATATCCATTAAAAAATACATGTACACACATAGAATAGGCTCATCTATAGCACAGTCAGGGATTGCCAGCTCTACCCTCACTCAGCCAACACAAATTTTGGCAGTGGGTGCTGAACCTGTGCTCACAGGAATTGTGTAGGAATTAACACAGATCCTTTTTCTGCCTCTTTCTTGTCCATTCAGCATGATTTAAATTCACCCAAAAACTCTCTTACTGCTTGCACTGTCTCATTCAGCTTTTATATTAAGAAATAAACAGCCAACATAGAAGGTATGGAAAGAATGCAAATGGGTTAATGATAATTAAACCAATTAACAAAATACACCATCATTTTGAGCTTGAAAAGGTCCTCAAAACCTCCAACAAAACCAATCCCACCATTCCCTCAGATTCTCTGCAGTGCCCTGAGATGTTTTGAGCAATAAGCAGATCCAGGTTTGGGAGAAGCAATAGGATTAACAATGAATTTTAATGCAGTTGTCAGAATTGACACTGAATAGATTCACTCACATATCACTTTATTTAGCTTGCCATTACAGAACTGCTCCTCTACTGTATTTTAATTGTGGTTTACTTCAAAAACCTGAAACCAGTTTCAGAAAGCTCTCCTCCCACTAACAGTCAGCTTATTATTCCTGAGGTCATTTTCTTTGTTCAATAAATATTAAAAAAAAAAAAAAAAGATAGAGAGAGAAGAAAAATTCTTTTTTAATTCACAGCAGATTTCAAATTGAAATCCCATGGTTATAGAATACACAAAATCTCACAGGCCACAGAAAATTAAATTAATTATAAAAAGGGAAAAAAAATACCCACAGCAGATAAAGCCTTTGACCTCCACCAAAGTTCTGCAGGAGTAACTCATATGCAGGAGACAAATTCACAGATTCACAGTGATCCCCTCAGCAATATTACCTGGTGTAATAGAGCAAATCCTGCACCCTGTTCATGGAGATGGCAATGAACAGACCTGGCCTGAAGGCCCCAGCATTTTATAAATTCACCCACATTCAGGACATTTCCTTCACCCCCTCCAAAGTCCTAAAGCCATTAACACTTTGCAATGCCATGCCTTGATATAGAAATAGATGTAATTTGTGGTTTTTTGAACAGTACACTGGAAAGCACCAGTGAACACTGTGCAGGGTAAGCATAGAAAATGGAGAAACAGGAATAAGGTTTGACCAGCTGAGAACTAACGTGGGGAAAGAGGTGGTGACAGCTCCAGCTGTTCATATCTTAAGTGCCACTTATTTCTTAAATGATTGCCAATTCACAATGAAAAAATGTGGAAGTGAAGTCTTTCTACAGCTATACAATTAACTAAAATTATGCCTTTGGTATTTTACATTACGGGATTTATTCTAATTGAGAAAGTAAAGAATTAATTACATTGTTTCAGCTTGTGGTTAATGCTTTTATTTTTTCATTCTTACTTTATTTTTCCTCCTCCTCTTAATTTTAATTTCCTGTAGATTAAAAAGTGAAGGCAGTGAATAACATAATAACTAAATAACCTTTCCTGTAGAAAGAAATGTTTTATATGAGGACAAATACAATGGCAATTTTAGAAATTCTTTCAGTATTTAAGTAAAATTCTGAAGTCTTGGATTTTCAGGCTTCTCCCTTTGGGCTTTAAAGGAGTGCCCATGAACCAACTCAAGTGTCTCCCTTCACCTCATGCCAAGGTACAGTGATTTCTCTTATCCAAATATTTAATATATTGAGATTGTACTTCTAGAAAATGCAGTACAAGTCTTAAAAGCAGACAGAAGAATTCACATGTACCAACTTTACAGACTAAGAACTCAACTAGTCTTGAATAACCCTGGTTTATACAAGCCTTAACTTTTGAAATTACACTCTGGACTCCTCTCCAGCTGGTGAAAAAAAAATTTCCTTTCTAAATTGCCCATATTGTGGATTTTTCAGTGAACCCCACATGGATAACTCATATCAGGAAAGTGTTACCTTTGATTTCATATTCACTCCTAATTTTATGCCGAGGATCTGATGAGATACATATCTGTATTCTGAATTTCTACAATATGACCTTTCATGAATTTGATTTACTAAAGCCTCAGATGTGATAGTTCCCATTTGCACGCTTTGTTTTATATGGATGACATTTTCCCTCAAACATTAACCTGCCATTTTATTGTCTCTCAATATGTTTCGTAGACGGAACAGTTTTGACTTGTCACAAAATCAAAATTGGCCCACAAAAATTAAGCTTTGGTATGGAAAATGATTTTTTTTTCCATTTTTTTGTCCTTGTGAGAGCACAATTTCACATTAAACTACTTCTGTTTTATTCTTCATAGAACACTCAGATTGTTTTTCTCCTAGGCCATGTATTTTACATGAAGCCTAAAGGGCCTTCCAGGTGGTGCTACATGAGAACTGAGACCATTAAGGTATTATTTATAGAAATATAGTTTAAAAATGTTCTATAAAATTATTTTATGCTATTCCATTAAATAAAAACTATGGACCAGTTACAAAATTGAGCTCTCTGAAATCATTGGCATGATTTCCTTTTATTGCCATATAGGCCGGGTGTTTATCTACATCAGTCACACAATGAATTGAGGATTCACTGAGACAAAACACAGGGAAAGATTGCAGGGAGAGGGAATTGTTTCATGTTCCTTCTTATGAATTTCTGATTTCTAGCCTTTTGCTTCTATTCATACAGCCAAGGTGGGTGCAAATCTCTTTTTCAGTATGTGATTCCTTCAGTGAATCAAGAATATCTGCTGGGCACTGTGCTACTTCATCACTCCACAAAATGTAGACATAAATATCCAATTATTTTCCTCCAAAAATGAAAATAACCAAAATGTGATTGAAACACGCTATTAACACTTATTAAGAAACAGAAGTTATATTTTTTGTATAATTATCATCTTTCTTAAAATAGGGATGCACAATGTTAGAAAGGAGTGCAAGAGCGACTTAGATGAGAGAACACCTTTCTCAGTGCAATTAAAATATTTTTGTAAAATACAGAGTGTGAATTTTTAATAAGCTCTTGTTGGTGCACTACCAACCTTGAAAATTAAATACTGTGCATTTTAAGACATTTTGACATCTCTGCTGTGAAAGCCAGTACAAAACATGCACTCCTCTTCAGAGTCAGTACTGAACTGAAAGACACCCTGCAGTTCAAAATTCCTTCTCTTAACTCAAACTTTTGTCAAATTTGTATAAAAGTTGTCATGAAAAGCCCAGAGGAAGCAAGTTTCAAACTATGGCTTTTCCATGTCACATATTATTTGCGATCATGGTAAATTATTATGATTAATAGGCAGAATTCTTATTCTAATAATATTGGGTTACAGAGAAAGCAACAGATTAATAAAATACACCTTCCTTGTAATAAAAGAAAATGAAGTCCTCAAAAAGTAGGAAAATCATATACATATATTTCTATATTTCTATATTATTTATCTATTTATATATTTATATATAAATATATTATATTTACAGGAGCCTGCAGTGACAGGACAAGGGGGAATAACTTTAAAATGAAATAGAATAAATTCAGATTAGATATTAAAAAGAATTTTTTCCCTGTGAAGCTGGGGAGCTGGATTTGTTTCTTTGTTTTCCTAGG
>JAOTQP010000099.1:3255291-3270296 GCA_026413545.1 Cichladusa arquata | reverse complement strand
GGATTTGTTTCTTTGTTTTCCTAGGAGGGTATTTTGTTGTTTGGGTTTGGATTTTTTTTTTATTTTTAACTGTATGTTTTATAGAGCTGTGTTCCTGACAAAGACAGATCTGGTCCACAACAAGAAGTTGTAACATCACCCAGGAAAGGTTGAGGCTGGGCTGAGCTGCCCTGAATGATTTACAGCATTTCACCCAGCTAATAAACCTTCCTGGGAGCAGCAGCAAACTTCAGTGAGAAATACCCACCAACATCAGCCTTGGGGCACTGTGTGCCCTCCTGACCCCAAAGTGACTCTGGAGTCAGGCAGGATCCCTTCCAGACACAGTCCTGCCCCTGATGCCTTAGGATTTTAGCTTTTCCATCTTTGTAATCCTGTAATTCTTTAGTGTATAACTCCAGACTCCATATCCAGTGTGAGCTGCTGCTCTCCCATTTTGGGCAGACACAACAATTCCTCTCCAGGGAATCAAGGACACTTCCCTGCCTCAGGCACTGAGAGATGGAAACAAAAGTGAGTTTTGGGGGGAGCAAACTTGGGGTGAATGACTTCATTACCTGAAGCTGTAATTGGAAGATTAACCCCCAATATGAGCATGGACCAAACTTATAAAAGTGTAAAAACCCATTACCTGTCATCCATTTTGGGTGTAGCCCCCGGGGAACTTTGTCTGCCCTAAATGTACCTGAAGGCCCTTCAGTAAATATATCTGCTTTTATTCCCTTAATTCTGTCTGCCCTCTGTTTTCAGGTAGCCCCAAAAGGCACCAGCCCAGCACTCAGCTGCACCCCAGGGCAGCAGAGCACCCACCCACTCTGCCAAGGACAGGAACCCCTCTTGTCAGCACCAAACCTGCAAACCTCCCCTGTCATGTCTCAGGGAGCAGAGAGGACACAGGGGACTGTGAGGAGGAATCTTTGCCATCAGGGCTCTTTTGAAAGCTGGAAGTGTGTGATTTTTTCCCATTTCCCTCTTTGTTTTTGCACCGTGCCTCTGACAGGGTGACCACTCTTGCTGCAGGCACACTGTTTGATTTCCCAGGTGGCAGAGTATTGCTCATGTAGCCTTGCAAAATTACAGCACACATCCTTGTACTTCCCCCCGAAGCTCCAGAAGCAGGCTGGCAAAGAACAAAGCCCAGGTTTTTCTGAAGATGGATTTTTCACTATTGAGCTCCTCACTCCTCACACACCTCATCCATGAACTCTTCCCTGTGACTGCCCCAATCCCCCATCCTTCCCCAAACCCAACACTGGTGCCTTTTGTGATCCTGGAATAGTTTCAGCCTGTCCAGCACCGTTTAGTGTTGAAAACCAAGAGAAAAAGTGCCACTTGTCCAATAGGTTCTTCAGGTAATATAAAGAATCCAACATAATTTGGGACATTTCACATTCCAGGATGGGGAGTGTGAGTTAGAACTGCTCCATCAGCAACACCAATTTCCCTACAATAGCTGAGACAGCAGAATTAGGGAAATTATCTTATTCAAAGACCATTCTAGCAACTAACACAGTGATTAAAGCACTGCTTGCTCATTTATTATTTCTGTATTCTCATTTGTTTTTACTGAAAGCCTAAAATAAAATTACTGCCCAAAGTATAGCTGGTTTATTTCTCATAATAATCTAGATAGATTTTTTACCACCATAATATTTAAACATTTTATTTCCTAAGGCATTAAACACAGTTTACACTTCGCTGCAACAGAGTGCCTGGTATCAAAAATGTTGGGCATTTGTCTGAGACAAAAAGATTTCAGCTTTTTTGAATAATTATATATTTTATATTTGTCCTCTTCACTCTAAATCAGCTGTATACTTAAGAAATACAATGATAAGTAAAAGGATATAATTCTAGTCTATCAAATTTTATGCATTTAAATGTAGAATTCAATAAAAATATAATGATCTGCTAAGTTGATCTACTTCCATGGAAACTTGGATTTAGAATACAGCAGTTCATTAAACCTTCCCTGGAGAAGTTCAGATCATCCAATTGAGTAATTTGGATTTTCTGCACTCTGCCAAAGTGACACAGGAACTTTGCAATGGTTTAAAGAGTGGCTCTGCCAAAGATGAGCACACAGAAACACACTTTTACAACAAACTGCAGCAGCCAGAGACTTTTATTAAGGCAAAAGAGCCTAGAAAGCTAAAATTAACTGAGATTGAGGAATATTCTGCTTCTGATTTGGCTAATCTGGAGCTATGCTCTCCGTGATTGCACTTTGCATTCACAACTGGTACAAAAGAGAATTCTGAACCCAAAATCCAGGGATTTTTTTTCTCAAAATCTGTTTCAAATTCTGTGTGTGGAGGCCGCTTGGTTTGCCAGGCCAGAGATTTTAGTTTTTTTGAAGAACTTTCCACTGCTTTGGTTTGCAAGGATCTTAAAGCTTATCCAGTCCCACCCCCTGCCATGGGCAGGGACACCTCCCACTGCCCAGGTTACTCAAATCCCCATCCAGCCTCACTCTGAGTGCTCTGAAACCCCTTCCAGAAGAGCCAGAGTTCCCTAAAAGATATTAAATCTACAGAATAGCAATGTCTTTTTGCATGAAAAAGAATTTTCAGAGTTTTTATTAAGAATTTCCTAAGGAATTATTATAAGTTAAAAATGTCTAAGTATCCAGAGGATATTAATAAGCTTTTCTCTCCTCTATTATTATTTTTTTTCCCCTAATGAACTATGAATTGTTTGACAAAGGTTTTATTACCTTTACAATGAAACATGGAGGGTCTGCATTTAAACATAATAATTTACAATGGATTATTTGAAAGTTTTTTTTTTAAAGTCTATATAAATATAAAAATAATAATAATTGGGAAGTTTAACCCCTATTTTATTAAAATCAATGATAATCTGATTTAACTCCTTGGGCAAAGTTAGGCCTCTAGAAAAGAAAAATATATTTTGTCTTATTCATAACTGCTTAGGAAAATGAACAAAATTTCTTTTCACACAGATGCTTACAGAACATTTTAAAGGCATTCAGGAGCCAGGCTGTTTCTCTCGAGAGTAACTCTTGGCTGTTGCCCCCTTCAATGAGATTGAGAGGGCAGGTTTATTTTTAAGTTTTTTATGCCAAAGTGTAATCAGATTTATCTTAGGGATCAAAGATATTTTTGCAGGTTTAGGTGATGCATTATCCATCTGTCAGGGATGGTCCTCAAGATTTTGGCATTCTACTGATGGACATGAACCACCCATTTTTCATCCCTGCAAACCCCTGTTAATGGAACAAAAATCCCAGCTGTTTTAAATACTTTGTTTAGTTTTAGCCACACTTATCTCCTTAGGAAACTTTTAAACAAATTATAAGAGAAGAATAAAAATTGAAGAAATCCTAACTAATCTGTCATCACCAAAATACTAAATGAATTTTAAGATTATTTTACAAACACCAGAGGTAGATATTGTTCTTTAAATGACCTACTAAAGTTTGTAAAGCTAAATCATTTATAAACTAATACAGCTAAATTCAACTTATCTTCATCTTTGAAGTTTCCCTCTTTTATTCAAGATCTGAAGGAAGATTTCACCTGAAAGCTTGTTGTACTTTTTGCCTGAAAAAGCCTTTGTTCTCCTTTCCAAATAAAATTGTTTATAAGGAAAGCTTACCTGAAGAAAAGAAAGAATACCTTCAATCTTATCTTGAAAGAGAAAGATTTTAGGCAGGGAAAGATTTTTCTGTTGCTGAACAGGGATGAAATGATAATTTCTGGAAATCAAGGGCACAGGAACAGCCTTTGTGTCCCTCTGAGACAGGCAGGGATGGGAACCCAGGAATAAAACCACACCAACCACATTTGACCCTTTTTTCCTGCAGAACCTGGGGACACTCAGCCTGGTGACCAGTGTTTGACTACTCCTCCCTGAGTGCCTTCAGAGGAAATGATTTCCTGTGGTGAGAGAGGGGCAGCACAGCCAGGCTGAGCTGAGACTCTGCTCATCCCTTTCATTCCTCACTAATTGCTGCAGTGAAAGCTCCCCCAGACCTGGCAGCTCCCAGCAATGAGCCATGGTCTGAGCATGCAATAATTACAGAGTAATTCTGTGCTTCAGACAGGTGCTTTAAGCATTCCTACTGATCCAGTCCCCTTCACTGCAAAAATGTTGTTGCCTTAAAACCCACGTTTTGTCAGAAAAAGCTGAAACCTTTCAAAAATCCCTCCTCTCTCTTGCTGAGATCCTTCCATATTAATGCTGTGAATGTTCATAGTCCACTTCAATGAGACAGAATATGGAACAAGCCACGACTGAAGGTAATTTAACCTGTTTCAGGTTATTTTAAGGGGAAGCAGAAACACTCATGTTTCTGTAAAAGTAACACAAGTTGTACGGTTACAGCTACACAAACTGACCTGCCTCATCCTTAATTTGCAAGAAAACCTACTGCAAATTCAGAATTCCCTCTTGAGCAAGAGAATGGTCACAATGACTCCAAGACCAACCTCTAGAACTGAAGCCATGAGGAGAAACAATCTAGAATTCTGTGCAATCTGTGTTCATAATCCAAAACAACTTGTACACTCTTACTGAGCATGAACTCTTAATGGCACCTCCTCTGCAGGAAAGAAAACAAACAAAGTCATCTCAAAGAGGTCTTGATCCCCCTGGTGTTATCTTTTATAGGTAGAATGGTGCTGCTCAGCAAATATGTCCTGTAAGACATTCTGTCTCTATAAAAATCTGTATAATCCTTTCTGGGCTGAATTGCCCCTGGCAAAGAAATGTTGGAAAATGACCTCAAGCAACTGTGCCACAGGGATCTGTCATCATTCGACTGCAACCTAATAAAATTCCAGTCTAAGGCAAATTTTCATTAATTTTATAGCTCCTAGAAGACTAATATAACATATATAACTTTTAAGTTTATACCTATGCTTGCTGAGCTAAATCTTTAATTGTAGCCCAAATCAGCCAAGCACTTAAACAGATGCTTTATTTTTGAGCACTAAATTCTACTGACTTTGATGGGCCTAAATGCTTAACATCAGGTGTCTACTTCAGTGTGATTTCAGCAGGATTTACATGGAGAGTGCTGAGGGATTTGAAAATCCACCCCGTCCTAGGGGTGCCTTTTTTTTTTTGGTGGGTGTTTTGTTGTTAATAAGGAAAAGAAATGAAAGCAAAACTATCATAACAATACAACAAAACTCAGGATAATAACAGCTTTCTTACCTTTCTAAAATTATAATTGATATTGCAAAGCAGCTGTTACTTTCTCCTCACACTTTCCACTGGATGCAACCTAGACCTTTGCTTTTGTAATCAGCTTTTAATTAAGCCAATGAGTTTTTCACATTACCCTCGTGCCTGAAATAATTGTTATGATTCTATTACCTTCTTTGTTAAACACATTTGTAGTTTTAAATGACAGGAAGTCAAGCTAGCAATTTGTAAAGATGTGTGAATAAGGAAATTGCTCTATTCATGGGCTTATAATGAACAGAGAGATAATATAATAATGCTTTGTATCCTCTCGCCCTCTAAGCAGAGGGGAGAAAGGCAAAGGAGGTGGCCTGGATAATTTCCTGCAAGCCTCCCTTTGTTCTTAAGCCTTTGTACCAGTATTTATTGAGGGATGTAAAGCAAGACAGATCATCCAACCCAAGCTTGGAGCTTGCTGCTTTGGTGGCACGGCTCCCAAGGAGAAGCTCATTTATCAGAATGAGCTGATGGAAAAGAACCGAAAGCCACCTGCACCATCCCTGCTCTGTTCTGTGCCCCAGCCCAGCCTGCTGCTCCACTCAGGGCTCTGCTGCTGGAACTTCTGCAAAGCTGAGCTGTTCCAGCCTTAAACCACACTTAAATCATGCCAATCACCAATGTGAACAAAAGTACTCAAGGCACTTTGCTGTGAGGAAACTCTGGATCAGGTTAAACAGTTGGGAATGAGGAGTCAGGTAAAACATTCCTTGATTTTGGAGACTTCACAGACACCTGTCAGAGGAGAGACAACCTCAGTGATGTTGTCACTGTCCCCTTTCCCTTGCCAGGCTCAGAACAAGTCACACACCCAAACCCACAGCAGTGCCCAGCTGCTCCTCTTCCCCTGTGGCCCAACAAATGAGTCAAATCTGCACTTTTGCATTTGTGCTATAGGAGAGTGGTGGAAAGGATAATGCAACACAGTTTTTCGTGCAATGGTGAAGTAAAAGAGAGAGCTTTATTTAAGGAAACACTGCACTTATATAGGGTAGTTCATGCAATACAAAATAGAAAAGGCTCATTGGTCCAAGAAGGCAGCACCTCTCTGAAAACATGCTTTGTGCCAAACATCACGTAGCACACACACCCTGCAGGTCCGTAATCATTGTTATAATTCCTTTCCTGTCCTTGAGCAGCCTGGGAAACCCAAGGCTTCAAGGCTGCATTTTCCCTGGCTCCCAGCAGTATCCAGTATCCACTTTCTGCCTTATTTTTCACAGCTCCTTGGAACACCACTGAACAGATATATTTCAAGAAGGAGGGAAATAATATGTCAGCAGAATTTGTCAAACAATTGATACTTCTTTGGTTATTTAAAGAGATTTTATAACTGCACATTGTATTCAATCCGGTTCCTTGATGTTTTCCCCACTGTTTATGGGCAAACCAAAATGTTCAAACATTGCTACTAATTAAGTACAAAATTCTGAACAGCAGAGCCATGAATTCATGCCAATTTGCTCACTTTAAGTGCTGTTCACTTTCCAAGTTCTGTCAAAATTTCTATTTGAACCTGAAGGAGTTTTCAATGATAATTACATTAAACAAAGTCAGGACATAAAGGATACAGAACAGAACAACACATCAGGAGTGAGACTCTTGCCTGCCCTTTCTGCACCCACATCTGGAACTGAATATGTCCCAGCAATCTACTCTGTAAATTTTTTTTGTCATCCAGCTTTCCTACCTGCTACCTTCTCTTGCCCCAAATCATTTATTTTATTTAAGAGTTTTTTTTTTTTTTTAAAAAAAAAAAACCTGTAAATTGTAATTTGGGATTGGAAATTTTTCCCTGCATCTCATGAAGACTTTCTTAGGCCCAGTGCAGCTTCCCTTGCTGACATTTCTCTCCAATTACAGTGCCTGACTTTCAGAATTTTCAGTATCTTTAATTACCATGTAAAATGAAAGTTTGTATCTTATGTTCTGAGTTATGCTCTAATTATGTGTTTTGTGAGAACTTCATTACAATGGATTGAACACTAAAATGAAATTATTGCTTCCCAGTTTTGTGGGATTGAAAATACTGGCAAAAGAATAACACTAAACTTGTCAGTTTTCTGGGCTAAGGAAGGTGGCAGAAACTTTCAGCATCACCACAAATTTTGATTTTTTTTTTCCTCGCTATTCTTTGGCACCTTTCAACTCACTTTAAAATACATGTACAAAGTCCCAACCAAAGTCAAGTCTCCCAACATCAAAATGCAAAATATATTTATGATTCCAATATTTATGATGCCATTTCAGTGATTTGATTCATCAGGAGATGTGATGTTTGCAGCTCTGCTGGAGCCCACCAGGAGTGCAGAGCACTGGACTAAACCTGTTCAGTGTTTTCACCAACAGAGAGGAGGAGGCAGCACTCTCAGGGCAGCCTGGAAAGTTTGGTGCTATTGTGACTCACTGTGTATGAAATGATGTATTTCACATTAACAGGCCTAAAATTAAGATTAAATGACAAGTCAATTGCCCAAGTCTCCTAATGAAAGGAAAATGCACATATTTGCTCTGCTCTTAGAGCATCACTTCCACATAAATTTCTCTGTTCTACAGTAATAAATGCAGGGAACTGATGTTGGGATAGATAACACTTTACATTTGCTTTGAATAAAATAAACAGTCTTTGCTTATTTGCAAATACTTTATCTTAAGTTTTACCCACGTGAGCAATTTTTCAGCTTTGCATGGTAATTATACAGTGATGTATTTGACCTTAACAACAATAACAAAAAACAGCAATGGAAAATACACTAGATATGATAAAGCCCCAGAGATTTAAGCCTCGATGTGGTTATTAAAACTCCTTTTTTTTTTTTTTCCATTAATCAGAAATATCAGCCTTTTTTTACTGTCAGCAGTGAGTTGCTCTGTGCTCTCATTCCTCTTCATGTTTCAGTTCAGTAATTTCCCACTGAGCAATTGTTGAGTACATACCTAATCCTATAAGCAATCTGCTTGTTATTTCAGCTTTTGTATCAGGACTTCTTTCAATTTTAACTTACAGCTCTACAAAAGTCAGGGCTATATTTCCATCCTGATAAACAAGAACTATTCTACCAATCCCATTACATTCCTCTGCAGCAATTCACAATTCAAAACCATACTTAAGTCCAACTAAGTAGATTGTAAATTGACCACTGAAACCTCATCTATTGGAATACCAAACACACCATCCAAAGGTCAGTCATTTTTAAGGTAACAGCTAATTAAATCATAGATATGAAGAGACAACTCTGCAGTACTGAGTAAACGAGTTGAGAAGTGTTTTCACTCTTTCCCAAAAGAATTTCACTGTTGTGAGCTCTTGTCCTTTCCCACTTCTCCCATACTTGTAACTCAGGGCTGGCAGCTACAGCTGCCAAAACATTTTTGTTACTCTGAAAGGGGCAACTTGCTGTAAAATCGAGGGTGTATCAGCTTTTTAGTGGTGAAAACTGGTATGGATATCCTGACTGCAGTCAGGGCAGCAGTGTTACCACAGGAAGAGTCACTGAATAAGGGTTTCATAACTAAATGTCAATCAAACCATAAATATTACACTTCCTGCGGATTCCCCAGGTGGATGAATCAATGGGAATGCCATAGGATAAATCTGTACCAGCCAGCATTATCCTGAACCACAGGATCATCTCCAGCCATGGCAATCCAATCACAGCTTAGGGACTTCTCCCAAAAGTGAATACACTGTGACATGGATATTTCTCATGCCTGATGATTCCTTGCAGAAATGTCACAGAATCTGTGGAAAGACTCTGCTTACAAAAGCCACACTGACCTGGCTGCTCATCTCAACCCTGCTGCAGAGGTACTGGAGAAGAAAAGTGCTGTTAGATTCAAAGATGGATTTAAACATTGTTTGATCATTTTCTGTGTGACTCCTTCCACTTAAGCTTAGTTAGCTACACAGATGGGATGGAAGCAATGCAACTTGACAAGAAATAGCAAAAATATGACAAAAGCAGATTCCCTCTCCTGGGAAAGCATTCTTGCCTTTGCAGTGTGAAGGCAGGTGGTGAAAGAGTCTTCACCAAGGCCAGGTTTTTATTTTGAAATTTGTTATGAAAAGGTTTTCTCTTAAAAAAGGTGTTTCTGATATCTGGAGTGCCTGAAAACACACTTACATGAATCCCCACATTTCCATGTCCCCTACATCACAGAAACCCTTATTAAATCTATATCTGAATTGCACAAGTGCTAAGAGATTCAAATGCCTACATTTGTAATGCAGGGACAAAGTAAAAAATGAATTTATTTCATCACTTCCCTTGCCTTCATTCCCATAATTTTCCATGTCTGATCACAAGAGAGGAACTAAGTGCATGAGCATATTTCTATTCAGGATCAGCCCTGCTAAAGGGCAGTGTTAAGTCACAAATCCATTATTTCCCCATGAAAATGAAAGGAGCTCTCTCTTCCCTAAATGAGACAGATCTGAACCAGGATCCTTAGAGCTCTCTGTGAATGCCATGAATGCAAGCACTGCCTCTACACACAGAAACTACAACTTTTAGCACAAATCTGCTCGTTTTAGCAGCTGTTGGCAGATCTGTGCTGCTCCACAAGGGACAGGTTTGCCAAGAGGACAAAACAGGCCATGGGTATCAAACTCATCCCCTGACAAAGTGAAAAGTGTCCTTACACAGCTCAAGGTCCAGTATTATCAATTGGACCTTTGGAAGAGGGAAAAGAGTTCAGAGGCATGAATTTTCCTTGATTTAACATAATCAAAATAATACATCAAACACCTGGGACACTTTGTAAAATATCCTACATGTTTTTCTTATATACATCTTCAGCATTAAATATACAGCTTGAGTGTGCTTGCAAACTTATTTTCTGTTTTACAGAACTACCACAGTGTCTGGCTGAGAACAAAAATTGCTCAGAACCACTGAAGATACTGTAAAGGAAAAACTGAGTTTAGGATCAGCAGAAGAGGGCAGCATCCTACCATGCTTTAAAGGCTCAGCCTCCTGAAGTTGAGACATAACAGGCAACTTCTGTTGAATGCTAATTTTGCTCAAAGATGACCTACATTTGTTAAAATTTTCCCTTTCATTAACACACAATATATCACCTTTCTAGTTAAGCATTTAAAACCCCCAATAATCCTCTGTAAGCTAATTGCCAATAGCAGCTGATAACATTTGCCACAGTAACTTCCCTTTGTGCACCCAAGCACAGCTCCCTTTTCACTCTGATAAAAATGAAATTTCTAAGTGGAAGGAGCAGCAGTAAAGCTCGAGCTCCAAAGGAGACTGGAGAAAGCACCAGGTCTGAACACTCCAGAGTTTTATCACACAGCTCCCTCCACTACTGAAACAATTGTTTGGAATCAGAAGTGAAGAACATGTTGAGACCATGTGGAAATTTTAATATTCAAACCTTGGTGGGCAATGCAGCTTTCACTGGAGAACACATGGACCTGCTGTGACCACCCTGCAGCACCTTGCCTTGGGCTCTCTTCATATTTATGTTATTTTAAGGGAATTCCAATACATTATTTATGTTGTTTGGAACTTTTCTAAAATGTACTCAGCCAAGCCACCCAGTGTGAATCATTTTTTCTCTCTCCCAGCATTCATCTTTAATATACTTCTCCCCTGTTCAAATGATCAATAAGGACACAAATATTTCAGGTAGAATGACATGATTTGCTGGAAAAACAAATAAAATGAAATACCACTGGAACACAATATAACATTTTATAAAATGTAAATAATATGAACTCTTATTTCCCCACTGACACAAAAAAAGGGACTAAATTTTTGATAGAATAAACCTGTCTAGAGTAGATTTTCTTTTTGGCATTTAAGGTATGCATTTACACTCACTAAGGGATAATTGATTAATAGCATCAAGAAGGAAAAATTTAAAAGCAAGATGTGACATTCTTTTCATTATTTTTGTGAGTTCTGAGTGATTCTGACTGAGAAACAACCACCAGACACTTAAATTACAGTGAAATATGGTGTTAACAACCCCTTTGTAATTGGAAAACACTGATCTCTGCAGAAAGGTGGTCTTGGGAGATAGGAATTTATCTGAAAATTCCATACTTGAGATCAAGCAAGGCAGAAACAGGTGGTTTCCATAAGGAACTACCTTATTATCTATTTTTTATTTATTCCATGCCAAAATGCTAACAAGTATCACTCACTTGTTTGTGGTATCCTTGCAGCCTAAATTTCTGCTCACAATACAATTTTCTCCCATTTCACTGAGGAAGAAAGGTGTGTGCTGCATTTTGTGTGCAAAACAATGCACAGAGAAATGAGTGAGTTCCCAGACCTCTTCATGTGATGGCTCCACCTAAATATGCCCCAGAGCTTTAAGGAATATCAAATACTTTGATATTTGGGTTGCTATCAACATATTTAAAATTAAATCCAAGGTCAGGCTGGATGGAGCTCTGAGCAACATCTTCTAATTTTTGGTGGGTTTTTTCCCCTGTTGTTTTATTTTAAATTTATTTAATATTTTACTTTATTTCAAGCTGATTGCACAGTGTTCATGTATTCATCACGGCTTAATTATAACAGGGGCACTTTAGTTTTTAACACCCCTCTTGCCAGAGGCAGCACATGTATTTTCCCCTCTAGATTGCATTTATTTATTTTGTGTCTGGCATGTCTGGTAGATTTTTATGGGTAGAATTTAAAAACAACAAAAAAAAAAAAGTTGTTAAGCAAGGACTGGCTTAATTAAAAATAAAGGCAAGAAACCAGTATCTTAAGATGATTATAAATTCCAGCAGGTTTATAAATTATGATACAAGTGGTAATTACAAAGTGCTCTTAGGTCTTGGCTGGAGTTATAAGTCTATTGAATGTGGCCCTCTGGCACTACAATGAGGTGAGAGGCACAGAAAGCTAAAAGCACATGATTTACATGCTCAGCTTAGGGGTTTGTCATTAAATCATTGCTTAGTCCAAAGAATGGGATACTTCTGGAAACCAAGAATTATCACAAATCCAGAATTAACAGATTTAAACCATTTTATGTTGCCTTATTCCACAGTTCAAGGGGCCACCCAAGAGAAGAACAACCCAAGAAAATAAGACAAGGTAGAAACGTCGTCAAAAAGTCAATGAGAGCTCATCTCATGTGAAAAGCATTCGTGCCCATAACTGCTGCTCTAATTTCCTGTTGATAAAGCCACCATATTCAACAGGGAGGGAATCCTCCCATCTCCAAGAACTTTGCCCAACATCACAAAAATGTCAAATTCTCTTTGCAGGGCGATGCAGGAACTTCATCAAGCAGAGTCTGCACTGCCTTTGTCTGGATGAGTTTTATTCAGGTAACAAGGGACTCTGATATCAGTATGGCAAAAAAAAATGTTCTTTCCCCCACCAATTTTCCATGGCAGGAAATTGTAGTCAGATGGCTTTTTACTGTAGCATCACTTTTTAAATCTTTAATGAAATTACCCTTACAAACATCCTGTAAAACTGTGAAGTGTTATTCAATTCCATTGGAGTAACCGAGGTACTAAAACCTAAATGACTTACAGAAAAACTGGTAAAAAAAGGCTTAAGCTGAAATTTCTTAAGCCCTAGTCTAGTGGCTTATTCCCCATGCTTTCTCTGGGAAATGTGATTAAATAAGAAAATCAATAAAGATTTAGGTTTGCCAGATAAAACACAAAAGCTTCAAAGTCCGCTGACAAGAATTCAGGGCGTGAGGCCAAGTTTTCTCTGACTTCTTGGAGTGGATCAGTTAATAGCATGGAAACAACATAATAAGGAGAAAATGAGACATCTGCCTCTGGTGTACCACGAGGTGCGTCCTCAAGGGCTTCACTTTTATTTCTAACCCAAGTGCACATGAGGAATTCCTCAGCCCATTAACACGGAGGGTGAAAATCCCTTTGTTCAGACTGGCTGCAGCTTCACCCTTATTCAGGCAGAGGTGACAAGGAACTCTCCACATCAAATTCACTTCTCACTCTCCCGGAGACTGTCTCAGCCTCTAATTGTAAATTAGTGAGAAGAGAGACCAGCTTTAATACTAAAAACCTGCTCTCCCCAGAATCCCCTAATTCATCATTCAAAAAAAGCAGAGAGTGGCATATACGATGAAATAGCAAGTGAAATAAATGTACAGCTTTAGAAATAATCACCTTTGCAACATTAAGGCAATTTTGATTAAACACTTATTCTCTGCATATATTTATCTATATTTTCATTCTCTGACTACAAGAAGCAACTTGCATTTAAATTGGTTCAGAAAACTAAGGTCTAGAAAAGTAAACACAAATTGTTGTGTTTCAAATAAATATTTCATGTTACTGCAAAATATTTTTTTTCTGGTCTGTGTTTCATTGTTAGTCTTCTTCAGTTTACCAAGCCCAAAAGATCAATTATCTGACTGGCTTTATACAAAAAGATCAAAGGAGATAACACACCTAGTTTGGGAAATCAGCAGCAGCAGTCCTGATCAGCAGCTTCTGCCATGTTAGATAAGAAACAAGGTCAACAAACTTTCAGAACTGAGCTGAAATAAATAGGTGTTTGCTCACTAAGGGAAGATGCATCAGCCCTACTGCTGTCTGCAGAGAAAATAAAATATTGCTCTTCAATGACAGTGGAAAAAAATGAAGTCCAGCTAATTTAACTCTCCTCTCTTTTGACATGCAAGCACCACAGCTCAGGGGATTAGCTGTGTTGTTTATGAGAAACTTTACAGACCCTTAACACTACTTGCTGTCTGCATTTCCTGAAAAAAATCCTATAACTCAACTCTATAACTGAGAAATGCATTCTTCTTTCTAGCTCATGCAATGAGCCTCTTTTCTGTTTTTGATGGAAATGTCTGGTGTCTTCTAGGCCAGAATAGCAACCTAATAATGCTTCAGGATGAGTAGCTATAGCCTATTAAGGACTGCATAATTGTCTGTGGACTATTTATATTTTGTTGATCAGTCATTAATAAATATTTCAGTCATTTTTGGGTTTTGTGACTGTAGGTTTTTGTGTCTTTTGTTTTCAAACAGACAGGAATTGGCGAAGTACAAGAATTCTTCATAAAAGACCTTCAATTCATTAGTTCAAATGTAATTAATCCTAATTCCTAGCTTGCCATAAATGTTTCCCCTTTAGCCTGGCAATTATGCATCAGTTGGAAAGCAAAAACAGTTGTTTACTTTTTAATGTACCTTCACCATACATGTGAAATGATAAAGAAAGAAAAAATAATTTGGAGCTATTCGTATTAGAAAAAAGATGAGTTACCCTGAATGGAATTCCCTGCAGGGTAAGAGGATGAGGAAGAGTTTAATGGGGAAGCTGTGCAATGATTAAAGATGGGATCTGCAGGACCCTCAGAATGTGCTGCCCATAAACCTCTGTGGTGCTCCCTACATCCAGACCACATTACAAATGACCTGCTGAGGCTGAGCCAGGAGTGATGGCTCATCACTTCTGGAGACAGCAGAATATTGTGTTGGCAAAGATGTCAGGGGCTGGCAAGGGCTGAGCAGACAGAAATCCTGTGATGGATGGGCTGGCTGTGCCCTGTCAGAGCACAGGATGGCCACCCCAAATCAGCCACTCCAAATCAGCGACTCCAAATCAGCCACCCCAAATCAGCCTCCCCAAATCAGCCACCCCAAACCAGCCACCCCAAACCAGCCACCCCAGATCAGCCACCCCAGATCAGCCACCCCAGATCAGCCTCCCCAAATCAGCCTCCCCAAATCAGCCACCCCAAATCAGCCACCCCAAATCAGCCTCCCCAGATCAGCCACCCCAGATCAGCCTCCCCAAATCAGCCTCCCCAAATCAGCC
>JAOTQP010000099.1:3239815-3255191 GCA_026413545.1 Cichladusa arquata | reverse complement strand
ATCAGCCACCCCAGATCAGCCACCCCAAACCAGCCACCCCAAAACAGCCTCCCCAAACCAGCCACTCCAAATCAGCCACCCCAGATCAGCCTCCCCAGATCAGCCACCCCAAACCAGCCACCCCAAATGAGCCACCCCACATCAGCCACCCCAAACCAGCCTCCCCAAATCAGCCACCCCAGATCAGCCACCCCAGATCAGCCACCCTGCTCTGACTGAGCCCTGGGCATGGAGGGAAAGCCACTCAGCTCCTGGGCACACCAAAACTGTCTCTGCCTCAGGAATTCTCTGCTCCACAAAACCTCACACATCCCCTGATATCCACTTTTGGCCACAGTGAGAGAATTAAATGGGCCTTTAACCTCATCTGTACTAAAGACAACTCTGTTACAATAGGGTATGTAGAAATACAAGTCAGTTCCTATATCTTGACAAGAAAAAATCATCAAATATAAATTCCTAGGAAAAGACAGGGAAAAAAAGTTCTAGCTAAATCAGCAATTATCAAGAACACCTGGGCTGTTACATTTGTTCCATCAGAAATGTTGCCTAATGTGATGATTTAGTCTAGACAAAGTTTAATCCCAAAAGGAAATCTGAAATCAGGGGGAGGGGCAGCCTGATGCATGGCAGGTGTACACCTGTGACACCTGGCTGCTTGTAGTGCCACCAGCACAGCACCACATTTGGGCTTTTAATGCCCTGTTGCTTGGCTTACTTAAAAAAAAAAAAACCAAAACAACAAAATATATCAGCCAAGACACATTTAACCTTCTGTAACTGCCAACTATTTTAGTCCAAGGCAAACAATGAACTGCAAACTTTGGCCTTATTTGGGTTTTGGCCAAGCACAGGTTCATTTAAATCACCCTGCAGTTGTCCAGCTGAGGCAGGGTTTACACAGCCCTTGGATTTATGCACTCCTGAGTTTTTCAGTGATGCTGACACTCCTGAAATAGTCATATGCTTGAAATGCTAAATTGCTCTTTTTTTTTTTTTTTTTTTTTTTTTTTTTTTTTTTTTTTTCCCCCCATCTTTAGGACTTTTAGAATTAATCTATTGCCTGTAAAGCTGGAAAGATTCTTAGTACAAGTGTGTGGGACCAGGCCATAAAACACACATTTTTTCCAAAAGGCAGATTCACTACAGAAAAGTTCCTAGGGAGAAAGATGCAGGTATGAAGGAATTAAGATGATGGACAAATTCAGAATTATTTGAGCATGTTGATATCATGTTCAGATAGATATATCAGCAATTCCTGTCAGTCTCATACCAGTATTTGTGTAATTGCCATGTCACTGGAATTGGCATTACCAGTGGCACAGCACTAGAACTGGAACTATTTCAAAGGTAAAAAAAAATCAAAAGGAAGCCTGAGATGACAAATACACTCAACTCTCTGTTTCAGAAACCTGTGAACCACTGCCACATATTTCTGCCCAAGGCAGAGCAGGGACAGGTGCTCCTCCTTGCTCTGCTCACCCCAGGATGGTGCTTGTACAAGAAGAAACCCAGCCTTGGATTAAAGGTGCAGATAAATGTTTGTGATTGCTGCTGCTGCTCATTAACAGGCCTGGCACCCACTCACACCACAATTAGAACCAGAGGACCAACCTGATTTTCTGCCTCATATCACATTTACAGCTCCAGTTCCACACTTTTGCCACACCTGGAAAAGCTGACACGTTCTGTTTGTCTCAAAGTGTGAGCCATGTGTGTTTATTCCTTTCTCTGTTTTAAAGGGAAAAAAAAGTGACTTTTGGGCACACTTCTGTGATAAACCAGGAGCTTATGAATATTTATTCTGGATGCTACAATTCATTCAGGTGCTGGGTCTGTAGGAGAATGGTAGGACAAACACAACCATCAAACTGCTGGTACAGAATTCATGGTTCCACTAGTTATTAAAACGGGGTAAACATTTAATTTCCCATTCATCATGAAGTTCTAAGGACATTTTATTTCAGGTGCTAAAGCAGAGGTCTAAAAACCTTGATTTAGAATTAACCTTGAAGGCTAAAGCTGCACCTCTTTACAAAACCATGGTGTTCTTTTTCTGACCAAAGCAATTCTGTATTCTAGCTAAATAAAGGGAAGGTTGACATCACAGATTTGTTTGATCAGTGTGTTGTTTTTCAATAATAAATAAAAGAAAGATTTATGAATCACCAGCCATTGTTGACAATTCACTTTTCTTTATTGATTTTGCTTTCAAGCAAAATTGCCCAAAGAAGATCTTTCTTGGTTTTTTTAGCATATTGCTTTTATAGAGTTAAACTGAAGACTGTGTCTAACCCATAAAACAGCTTTTAACCCATAAACAGCTTTCTAACCCATAAACCACATCACTTTACAGCAAGTAAAAATATTTGAAAAATTAAATCAACAAGTTAATCTCCCATTCCAGGTGATGCAGTTTTTTACTAAGTATTGCATTTGCTTTACTCCAACCCCACTTTTTTCTAGCAGATTTATAATATTTCTCTGTAAACTGTGTTAGCCCATAAGATAGTTTCTACTTTTCAGTGGAATGTAAATTGTCACTTTATAGAGTAGTTTTCTTTTATGTAGAAAAACATTCTTTTTAAGATCTGGCCTGGCCTTCAAACCAATGACTTGCTATGAATAATTTTCTATAACCAAGCACACAAATCTGACTGAAGAATACAACAAGAAACTCTCATACTCTTTTCGTGCCTTCATTCAGAAGAAAGGCACTATGGAAAAAGTTATTTTTAGACTCTGACTGTATAAATTTTCTTGTTTCATTGTTTCAGGTTAAGGGTTTCCTCATACTTTGAGAAAAAGGAGGAAAAAAGGAGTTTTATATCTGAAATATCTAAATGTACAAAGTGATACCTGTAATAAATTTGACATGCTAAAGCTGAAATATTTCTCTGTGTGTTTATGCAGTTACAACCTGGAGTGTAAAATAAATCCTGGGCAGACATTCAGAAAGAGTGAGCACACACAGCATCCACAGGTACAAAATACAACCAGAATCCAGTCCAAAAAAATAGTAGAAGATTTCAGGGTGCAATGAAATTTCCTATTTTTTTGTTGTTTTATAATGGGAAAAAACCCCTAAGCATTAAAAAAAAAAAACCTTACTTGGTCATAACTCCACTACATTTTTGGTATATTAATAAAAAAATAAACAAATAAATATTAAATCAAATAAAATACTGTTTTTTTTTTTCCAATATGTGACTGATCATAATATTACAGCAAGACATAACCTCAGAGCTGAAACAGAGTTCAAATGACAGAAACACCTTTTTTTGAGCAGTCCATAAAGACTGCACTTTAAATTTTAAATGTAAATTTTTCCATAGATGTTTATTGATTGTCCCCTGGTTTATGCATCATGATTTAAAAAACCAGTGCTGTAAATGTAAATTTATCACAGTTATTTTATTGCCTCAGTTAACTTTAACAGCCTATTTTATGAGGTTTTGGAGAAAAGTAGAAAAATTAGATATTAGAATGCAGGGCATACAATATAATTATAGAAACTGTTATTTTAATATTCCTTGAACATTGCATGCCATAATTTACAGTTGCATTACAAGCACCATCTCTGGTAAGATACCTCCAGAAATTGAGTTTTAAATGCTTGCCCCTCTCAAACCATTTGGGGTGGAGGGGAAGGGAATATAAATGTTATACAGTTCTCTGTGGTCACCTAAAATCTCTTTATAGAATGTTTCATCATCATTTTAGAAGTTTCTGGACCAGCAGGGCCAGAATGTGCTTCAATTTCCCTACGAGCACGTTTGAATAAGTTGGGAAGCTTGTAGTACATAGAAATAAGGAATTCTGGATGTTCCCAACTGAAGAATCTTCAGGGTTTCACTAAACAAACAAGATAAAATGGATGAACAGTTTAAGCCCTGCTTAAATACACATTTTAAAGTATGGAAAATTGTAGATATCTGAGGAACTGACAAATACACCCACCCGAAATTCACACTTTGTCAAAACTAGGGCAGGTCAAACAACCATTTTTATCCATATTCTTTTTTAATTTGCATGTTTTTATGGCAAAGCTCTTTCAAGAATTCATTGATACGGACTCAAACTTTAAAGTTGTTTGGCTTTTCTTTTTTTCCCTCTCCTTAATTATCAATTGCATGGTTTTCAGAAGAAAAACTGAATATCTACATTTTTGGTCTTAAAAGGAAAAGTTATAAGTTTTGAGATGTTCTTTGTGGCAGTGGTAATCTCAAAGGGACAGAAATCAGGAGCAAAAAGCCCAATTCTGATAAATTTGCTCACTCCTCAAGCAGATTAAAGAACATTTCTTTATCTTCTTTACCCTCACACATGCACACAGGATAATCAGCCTTGTATAATACCCAACTTTTTTTCATGTTTTCTCACTCTAATGATAACATAAACTACAAATTACATTATCAGTGACTTTCTGAATTGAATGTGCAACTGACATTCTGAATTTAATGTGCAATTCCAGTCACTGATGTACAGATTAACACATTAATATTAAACAGATCTGCAGTAATTAGCACCAATTAATGTAAAGGATAAGTTAATTTTCAAAGCATATCATTCAATATGCAATCCAATGTGTGCCAAAAAGTGCTATGCTAATTTGATAGCCCTTATTTTTAAATTCCTATTAACTGTGGTTGAATAACTGATCATTTAGGGGCTAAAATCCCTTAAAATGTTGTGTTTCCCAAAGCCAGGCAGGTGCACCTGCAATTCCTTTGCTGTATTAACAAATTACAAACTTTGTACAGAAAATAAATGACTACAAAGAGAAATATTTCTTTAAAGTTCCTTTTAAAACTTTTTCAGTTTTAGGTTTCAAGCCTTTTACTGAGTTGATTCTGGTTTGATATTCTTGCTTGTCTTGTGAGTTTGGTCTTGAACCTAGAAAAAAATCTTTTCTGCTTCCATAAATTATAATTTTAATAATCAATCCAGCTAATGTTACTTTTTTACCTTAATGAGAACTAAACCCCACCAATCCTTCCTCCTGATCCTCTCCTTGCTGATTTTGACCTCATTCAGGATTTGATTCAGTACTGGAAGCCTTTATGTTTGAAATCATCAGCATTATGGAAACATTTTCAGAAGTAAGCAAAACCAATGAACAAGCTTGAAAATTAACCAGCGTGGTTTTTAAAGAAGCTGCAAGAACAAGTTGGCAGAAAAACTTAGCAGCTAAATTAAAAAAAAAAAAAATCTGTGTGAGTCAGAAAATAAGGAGGAGGAACATCATGAGAGACTGGCTGCTTATGCTAAGCATGAATTATTTGATTTTCATAGAGTGGAATTCCATTTGTTAAAGTTGAAAAGTTAAGCTTTGTATGGCCCCATGCTGCTTGTCCCTGAGCAGCTGCTGGGTTTGAGGAAAGCTGCAGAGCCCCTGTAATTATTAATGTGTGTTCTCATTAGCAACCCCACCTGTGCAGCTGGGCTTGCTCAGGGAAAATATCTCATTGCCACTGGGCTTGGGGAGAGAAACACTCTGAGAACATATTCCTGAAGGCAAGGTCTTATCAGTGCAGAATGTTATCTTTCTCCAAGTGAGCCTGAGAAGGTCACAAGGAGTAGGAATTAAATGATCCAAACCTGCCCTGCTCAATAGTGCAGTCACTTGTCTGCAATCTGCTCAGAAGCTCCAGCTCAAAAAAAGAGATTGAGAGTGGCAGGGGCATAAAGGAAAGTCTTCTTGGTGCTATTAGACTTCTGGTACACACAAAAAAAAAATCCTCAATCATTTAAAAATAATAGTAGTAGTAAAAATAATTATTATAATAGCTGTAACTTTCTAGCTGGATTTTTTCAGATGGAGGTTTCTGTGATGTGGACAAACTCATCAAAGATATGTAAATGGAAGTCATGGAATGCCAACAGCATCTCAGAAATAGATTGCTATTAGAGGTGGTGAAATAGTTTAGTTGGTCATAATTTATGGGGGGAGTGCTCTGAGCTTTGTTAAAAATGAGATGTCCAGGTGGTGCACAGCTTTATCTCAGTAAATCCTGAAACTCTGCCTTGAAAGCAAGGGTGCGTCCAACAAGTCAAGGCTGTTTTAGGGAAAGGAAAAAGACAGAAGAAGAATGCAAGTTAAGGAGCCTATGGGTTTGTGAGAGTTTCTCTTGTACAGATACATCTGCTTGGGGTAAGAACCCAGGATATCCCCTGGGAGGAGCTCCTAAGGCACTGGGTGAAACCAAAAAAAAAAGATAGAAATAAAACAAGTGAGTTAAACCTGAAACTCTGCCCCTGCATCAATAAAGCCCAGACAGGAGCACACATTCATGATTTTTATCTCCACAGCCTGTGTATAGAATACTGGCCTGGATTGCTCTATACTTAATCTGAGTCACCAGGGAATTAAATAGATGCAAGCCTGAAGATAGCTCTAAATTTAATTAAAATGACCTTTATAATTGCCATTTTCACATTTCAGATGGTATCATATTGATAAATAACTCCTAGGAAAAAAGTATTCTCTCTCTCTTTTAAATAATCATTTTTGCAACTTTTAACAACTTCAAAAAGTCACATTTGTGAGGCTGTTTCTTAGAGCAACACAAACAAACCCCAAATAGAACCCTTCAGATGCAAGACAGTTTTAGACCAAAATTCTGCTTAAAGACTGCTTCTTACAACCACAGTATCTGAAAATCCTGAAAAAGCTGAGAACAGTTTCCTGGAGTTACAAATCTCTGTGTAGTCCCATTATTCCTTGCTTTCAGCAGGAGAAAAATAATTTGCCCAATGACTTAAAAAATGAGAATCTGTTTCCTCCTATGAGTTTGAGCCTGCAGCAAAAGGCAGAATTAAAGAACATGGAGTAAATGGTGACTCCCAGAACTTTGTTCTCAGAGCCACAGGAGTTCCTAGAAAAGCTTCTTTCTTTTCTCTCTGCCACCCCTTAAAAAGGCTAATCCCACTTTCCCTGTTTCCAGAATCTGAATAAGAGAATCAGTTAACTTTATAATTAATTTATAATTTATAATTATGATTTAATATTAATATGGAATTTCATTCTGGTTTGATTATATTTATTTATTTTCCTCTGCAGAAGTCTGATTAATGAGTACAACTTGTGCCTGTCACAGCTGAGTGGGAATTTCTTTAGTATAATTTACTTTCATTGACTGTAATCAATTAAATAGAACAAATAATATTAGAAGATTTAGGTGGGACAATTTTGAGGTTTTATTCTCTGCTGAGCTGAGCTTCATTTTAAGTGCAATGTTTTAACATTGAACAAATGGAAGTTTTTATAAATGAGAAAAGTTATTTCAAATTATCAATACAATTTCTAAGCACTTTTACAGGTGCTGAGGACCAAAGAGATGCATCATAACAAAGCACATAATATTTTTTACATTCTGAACCTGCTCCAAGATTTTAAAAGTCTATGAGCAGACAGAGAGGGTGAGAAAGGAATAAAAAAGGCAATTTTCCTGTTTTCTTGCTATCATGCCATATTTGTTCTTAAAAGCACAGTGGCAGCAAACCCAGAACTCTGAGTGACTCCAGCCACTCGTGGTTTCTGAGGGAATATTGACACTCATGACCTCTGAGTTCCCAACTGCTCCTCTCAAAGTTTTAAAGCAAAAATTACTCCTGATCTCGAACATCATGAACCATATTTGATTTCCCTCTTCATTAAAACCCTTATTTTCTGGAAGCTTTACCAGCCTGCACCTGCCTTGTGTTTCCTACAGTAAATACACTGAGTTTTACAGATTTCTACTTGCAGAGCTCTGTATTTTCTGTAGGTACAGCAGAACACAAAATTCCCTCCTGACCCACTCATTTTAGAGCTCCCTGACTCCTGCACCCATTCCTGCCCCCACTCAGTCCTCCCCCATGTTGTATTTTTGATTTTCATTTCCCCTTGCCCAGCTCCACTCCTGCATTTTCTGGACGTTATCTGTGAGATCTGGATGGTTTCTCCAATTTAGGAAGGTTAATTTAAATTGTAACCTTCTCCTCCAAATTATTTGCAGGCCCTTGCAGGTCATTGTCATCCACAGATTTGGGAAGTTTACTTTTTCCTTTCATCATTTAAGGTTAAAAGTGTGGAAGAAGTGAAACCAGAGGAACTCCCTCAGGCTCTACATAGGAGTAAATGTGGAAATTTACAGAAAGTCATTCCAAATGAATGATTTTGGTTCATTTTATAACATGCAAGCATGTAGTGCTAAAAATAGCAAGTAAAAAAGCAAAATGGTTCATTTGTGAAGTATTTTAAGCGTTGGTATTTCAATTTCTTCCTTACAAATTCATCTTTGGGAAAAAAAAAATCAGTGTAGTTTTACTTCTACTTTATAACATTTTAACTTTGAAAGATAAATTCATGATCAAAAAGGGAACTGCAACAACTTTATAGCTTTGTATTTGTTGTAAAGCCAATTCACTACCTTAACCTTTAAATATGATGGAAGAAAATATTCACACTGATGTGCACTTGAGTCTTTTTTCTGTATTTTCTCATTTTAGCCTGTAACCTTGCTGGGGTCCTGCTTTTGTTTCGTAAGCAGAAAGTAGAAACACCTATTTAGTTACAGTATATTGATTTTTGGGAATCAGATTGTAGAGGGTATAGATAATAGGCACGAAAGGGTCTCAAACTGGTAATATAGGAATCAATAAATATTCAAGAGAGTGGAGAATAAAGAAAACCATGGAAAATGACAGGTGTACACAGAATTCATTTCACTGCTCAGAAAACATCTTTTCTTACTGGAAACAATGAAGTTAAATGAGAAACTGCTGAGCACTGATGTTACTGGGCAAACTTCCCAGAGCTCCTTATTCCACTCCCCTGGGCCTTTCCTTTACACAGGCTCCTGGATTATCTCTAGACAGCCACGAGGAAGATTTTGGGCCATAAGGAGGGAAAAACAAACAAAAATCCAATCTAATTGCTGGGGAGCCACGTTCCTGATGAGTTGAGAGCAAGGAAGGAAATGCTGGTGGCAATTACTGAGTGTCTGGATTGCTGCTGCTGAACAACCAGCACCAAGCACTTGCAGAATTTCTGGAGCACAAACCCTGCCTCTCAGAGCCTTTGGAATACCCTAGAGGAATTTTCTATACTCCTAACATACCTCATGCTACCCAACAAGGGCTGAATTTTCTCCTCAGGAACTTTAAAAAGTATTGTTTCCACAGAAGAAAAGGTTTTTCCAGAACTGACTTTGAAACTGTGGTATGCAAGGTTTACCAAGTTAGATTTAACCCACAAATATTTTAATAAAATGCAAGTATAAATTAGGAATTTTGTTAAATTCAGGGTGAGAGATTTGAGATCAGCTTGGTTTGCCCTTTGCCCTCAAGCAAAACTGCATTTAACTGATCATCAGAATGCTGTAACACCATGTAATGAAAAGGCAAACATTCATTAAAATATACTGCTGATTTGGACATTGAAACAACAGTAAAACATTCAATACTCTTTCTGAAATCTGGATTTCTGGATATCTAGGTTTGAGAAAACAAGGATTAAAGGATGCCCAAACCTTGGGTGCCATCCTTGGGGAACTCGTGGTGAGACTGCACTTGTGGGGGTGGCAATTCAGGACATTTCTGATGCCAAATCCAGCAATTACAAAAATAGTAGAAGTCTAACAGATACACTGGCAAGAGGGTCAAACAGAGCAGTGACTGAGTAACAAGGATTAATTAAACTACACTGAAAATGAGAACTTTCTCCTCTCAGGGTCAGTCCCTCTGCCCTGTGCCTGCTCTGGGCTGGTTGTGGAAGAGCTGCCTCTGTTTCTTATCCATAGTAAAAAATAATTGTGTATTCCCTTTGCATCCTTCAAGTATATTCACTTTGCAAACCCTCAGGAAAAATAAAGAGCACAATTTCAAATCTGCTGTGAGAAATTAACCCTTGAAGATGGTGCGGATCTGAAAGTTTTTCTGACAGCAAAAAAGATGGCAAACTTACATTAACTGCTTTCCCATAAAATCCAAATTACATTCCAAAGGGAAAAGAATTATTGCACCTTCATATACCCTGCAAGCTGCACTTACAGCAAACTCAGGGCAGTTTTAACCTGAGGCTGGACATTCTCTTGACATTTTTCTGGTGTTATTATGATCAATTAATCATATCTCCCAATACAAAACAGCCAAAATGTTTACCCAAACATATGTACCACTGAATTGATTAAAATAAAAAAATAAGAACAACGCTTGTTAAATAGGTCTCAAATATTATACAACTGTCTGAGCAACCAGTATTGTCCAGTCCCCAGTTCCTACAGGATGGCAAGCAATATGTGCATCTATTTCTAATGCACCAATTGAACATATGTCTGTCAGAGAAAGATGGAAATAGAATGAGGCTAAGATAATTTAAATAAACAGCTGTCACTTTGTGCAAGATTGCCTCTGGTGAGCTTTGATTTGTGTGTGTACAAAAGAGGAAAAGCACAACTCTAGAACTAAACAAAATTACAAAACTGAGACTTTTTAAGTAGGAAGGTCATCGTGCTTGTCTCCCGTTTTTCTGTAATCTGCAAACAGCAACAACTCACAAAAGAAAAACTTATTCATCTGTGTTATTTGCTCCTTCATTATACTGCTGGCTGTCAAAGGCTTCACTGCATTGCCCTGGGCCTGCTAAAATTCCTGCAGAACGTGCCTGTGAACTGTTTGTGCTTTCAAGAGAGGAAAGAAAGGCTTAAAACCATCCTCTTTTTTAAGGCAAAACAAAGCCAATGAGTTTTACATTGCTTACTCAGACCTTTCTTGAGGGAACACAGGTGGACTCCTGCATTTACATTTTGGAACATCATATATATGATATTTTAACAGATAGGAATTAAATTCACTCACACTTTTCTGTTCTTAAATGATTCAGCTGAAGAATGGGGCTCAAAACCCCATCAAGATGGGAAATTTCCACGCCAATAATGTGTTCTCTTTGAAGCTCAGTTTGCCAGAATGAATAAACACAGTTAAACCCCAAGATTTCAAACTCTTTAAGGTCTCAAAGCACAGAAGAGATTCTCGTGGTTTAAGCTTACACACAAGCCTTGATGTGAACATAAATGTCAGATCCTGAAAAATGAGTATCAATAATGTAAAAAGGAAGCAAGAGACAAACCCACAGGGAAGCTCCACAGAGGGATTTTCTCCACTTTGGAATGGAGATGAGAAAACATGAAAAATTCCAAACTGACTTTTAAATTTTTCCCTGGATCTAAACCCTCAGAGCAACATCTTCCTTTGGATTTCTGTGTAACTGAGGCAGAAGCTGGTCTCTAGAAATCACTTGTGTTCATGAGTTTCATTCCATGTTTTTCCTTCCCTGAATGGCAGGATGAAGTGTCATAAAACCTCTGGAAATTTTCATAAAATCCCCGGGTCTATTAAGTAAAACAGAAAGAATTCCAGCATAGGAACACGTGCTTAAGGAACAGTTTGAAACTGGAAAGTGTCAGAAATATTTTTTTATCACCAAGAAAACACAGACTAAAGAGGAGAGAAAATGGAAGGAGAGGTTTATCAATGATATCTTTTAGTGACAGCTTTGATTATCAATATTTACACATTTCATGAGGAAATCCCACTACTTTTTGAGCTGTGATATCCCAAAATTCCTGCTTCCCATACTAGTTATAAATACTGAGCATTATGACTTTTAAATTTGGATAATGTTAAAATCAGAGAATTCACACCAATACTGCTTCCAAACCAGTGAAATACTGCTGCTGATAAAACTGATTTCTGTGAGACAAGCCTGAGCTTCTGATTCTGCTGAGATTTTTTGTTGTGAACCAAGGAAAACAATAAAAAAATCTTTCTGTTCACTTTATTGGATATAGAGTCATTTAATTTCTCCTCATAGACCTGACTTTCCAGACCCTTCCCCACCTTTATTGCCCTTCTGCAAGTGAAGGAATCCTTCAAGCCCCTTGCGATCTATTTAATTCACCTGCAATTAGGTGAAACCAGCCATTCCTCTAAAACATGACTGATTTATTTTACTTACTAGAAGTTGCCTCAAATAAGCTAAATGCGTTTATTTTGCCATTTCCATTTCAATTTCTGTATTTCATCACCCATGTTGCTAAAATAGTCATAAAATAAGCATAAAGAAAGCAAATAAACTACTAATGCCTGACCCTAATTATCAACATTTTAATTAGTTTACCAGCAAAAATTACCTTGTTGATGCAAACCCAAAAGAATTCCTTAGTGGACTCACACTGCTAAATAAACATTAGATTCCCATAAAATAAACTTCAATATTCTGCTGCTATAAAGCCCTAACTTTTAAAGCACCTGTGTGTTGGAAAATTTTGGCAAACTTCTTACATTGAAGATACATTAATTTCTTTTTCAGACATGAAATAGACAATTTTGCTACTTTAATAAAAGAAGTAAACCTATGCATTAAAGTTTTAAATTTTAGTAATATGACCTCTTTGGATTATCTCTTTTAACAGGGTTTTGTACCTTTCTGTAAAGCAATTCAGTGCTTCTCTACAGGTGAATTTAGTTTCTAAACTGTTAAAATTTTAATGGCCTCCTGTTTTCAGAGAAACAAAAGGTGCTGTGTTTAGGGTTTTCTGATAATAAATCTACTATGTGGATGAAAGGAAAATATAAAAGCATTTAAACTCAGTTTTCAAATCCAATTGAGAAACAATTTCTTTCAGCAGCTTCATGAAAGAAGGACATGAGTTACTTCTAAACATAAATGGAACAGGAATTAATGTAGGATTTTTATAAAGGGCAGGTGGATGTGCAGCTTTACTATTAAAAATAGAGTGCACAATTCAATTTCAGATAAGCTTTACTTAATTGTAAAAAATTTATCCTAATATGGAAAGAAGAAAAAGAAAGAAGAGTTTCCATCCCAGATCTACAGATCTTTGCCTCACATGCAAGCAGTCACTTCTGCCTGAATTGTCCTTGCTCCCTCCTGATCAAAGGAAAACCTGGAGCTCCATGACTTGTGCACATTCAAAGCTGTTCTTCCTCACCACCATCAAGAAAGCAAAAAATACATTCACATGTAAAGGGGTTTTTAAAATTTTAACTGAATATGGATTGGTTTTGATAGTTAACTTTATTTTTTGGTATCATTAATAATTTTTTATAGAAATAACCTATTGCTTACCAATATTTTGGAAGAACATACAGGAATTCCTTCTCTTTTTCCAAGAATGGAAAGACAAACACCAAAATGATTTCTACTTTCTGACAGTCAGACAGCTGTTCCTTGACACTGTGCTCCTGGAAGCAGAGAAATGGCCATCTACTGGAAATCCAGATGTTTATTCTTGCCTTGGACAGATAAATGAATGCTAGAGTTTATTTAGTACATGATTAAATAATCCTTGTTAAATCAGTAATCCTCCCACCTTAGGTTTGGCTGAAAAGTTAGAGTAACCTGGTTTGTATTCCAGCACTGTGATTTTAAAATTCATTTTGAATGAAGTCTATAACTAACTATCAGTCAAAGCCAACATAAAAGGAGATTGCCCCAGAGTAGATGCTCTGACAGCCCAGATGTATAATTACTAATGTATTTAGAAACACCCTGCAAATCTGTAATAAAGATCAATGGCTTACAGCATAATTTGGCATCCAAAGCCCAGAACTCTGATTGTATTGTGTTTGTAAACATGTTTTAAGCTGTTGATAAGGTCTGTCAAGCAGAGGAAATTGAAGTCACAGTGGCAAAGATCCCTGAGATAGTTAGCATCCGAGGAGAAAATGATGTGCCAACTTCTCTGAGCCCTGCTGCCGTTTGTGACATTTGCAGCTGCACCAAACCAGCTTAGGGGAGATCCCTGAACGAGTCAGCCTAGACAGTGCCATTCAGAACAAAAATCCCACAGGTGAGGGGGCTGCCAGCAGCAGGGTAATTCTAGATGTAGGAAAAAATACCTATTTCTAAAAGCAGTAGTTGTTACCTTGTCATGAGGCAACTGCAACAGGAAATGTCATTGTAGTCATTGAGGTCAGAGCTGTGGCCACAGCCATTAATTTTAATTTACTAGCAGTGGTTTGATTGGTACACAGTACCAAAGACCTGGAGAAATCCCCAGATGAGGCACATTTGAAATTACTGATTAATGTGGATTCTGCTGCTGGTGACAAATGATCAACACTGGAAATATTTGGATTTTTCAGCAATGGGAATATTTTCATCTGTGGCCCCAAGCCACAGCTATGGAGAGCATCATGACTGATTAATCCCAGGCAGCAACTGCAGCACTCTACCATCATCTACAGAGGAATTTTCCATGGAAGAAAATTTTCCAGAAAATTCTCGAGGTGTTGGATATTTCTCCCAGTGCAATGGAGCAGCAATGATGCAAAGCTGATTTCAATAGATCCAAATTCCATCTATTTAATGAATACTACAGAAACTGATGTTTGCCTAATAATATTTACAGATGGATTTATAGATAACCTGAAAATAAAGTCTACAGAGGAATATAGTAATAAAAGGGAAATAGGATAAGAGGCATTTGAAAACTGGGAAAATCATCATTCTTCTGAGGAGTGCTAATCATCAGTAAAATAATTGTTTCCATCAGTGCTTTACAGAGGCAATCAGAGATATCATACATCCATCACAGCAAACGAACCACATTTGTTGTAGGTTTGAACCAGATGAGCTCACAAACAAGAACTTGGATATTTTTTAGACTAGAATAATAACATTTTCACAGCAACAGTGGCCCAGCTAGGTAAGTTAAAGGGATTTTGAGAATATAGATTTTTTTTTTTTTTTGTCTGATAAGAACATGTTTGTTCACAATATTTGTTACACAGGAAATTCAAGTGAAGGAGCAAATAGCCAGCCAGCAATGGAGCCTGGAAGAATGAGAAAACTCACTCATTAGTGAGTTTTATTAATTCTTCAAGTTCATAACTTTAGTATCATTAATCAACAATCATTAGTTTGTCTGTGTCACAACAATTTTTTAGAAATATTTTTTAAATCAAGGGTAGGTAAACATGCTCCTTTCAAGGATGGAATTTTGACACAACCCTAGGATCATGCTGAGAGAAAAACCCCTAGGTGTTCTTTTCCCATATGTTGCCAGGAAAAGGTAGAGCCAGAAAAACCTCTAAGCCTTCCAAAAATTCTTTTTTTTTCCCCATAGAGTTAAATAAGGGAAGGAAATACAGTCACACAGGGCTGCCTCTCACGGGGAGGTGCCACAGACCGAGGCTGTTTTGGTTCTCCAGGTGATTATTCCCTGACAAAATCCCATTTTCCTCTCAGGGGCACAAGCCTGGCAGCAAGAGGAGCTCAGCAGCAGCTCTGGGGTCCCCAGGAGGTCACAGAAATGTGGGTGAGGTTGTTCCTCACTCTGGAAGCAGCAGACAATCAGCAGCTGCT